>PVIW01000564.1:16544-106605 GCA_004026585.1 Noctilio leporinus | reverse complement strand
TTCCTTTTTTTAAAGATTGCGTTCATTAGTTTCAGAGAGAAAGGCAGGGAGATAGGAAGAAAGAGAGAGAAGCATCAATGTATGGTTGCCTTTCACCTGCCTCCAGCTACAGATCTGGCTAGAGACCTGGCTTGCAACCTGGTTATGTGCCCTGGCTGGGGAATCAAACCAGCAACCTTTGGGTTTGCAGGCCAGCACCAATCCATTAAGCCACGCCAGCCAGAACTTGAGTTTGAACCTGTATTAATCTGGTGAACACCACTTGTCCCTACATGGTAACTCACTGAGTACCTTCCTCTTGTGATTCGAGTACCACCAGAGGCTCTTTCAGTGGCTGAGCCTAACAGGCAGCTAGCAGGTGGAGGCAAATCTTCAGGTTCCTTGGGCCTTTTGTTGATCTAGCCCCAGGCTCAATGCTGGTAGAAGCTGTCCTTAGTGTACAGCTTGGTCTTTCCCATGCACATCCAGGCCTTGAAGAAGCAGCCACACACTGTGGGTCACATTGTAGCTCCAAACAGGTTGCCTAGGGCCAAATACAGGAAGCATTGGACATTGATCTGCACCAGAGTCCCTCTCAAGAGACCCCAGAACCAATGTGCCCAGTGTCAATCTTCAGACAACATCAGAGCTGGGTCACAAGCAGCATATCCAAAGGGAGATCTCACCAGGCACCAGACCCTGCTGAGATGGATTCTGCTTTGTGTGATCAGCGGCAGCACAGCAGCTCATAAACTGTGGCTGGGTTGATTCTCAGTCAGCCAATCTGAGGGTTGACCCCATGCATGAATGAGCAATTAGCAATCAAGACTCAGTTACAATAGGAGGGCTCACATAACTCATTCAAGGGACATTCCTGGAGTATCCAGTTCAGGTGATCAAGAAGACTACACCACTGGATCCCATAGGACACATACTACATAAGGCCATCCTACCAAAACTAGGAGACATAGCAGATCTACATAATATGCAGAAACATCGAGACAGCCAAAATGGGAAGACAAAGAAACATGTCCCAAATGAAAGAACAGAAGAAATCTCAAACAAACAAACAAACAAACAAAAAACAAGCTAAATGAGATGGAGGCAAGCAATCTACCAGATATAGAGCTTAAAAAGGGGGGAGGGGTTATAAGGATGCTCAAGTTACAAGAGTTGCAATAGAAAAAAATAAACGAAAAAGAAGAATGAGACAGGAGGATGAGGAATAGGAGCAATAAAAGAGGAGGAAAAGCTCCTATCTAATTATTATATACCAAGTTACTACTACTTGACTTTTATTTGCAAAGTCAATAAAAGTTCTTTGAAAGTCAAATGCAGGATGTGGTGGCAATAAAAAGCCAATGATTCTAGCAAGCAAGACAGGAAGCAATGAATGCAATTAGAGTTAGTCAATGAAGTAAGATAGAGATGCAGAGCAGGACAGATGCCAGAGAACCTGGACACAGACTCCCTGGGTGAGGTGGAGGAGAAGACTCGCTGTGGCTATAGCTGAGATCATAAATCTCAGAAACAGACCTGTGCCAGCCCAGAGTGCAGTTCTGCTGACTAAGGTGGGCTAGAGGTGGAGGTCTTTAGCCCAGAAAATGGGTAAGGAGTCAAAGAATCTGAAAAGTTACTGTGGACTTTAAAGTCAGCCAAATTTATGTCAAGGGACAGGCCAAGGGTGGAGGGACAAGAGTCATGTGAAAAAGTTTCAGAGTGAGAAGTCTCTGGCAAGTCCCAGTGCTGAGAACGCTCAGGCTTCAGCTGAAGAACAGGTAAGAGCAGTGAGGACAGGGCACAGGAGAGGCTGCGCTGGAGAGAGGGAAGCGGCGCCCCACCTCACTCTAAGGGCTGTCAGGAGAACAGCGAATTCATCACAGGGCATGTTTCAGGCAAGGAGGAGGAAGAAAGGTAAAAAAAAAAAAAAAAAAAAATGTGTGACTGAAAACTGTAATGGTTAATTTTAAGTGTCAACTTGGCTGGACTACAGTACTCAGCTATTTGATCAAACATTGTCACTGTTCTACACGTTTCTGTGAAAATACTTTTTTAGATGAGAAAAACATTAAAATCAGCAGAGTTTGAGTAAGACAGATCACCCTCTGTTATGTGAGTGGGGCTCATCAGATCAGCTGAAGTTTAACAGAAAAAGATGCCTCTTCCATGAGGAAGAGTTCTACCAGCAGGCTGCCTTTGAACTTGAACTGTTGTATCAACCCTCTCCTGGGTCTCCAGCCTGCCAGTCTACACTACAGGTTTGGGACTTGCCTGCTGGCACAGGTATGAGTTCATTTTAAAAATCAATCTCTTTCGGCCCTGGCTGGTAGCATAGTGGCTAAGACGCTGGCCTGCGAACCCGAAGGTCGCAGGTTTGATTCCCCAGCCAGGGCACATAACCGGGTTGCAAACCAGGTCTCCAGTCAGGTCTGTGGCTGGAGGCAGGTGAAACGCAACCACACATTGATGTCTCTCTCCCTCTCTGCCTCTCTCCCTTCCCCTCTTTCTAAAAATAAGGAAATAAAATCTTTAAAAAAAAGAAAAAAGAAAAGTTAAAAAAAAAAGAACAATCTTTAAAAAAAAATCAATCTCTTTCTATAGATGATAAGATAGATAGATAGATGATAGATAGACTATATATATCTATATATCTAGGTCTAGATCTACACACACACTCATAGTATTAGTTGTGTTTCTGGAGAACTCTGATGAATACCAGGACTTAGGGACTTTCCCCACAATGAAGGAGGGATCCCAAAGGTTACAGTGAAAAGCAAAGGGTAAAAGGCAAAAAGGGATGGGATGAGAGGGGACAAGACAGACTGAATTTGGATCTGACCATAAGAAACAGACATGAAGGCTTCATGAGAATAATGACATAAACAGTGTTCTGTCAATTAGGCTTAACTGCTGAACAAAAAAATCATTCTGGTTATTTTAATCAAGTTTGGATTTAACATAGGGAATTGGGTGCCGGCAAAACCTTAGGAGAAGCTTGGTTTCTGGCAGTGATTCCTGGGACAACAGCACAGACCAGCCCTCTAGGAAGCTGCCCCCCTTGCCATTGCCTGGGAGGGGGGCACTAGAGAGGCCACCACTAGAAATGCTGACTTCAAGAACACGTTGCTTTAACTGAAATCCAGGGAACTGAACACCATCAGGCCTGACCTTTTCATTGGGTACAGGCAGCACGGTGCCTACCCTGCTGCAGTACTTTTAGAAACACATAAAATATGTTTATGTCTTTTAAAATCATAAGCAAAACTGAACTTTGAGGCTGGATTCAATGTTTAATATATAACAATAACACGTTAGTTTTTATCCCAATGCAATAGTAGAACATGTTTAAATTTTTTTAATGAAAGAAGGAGCCCATCATGGCAAGAGTCATTAAGGCCAATGAAAATCATAAGGTAGCCCCAAAAGCCACCGCTGCTGCCACCTTTGCAGCTGCCTTCTGACCCCTGTGAAACCAGGACCTGGACACAGTGATGTGCTGCAGAAAAAGCATATTGGACAACAGAGACAGTGGAAGAATCAGAAAGCCTCACTTTCACTTCCCTGACTAATGCAAGTATATCTATTCAATGAAAATGAACTCATATCCAAAAGTGTAGCCCCAGCAGAGTCTGGGACACGTGATTTTTAGATTCCAGTCCACGCAGGATGGGAAGACACACATGAAGGTTTAAATGGATGCTGAGTACCTGCCCCACCCCCATTCACCACACTTACATTCCTTAGCGGGATGACAATGAGGCCTCAAGCTAGAGGAAAGGAAGGAAGGGTATCCTTGTAAAAATAAATAAATAAGGAACAATGTGTGCTTCTGTCCAGGGACTACGAAAGACAGATCATTACAATTAGACTGAGAGAGTCTATTTCTCCCTATCCAATTTTAGTTGCCAGGGATCCACAAAGAATGGGATCGCGAAAATTCATATTCAAACAAATAGCAGCTTCTGATCTCATCTTCTACCCATACTGCCCTTTGCTCACTTTGTTGCAGCAACATGGGGTTCCTTTGTGCTCCTAAATCACCCTCCCACTGTGGGACTTCTACCCTTCCTAACAGGCAAGAGCCTAGGTTTTCTCTCACCTCCTTTATGTCCCCCTTCAAATGCCTCTCATGCATGGACACCTTCTATAAAAAAGCGGCCCCCAGGACTCTGTCCTATGTTTCTACAAAGCACTTGTTACTTTCTGACACTATTCATTTGATTATCACAGATCTTTACCTCTAGAACATGAGCTCTGTGAAGACACGGACTTCCATTTGTTTATGGCTGTGGCTCCAGCACCTGTGGCCTTGCCTGGTGCTTGTTAAATGCTCAAAAGTGTTCGCGAATGAATGAGTGAGTGAGTGAGTGACGAATGTTACCACTCAGGCTCCCCTTTCCGCCCAGCTCCATTTATTTTAGTTACTGAGATCACCTTTAAAGTTCTTTGAGATAAACATTGTGTGTTTAGACCATGTACAGAACTGAAACTGAGATTCACATCAGCAAATTCTTTTTTAGTAATCCAAATTCATGGCTAGCTTCTTTCTTAACAGTTATTCAACACCACGTTATATACATGAGGAAAGATCCAAAGAGAAGTGATATGCTGAAGGCCTACAGAGCCAAAAGTTAAGTTCCCTAATTCTGAGCTCAAAGTATTTTCTGCTGTATACATCAGCAATCCTCACATTTATTTATGTTGAACTTAGCAAATGACATGTCTCTTTATCTTTGGTCACATAGTTTAGGTATTGTATTAGTAGCTTGAGTAATGCAACTTCATTTATGAAAGGGATTAGTTTATATCTGTTCTTTAGTCATTTTTTCCCCTTTAAAAGATACAGCCTGTTGAAAGGCAACCATACATTGATGTTTCTCTCCCTCTCTGCCTCTCTCCCTTCCCCTCTCTCTGGAAATGATAGAATCTTTGGGAAAAAAAAAAAAGATACAGCCAGTTGATAAGAAGCAGCACAACCTTACCACGTGTTATTTCAATTCCTACGAATACCAGTTACAAACAATTTTACCAAATCATTGTCATCAGCTATGTTTTATTTCTATCATCTATTGGAAGTATGACATCCGCTTAGGGAATGTTAGCTTCCTGGAAAGTGGAAACATTCATCTTTTGGCAAATGAATAGCAATTGCTGGATTCACTAACCAGGTCACAGCCTAAATTCACCTTGTCCTAGGAGATACTGAACACTTTGAATATCTAAAAGAAAAATTAAAACCATCTTGTGCTGAAACCATTATTACCAACTAAACAGTTCTGTGTATTAGGTTCTTCTGACCTTAAAAACATTCCTATATAAAGCAACACCCCCACTCCCCGTTCTGGTTTCTGTTAAGTCTGGCAATCAGAAAAGTGAGTCATTAGTTAGGCTTAACTTTTGGATGGGTATATTATTTTCAAATAGATGGTAGCTGGAGATTCTATTTTAAGATTAGACAGACATGCAGCAAGTTTTTCCTGGGACAGATTTGCAATGACATTTGACAGAAAGGAGGAGGATGTGGGCCTAAACAGCTGGAGGGAACTTTGGCTGTGTAAAGGCCATCTAGAGCATCACACTGTGTTGCAGAAAAGTCCAGAAGGCCTGCCAGCTGGCAAGGTAAGAACCCAGCAATAAGCATGAAGTCTGTCTGTCCTAGGGCTGAGAGCAGGTCCCCCTTCATCACTAACCTGGAAGAGGATGGCACCAAATAAAGCATCGGAGACAAGGAGTGTGGGGCTAAATCCCAGTGAAGCAACTTTACTTCACTACAAAGTTTTCTTTGTAGCCAGTTCCACTGTTGTGTGCAATGCCATTTTGCAGGAAATAGCTGTTATTCCACTCCCTTCTTCCCCTCTCAAGAAAGAGTGTATATAAGAACAAGAGTACATTATTCTAGGGTATTGTCATTAAGATCTTTCTGGATGATAAAGACAGAAAATCCTAGTGAAACTGACTCAAGACAAAGAATTTATTGGATTGTGTAACTAAAAATCCCTGGAAATTGTGGGCATTAGGCACAGCTGGATTCAAGGTTCAACGCATATCATTAGGATATGGTTTTTCTTCATCTCTCAGCTCTGCCTTCCACTAATTGGTTTCAGCCTCAGGTTCCATATGGCATCAAATGACTGCGGAAGTTACAGCTTCAGGCCTAAGAAAGAGTCTCCCTTTGTCCCAAAGCCTTAGCAAAGATTTTAATGAATCTTAAAAGACTGTTATGGGCCATTCTCTTGACCCCCTGAATCTACAGCCCATAGAGTGCTGGGCTCTGGCTGGCCTGAGTACTGCTGGGTTGGGGATAGATGAATAAATCTCCAGAACCCAATGGGGATTGAGAATGGAAATGGAGTAAGTTCCTAATCAAAAATCAGAGTTTTATAAAGAATGCTAAAAATCCAAGCAATCAGTAATAAACACAAAATAGGGGAAAATTACGGTTTATTTGTGAAGTAATAGAAAAGCAGAGCTCCAAAAAACCCTTGTGAGCTCCTGAGTGATAAGAGTGCTAGGAACCCTTTTTGTTCTAACATTTGCCCTTTGACCCTATTTCCTAATACCAAGTTCCTAAATCCCTTGGAATTTTCTGGGTGATAGGAATGCCTCTAGTTCTAATGAAATGACTCTTCAAACTTGAATATGAATAATGTATTAGAAGCTTGGAATTTTTTAGCCCCACGCGCAACACCCCCAACCCCTACCTCATCCTCTAGAGAAGTAAGAGCTAGAAATGGGGTTAATGATGGACTATGCCTATGTGATGAAACTCCCATAAGATCCCAGTAGCGTGGGGTCCGGGGAGCTTCCAGGCTGGCAAACACACCCATGCTGGTAGGATGGTATACTCCAACTCCACTGGGACAGAAGCTCTGGTGCCTGGGACCCTCCCAGACCTCCCTGCCTATGTATCTCTTCATCTGGCTGTACACCTGATTCATCATATCCTTTAATAAACTAGTAAACATAAGTGTTTCCCAGAGTTCTGTGAGCCACTCTAGCAGGTTAAGCAAATCTGAGAAAGGAGTTATGGGAACCTTAAATTTGTAGCCAAATCACAGGAGTCGTGGGTTACTCGAGGACCTTCTGACTACTTGTGATTGGCATCTGAAGCCAGGTGGGGACAGTTCTGTGAGACTGAGCCCCTTACCTGTGGGATCTGACACTATTTCCTGATAGGCTGAGTCAGAATTGAGTTAAATTTCAGGACATCCAGTTTACGTTGGGAACACCTGATACATATTTGATGACCAGAGTGTCAGAAGTGAAGTCTTCTGTGTAAGTAGCAAAGGAGACACCCAGGAAAAGGGAGAACTGCAGGTTTTTCTAGTACATTATTCATATTCAGTTGTACTACCATAAATACTGTGTGACCTTTCACACATCTCACCACTGCTGAAGGGAAAGCAGTGTGTGCTGACAGGAAGGTTGAGAGAATGGAAACACCAGATTGGTAGAAAGATTATGAAACGAGGCATCAGGATTGCTGAGTAATAATCATGTTTAACCACTAAGTTTCCCATGTGATCCAGAGTAATCTATATTATCTTCTTGGTCCTCAGGCTTCTTTAAAAATCTGTTAAACATATGAAAGAAATAGCTCACTGAGGTTACTGTGTGGCTGAAATCAAATAAAAACACTATGCAAGGCAGGGCATATAGTTTTATTAGTTTATTGTAAGAGGTATTTCCATACAAATGTTATATATTTTATTTTAATAAAGGATAATTAGGTCAATCCACTCAATGCTATTTACTTCTGAGGGTTATGCAGTTCCTGAATTCCTGTCTGCAAAATTGAGGCAAGTTTCTTTTATTGGTTCCAACAGCTGAGTGCAAAGTTTAACTAAATATTCATTCACTGACCTTTTACTAGAAAGGACATTTGAAGCGATAGCACAAGATCTAAGATGAAGGCCACCCACTGAGAGGTTTTCTTTCATTCTTATTCATTCTTTCTGCTGATGTGTTTTGAGTTCCTGTTGTGTGATGAAAAGCACATACATGGTTCTGAATTCATAGAGCTTATAGTCAAGGTGGCATTAAGATAGTAAATGAACAATCATAGCAATGAATACATAATCAAAAACTGACATGAACGGTAAGACACTCTAATAAGGACTTACGTGTATTTTGATTGGCAGGAGCCTCTCTGGGGAAGTCACAGTTCTGACAGGAACTGCAGGTTTGGTGGTTTTCAAGACTATCCTCAATTTTAACAGTTTGCTAGAGGGACTCACAGAGCTTACTCAAAGCTGCTGTATTTGTGGTTACAGTTGATGACAGGGAAGGACTGCAGAGTAAAATAAACCAAAGGAAGACACAAATTGGTCAGAAAGGTCACAAACCTGGCACTTCCAGCTGCCCTCTCCTGTGAGTCAGGATAACATCCCTCTCTTGGCATCTGTATGTGATGAATACACATGGTGCTGCCAGCCAGGAAACTCATTTGATCCTCAGTCTCCAGAGTTTTTATTGGGGCTCAGTTACCTAAGCATGATTGATTACCCGTATCATAGAGCTGACCTCAGTCTCCAGCTCCTCCCCAAGCCAACTGATAGCATAGGACTCAAAGTCTCCACCTTAAAGCACACTGTTACTAGCTGGCTGACCTATAGCCTCAGGCAAACAAAGGTATTCTTATCAGGCATGAGATTCCAAGAACCTAGAAATTACCTCCCAGAAGCCAATGGCAAGATTAATTCTGTACTATACAATTAGCCGTCTCTTCTGGGGCATATCTTGCCTCTATGATGACAATGACTGTTAAAAAGAAATCAAAGCAAAGATAAACAGAGCTAAAAGATGAAGCAACAAAGCAATAAGGTCATAATTTCAGTTTTTGGAACCAGCCATGCCTGACATTATTAGCTGCCTGTTAAGCTCCTCATTTGTATGAGCTACTGTACTTCATTTTTTTCCTTACATTTGTTTGAGTTGGTTTTTGTCCTTGCAATTAGAGAGATTCTGAAGTGGAAAAGAACTTGTTGATTTCAAATATTTGAAAGAAAAGCTGGAATATAATGAGCTAGGGGAAGTAATGTTGGATAAGGCTAAAAACATAGGCAGGAGTAAGATCACATAAGGATTTTTGTGCTATATTAAGGATTGGGAAACTTATTCTAAGTGCAATGGGAATCTTCTGAAAGATTTTAAGAGGTAAGTGGCATTATCTAATTTGTATTTTTAATTGTGTATAAAGAGAACATAAGCAGTTATGGGGAAGAGGGGAGATGAAGACACATACCTACAAAGGAGAAAAATTAGGAAGTAAGACTGGAAGACTATGATGAAAAAGAAAGATATCTCAAAAAAATACTCTCAAATTTCTGGCATGAGACACTGGGTGGATGGAAGTACTATTTATTGAGATGGACAATGGAGGGGTAGAGGTTGGAGATTGATTTTGGAAGTGATAACTTGAAAATGTCTGTGAGTCATTCACATAAGAGAATAGTTTCCAAGAACCAAGAGAAGAAAATATGTCATGGAAGAAGGGGTGGTTGACTCTGTTAGGTCCTAAGAATTCCAAGGACAACCCAAAAACATGCTGCATTTGAAAACATGGTCATTACTGAGGACCTCAGCAAGAAGAGCTTTAATGGAGTTGTGGCAAAAACAAACAAAAAAACCACATATGGATTGGGGTTAAGAGTGAATAGGAAGCAAGCGATTAAGACTGTGTATAGACACCCTTCCTAATAAGGTTGTCTATAAAATAAAGTAATATAAAGTCATTTAAAAACTGGGCAGAAATGTAGAATCACAGGAAGGTGGTTTTTTGTTTGTTTTTGTGAGTTTGTTTTTTTACTTTAAAGAAAGAATATGATGTTTGGTCATGTACTAGTTATAGTAACAATGACTACTATAACAAAAAGGACCAAGAAATATGTAATAGGTCAAACAAAAAAGAAATTTATTTCTCACTCACATAAAATGCTCAAAACAGAAGTTCTTAATGGCAGGTGGGCCTCTCAAACGGTTGGTTCAGAGACCCAGACTCCAGCCACCAGTGGATTCCTTGCCTTTAATGTATAAGTTCCTTTTTAATGTGTAGGTACATTTTGTATCAAGTGAACAGAAGGGGAAAGAAGCACTGGTGCTTTTTAAGTTACTTGGTGAAGAAGTGATCCACATCAATTTTAATCACATTATATCCACAAGATCTAGACCTGTGGCCTCATCTAAAAGCAAGGGAGCCTGGGGAGCTGGGTGTGTGGCCAAACGGCCAGCCTCTGGCAATAGCCACACACTATAGAAGCCAGAAGCCAGAGTGAAGGACCATCATTTCCGCTGCAAATTACTACCAATTGATGCTTCCTCTGAGAAGGCAGAATGGCACAGGATTCAGAATATATGCGGAAGAATTTTCCTTTGATAGGAGAAGGGACAAATCTTTCATTGTAGAGGAAGGAAGAAGAAAATGGGAGCTTACATTTTTATCATCAAGCACTTACAGTGAGTGCCAGTTAGAGCAACAAAATAAGGGTGAGAGAAGTTGAAACCTGGCTGTGCCCATATTCAGAGCCCCAGCCTATCATCCAGAATTTGGCTAAGGAAGAAGTGCTGCCACTTACCAACTTTAGGAAGAATTTTCACCAAGAGGATAGAATCAATAGGAAGAGACAGCCAGGATCAGCCATGCCTGAAGAAAGCTAAGATTAATTCCTTTGGGAGCTCCTTCACACAATTTCTGGCCTCTGCCATGATAACCTGAAAGAAAGCCTCAGGGAGAATGAGGTTTTTGTCTCAAAATGAAATCATCTTTGAGCAGAGCCAAAGGCTTCGCACTCCCTTGAATATAATAGCATAAAAAACAAACTGAAACCTTACTAAAAGTAACCTGGGGAGAGAAGGCCAAAAGATGAACAATAACTTGCTCTCAACCTTGTAGAAGCCAAGGGAAAGCTGATCAGGAACTGGGGCAGGTTAGCCAGATTTTGATACCACAACTGGAGGTGAAGTCAGCAGTACAAATTCAAAAGGCCTTGCTGTACTAAGCTTCATGATCTTGGCTCCCAGACAAGAAAGAGGACTTGTGACCGAAAAGGACACTCCAAAAAGAATTTCAATGAAGCACAACTTGAGCAAAAACAATAAGGTTCCCAGATTGCCTGGACTGTGGACAGAGGGCCTGGCATGTGGAATGAATGTCATCAGCTGCAAACACAGCCTTTTGATTGGTAGCTATGGAGCCTGCCGCCCACGTGGTCTGCTCGGGCCGGCTTCCTGGTGAATACTCTTTGGCTAGTGCCAATCCACTCCCCTCTGTTTGCTGCTTTTTCCTCCCTCCAAATGAATCCCTCAGAAATCTTTCCCACCCTAGGCACTGTGGTAAATATTCTTCACTAAGATGTCATCACAGTTTGGTTTTGTAAAAAAAAAAAATTCCTTTGGGATACAGAGAGAGCAGCTTTGATGGTATGAATGTAAAATCATTCAACCCATTGGAGAATTGTTTGGCAGTTCCTTAAAAATGGTAAATACACATTTCAGCCTATGACCCAACAGTCTATCCCTAGGTATTTATCCAACAACAATGAAAACATGTTCATACAAAGACTTTCACAAGAATTTTTATAGTAGCCTTATTCATAATAGCCCAAAGCTAGAGCAACCTAAATGTCTACCAGCAGAAGAATGGATAAACAAATTGTGGTATATCTATACAATGGAACATTATAATAGTTATCATTTAAAAAAAAACAGCAACTGATAAATGCCATGGATGAATCTCAAAAATATTATGTTGTGTGAATAAAAACCACATACACACACAACCCAAATTATAAACAGCATGATTCTGGGGTGAAAAAATGTTTTATATTTTGTTTTGGTTACCCAAAACCATTTAACTGAATATTGAAGATCAACACTAAACACTAAGATCAATTTATTGAGCATAAATTATACCTCGATGAAAAGAAATAACCATCCTTTATGAAATGCTGCTAACATGCCCTTTGCCTATTTTCAAACTTCAGGCTTCCTGTTCCATCTCACACCTTAGAATGACTTATGAGGTAAAAGCCAGAGAATTTAAAAGCAAACACTAGCAGAGGTAAATGATAAACCATAGCTAAACCAAGGGAGAAACTGGGTGAGTGGTAGGGCCTAGCCAAGCAGCACTAGGGTTAAACTCTGCTAGCTGATCCTGCCTAAAAAGACACCTCTTCTAGTGACGGAGATACTGCTAATGCCAGACATGTGGGCTCCTGGGGCCTGTGTGGAGAGAAATTAGTAGGAGCTGACCGCTACAGTGCACCCCTGTATGGACCGCTCCCTCCTCGAATTACAGCTGTTTCACAAAATTCAGCTCCTTGTATTTAATACATTCCTGATCTGGCAGGCAATATAGCAAAAATGGTTTAAGGTATGGTGTTTGCCATCAGAGAGACGAGAGTTCCAATTCTGTATCTGTCTAAATTTGGATAATGCACTCAACCTCCCTAATGTTCAATAACCTATTGTGCTTGGCAGAGGCTTCCAAGAGGGAAAGATTGAAGAAGGATTGGAGAGGAATGTGCCGTACTTACCAAACCCAGCAATCAGTTTCACCCTACGGTGAAGTAGGTTTATTATCCACTCATTATAAATGTGAAAAATGAGGTTCAAAAGCATTATCTGTATAATCATAAAACTCACCAAGAGCAGCTTTCCAACAATTTCTACAAATTTCTAATAAGGACACATTAAAATTTTTTTCACTTACCAAAGTAAATACATAAAGAAAAATGCACAGGTCAAAGCAAGTAAAAAGAATGCACTTTTATATTTTTACAAATTGTACATACACATGTGGTCATCACCCAGATTAAGAAACTGAACACTCCCAGCACCTGCACACCTGCTCCCTTTCCAGCCCCTTTGATCTATAACCCACCCCTAGAACAACCGTATCTTGCCTTTTGCTACAAACTCAACGTTTGTGTTTCCTTCAGACTTACATGTTGAAACCTCATCTCCATTGTGATGGTATTTGCAAGTGGGGACCCTTGGAAGTGACTGGGATTAGTGCCCTTACTAAAGAGTGTCCAGAGAGCTCCCTTGCCACTTCACCACATAAGGACACAGCAAGGAGACAGCCATCTAAGAACCAGGAACCAGACAACAAGCCTGCCAGCACCTTCATTTTGGACTTTCCAGCCTCCAAATAAATTTCTGTTGCTTATAAGCCATCCAGTCTATACTATTCTGTTATACCTGCCAGAACAGTTAGAAGTCATGTTGGACAACTTCTAACACCAAAATTAGTTTCTCCTGTTTGTGAACGGTGTACAAATGGAATCATGGGATATCATAGTGGGCACTCTTTTGTATCTATCGTTTCTCTCCGTTTTGTGAGTTTTACTCACCATGTTGTGTTCTTTTCATGTTCATTGCTGTGTAGACTCCCAAGGTTGTGCCTTCCACAGTGTGTCCATCCATCCTCAGTGGATGGGCATTTGTGTAATTTCCAGTCGGGGACTTTCATGATTAGTACAACTACTTCCATGAATGGCCCAAGAGATGCATCTCTGTTCCATAAACACCTCACGGTGGAGTGGCCAAGTCCGTGGCTGTGCTTGTGCATGTTTAGTTTGACTAGGTAGTCATCAGGCAGTTTTCCTAAAGGGTTTGTACCAGTTTGCACTCCTACCAAAATTAGTCCTTTTTGTTCCCACACTTGTCATGACTGGTCTCTTTCATTTTAGCCTTTCTGGTAGGGCTGGGACACACTTTCTCTTCATTTTTATTTCAGTACCAGTTGTTGGCAGGGTTTTTTATTTTTATTTTTAACTGAGGCTTGAATTTCATTTCCTTTCACTCAGTGGCTGAGATAGTTTTGTTTCAGTTTCTCCTTAAAATTATCTGTCCCCCCAGAAACCTGGTGAGCTCTTTCTTATCTTTTCCACCTCCTTTTTTCATTGTTATCTTTCCCTGATGGTTGCTTCCAGTCACTCTTACACACATCACAGTTGCCTCTCAGAGCTACTCCTGTAGGTGTCTCTTGTGACATGCATGGGGTTACGTGTGCATCACGACCTTGTGTGCGTTCTCAGGGGCCCTGGTTCCAAATTCCTGCCCCTTCCTAGTCTAGCCTCATTAATACCCATCCTGGGCTAATTTCATCCCATTTCTTCACTGGATCCAGCCCTAAATACTCTCAGACATAAAGGGTAATTAACATTTATGGAGAGTTCACAGCACCCCAGAGACTTGGTAATATCCCTACAACCTACACTAAAATGCTGCATTTTACAGGTGAGGAAAAAGAGGTACAGACTCAGAAAATTTCTCCGCTTCAAACTGTAAAGTTGGTGAAGTCACAACCTCCTACAACACCTGTACCTACTGTCTGTCCCCCTCATCTGCCAGTTATATTCAGATCTTTGCATTGTTGCTCATCCTTTCATTTCTATCACCATGGCTTTGAATCTTTAGGACCTGCACCTGATTTTATAGGGCATTGAAAGGTGAAGCTACTGATTGAAAAGAAAATAAAAATAAAGTCTTTTTCCTATTTGAGAAAGAACACCACAAAGAAAAGACAGATGACAAACCAGAAAAGTGAAATATATAACAAAGACTTAATATCCTTACTACAAAATAATTTTTTTACAAATTCATAAGGAAGAAAACAATTAACCTATTTGTTAAATGAAAATACTTTAAAGGGTATCATAAGAGTAAAGTAAGCAATTCACAAAAGTAGAAATGCTTAATTCACACACACAAAAAAGTTTTATTTCCCTGGTAATCAAATGAAGATGAAAATTATTTTTTACTTTCTACTTTCCTATGTTATTCATGCATTAATTTTGCAAGAAGTACATATTAGTTTTATCCTTTTTTAAGGGAAGTTATTTCTTATCTCAGGAAAACAAGAGTATATGTCACACAATTTGTAAGATAAATCAGAGCCTAAAAGTGGAGTCTTGTGGCAGGGCTTCAATAGTTTGGGGCAAACAGCTACATTTCTAAGAAACCATTTATCATTCACTCTTTTTCCCCCTCTATGTACACTGTTTTCTGACACAGTGCTTCTGGTACAAATTAGTCATGTCTGGACTTGGTTATCAGGACCTGGCAAAACTTGCTTCCCTTCCTCCCAGTTTTGTCCTGAGGCTACAGTAGGGCCTGACCTTAAAAACGTCACTCTCCTAGGTCTTACCTTCTATATTACCCTGCTCGCCCAGATCCCAGCCTGACTGACTTCATTTTTGACCAGGCAGAGGCCCCAGGCCCTAAGATGAACTACTAAAAACCTGTGCTACGTGTTGATACAACACACCTTCCTGACATCAACCTCATCTGTTAGCTCAGACCCCAGCCCCGCTCCTCTCTGTTTCTCCACGTTCAGTCATAAATTTACCTACCCTTCATATGGGACACAATAAAAAATACTGTCGACAATTTATTGAGCATTGACTTCATGCCAGAAATCGACATATGAGCTCTACTTTCATCCTCCCAATAATACTTTTAGTTCTATATAATCACTATTTTACAGATGAAACCACAAGGGTCACCAAGCAAAACACAGCAGGTTTCAAAGGCATGTCTGACTTCCTTCCAACATGGGGGCCTTTCTCCCTTCAGCTTGTCTTTGGCTAAGAGGAACCCCTGACTTGGTTCTGTGCTAACGGTTGGATGGCTACCACCTCCTGCTTTCTCCTGCTGAGAAATTTTGCTTGCTTTTCACAGGGGCAGTTGTATGATCAGACCTGCTCACCAGTCTCTTCCTGAATCGCTGCTCTAGAACCTGTCGATCCACATAGCCCAGTAAAAGAGCTCCCTACTTGCCTCCAAGAACCTGTAGCATCAGGTCTGCTTCATGTTTGACGGGGAAGATACTTTATGTTTCTCTTGATTGAAAAATTTGGCCTTACCAGGGTGTATGTGTTTGTGTTTTAAAAAGAAGAATGTATCTATCCAGCAAATTCTCTACCAGGAAGAAGTTCAGAATAGGGGGCTGAGGGTGGTGGCAGTGAATACCTATTTTACAGAAAAAGGAAAGTGAGTCTTAGGAAGTCTTTGGGTTAGCCAAAAGAAGGCAGCCAAATGTGAAATGAAGCTCTATGTGCTAACCACTGATTCAAAACCACACTTCTTCCTGTTCCCACCTGGGGCCCATCTTCTTCAACCGATGAAGGGCTCTAACACCCCCCCTTCAGCGGGTCCTCCTGCTTATAGAAGTCACTTGCTCAGGGGGTCCTGGCAGAGGACTGGGCTCACTTCCTCCCCTCCAAGCTTTTACTTCATCAAGAAGCACAATGAGTCCTCTTAAGAAAAAGTGGATAAGACTAACATGGCAACATTTTATGTCTTTGTTATTTAATGAGATAAAATGCTCAGCTCTTGATTACCAGTCTCTCCCAAACATATGCTCTCTATGTACTTTCTTTTTCCAAAACTAAATTATTTATTTATTTGTCTGTTTGTTCATTTTAAGAGAGGGAGAGACATATCAATCCATGGCCTCTGGCACACCGCCAACTGGAGACCTGGCCTGCAAGCTAGGCATATGCTCTGACTGGGAATTGAACTGGCAACCTTTTGGTGTTCAGGCTAGACCCAATCCACTAAGCCACACCAGCCGGAACCTCTCTATGTATGTATTTTCAAGTTCCTTAGAGCTTTTTCCTTCTTTATTTGTTCAGTTAAGTGTCATAGCATAACAAATGCCACATCCTGGGTAGAGAAAGAAGGGCCCCTTCTCCCATAGAATCAGGGGGTTAATTTTACGAAATAGTGTAACCTAAAGTCACTGTGCCCTCTTTACTTTCAGTCTATCTAATACACAACTCAAGGTGAGCTTTATTCTTGCCATTTTTTCAGCTAATTGTTGATAAATTGTGCTACATCCTGGGAGAAGGGCACATGGTGCTCCACCCACCTGCTTTGCTTTCTGACTGTGGTAGCATGGCACCAGCTTGCAAGGTTCAAGGGCAAAGAGCCAGCCTCCTGCTGCTGCCATTGTCACCATTTGCTCCCTCACACCACCTAACAGATTCTCACATTCACCCATGCCTGCTGGTCCCGGGCTGCTCACTTGTCACGGTGCCCACATCTAGTACGTTGCATTACGTGCGAGTGCCACAGACTTGTGTCCACTCGCTGCTTCAGCCACGGTCCTGACATCTGGTTTTCTTAGGGACAGGTAGAGGGGCCAGGTGTGCAGTCCCAGAGTGCAGAGGTCATGTCTTAAACATCTTTGCATCCTAAGTACCTAGAACATGGTAGGAGCTCAGCAAATATTTCTTGAATAAAGAAATGAAGAATATTGAGGTAACTTGTCTAAGAGACCTAGTTTAGTGGAGAACTAGACAAGGATCCTGGCTTTCTGAGTTTTGTATCAGTGCTCATTTAACTCAATCACCCTATGTTTACCTTAGTCTCCTGGCAGAAAGAAAAATACATGGATAAAAACAAGGGAGAGAGGAGCTAGAAGCGAAAGCACAGTAAAGTAAAATTTGTTGTTGAATTTGCGGGTGGCATAACAACAAGACCAAGGATAATATTTCCCAGGTCTGGGGTCATCTGCTTCAAGTCAGATAAACTATATTTATGGGTAAATCATACTGTTGCCCAATTTCTCGTACCTGGACCAGACCTGGCAAAATACTTGACTCCAAGTACAGGGAAAGAAGCTCAGAATATATTCATAAAATTTGAATGTGCCCTTTACCAATTATTGATTTCTCATCATTAAGTATTATTTATATTTCAGTTAAAAAAGAAATATGATTTTTTCCAACCCATCCCAGCTAGGTAAATGTCTCCTAAGCATTTTGTATTGTTTTTTGTTGTTGTTGTTGTTGCTGTTACTTTAAACAGATTCAGTGAATCAAGCATACTAGATATTAGTTACTTTGATTTAACTAGTAGGGATCAAATAATGCTCAGAAACTGCAGGGGAGTTCTAGTAAGTAACTTCTCAGAATATGACTTAGAAGCCACCCCCCCCCCCCCACACACACATACACACATACGCACAGGGTATAGATTGAGGAAAGTGAGGGGAAAAAAGGACCTTAAGAGGAAATGTCTTTGCATTAGCTGTACCATTAACCAAGACTAAAGATATGAAGCAGAGAAATGGAAGAATTCAAAAGTGATGACAATGCACGTTTTGGGCATGCTGTCTTGGAGTTCGACAAAATGGTTTTGGAAATTACCTTTAATTTTCTTACTTAATGGGGAAAATTTTTATACAGAAAGCTATAAAAAGATAAATATTTCCTGTAATCTTATCATTTGACAATAACTACAGTTAACATTTTAGTATAGTCTATTCTACGTTTGCAAAAATATTTACATTACTAATAAATCTCAAATAGCCAAAATCTGCAAAGAAACAGGTAACACTGACTAAAGCTGAGGAGGGATGCCTGGGGAGGTAGGAGTAGGAGATACATTTTTCACTAGACAAATAGTTTTAAAATTCTGTGTTCATGGATAAATTGCCTATCAAAAATAAATTAAGTTGAAATTTAAAATCAAGATTTTAAAAACATTTTAATGGGAACAGAGTAGTTTTAGTCTCACAGTAGAACAGGGGTTTTAAAATAACAACTTCAATATGTGTTTTCATCACTATAAATACATCTGGTGAATTCCAGCTTTTAAGAAATTGTGGATTGCCCTGGCCAGTGTGGCTCACTCAACTTGTTGGAGCATCTGTTGGCCCCCCACACCAAAAGATTGGGGTTCAATTCCCAGTCAGAGTACATGCCTAGGTTGTGGGTTCAAACTCTTGTCAGGACACATTTGGGAGGAAACAAAGCAATGTCTCTCTCTCACATTTCTCTCTCTCCCTTGCGCTCCCCACTTCCCTTCACCCTTCCTCTCTCTCTAAAATCTTTAAACATATTTTAAAAGAATTTTATAAAAATGTGTATCAAACTACAAAAGGAAACAGGTTCTTCCTTCCATGCCCTTGAGTTCCTTCCAGTGTTAAGTGCCCTCTGACCCCTACCACTTTGGCCGGGCAGTTGTGCTGGCAGTGCAACCCATAGCAGTCAGGAGACTGCATCTATTCTGATGATGCTAATTCTCAATCAGTTCCAGCTATCACTGAATGGTTCATTTAAATTATGTTTCATAATTGCTCATTGTGCTATATCCACTTCTTGTTAGGGATCCTTTAGGAGAGAAATAAATGCCTGTATAATTTTTCATATGTTTTTCTCGGCATATTTATATGTACTTTATATAGAAGTTTTTTTCATCCCAATAAACATGCTCCATTAGACTTTTATTTTTTTACCTAAGAGTGCACTCCAAGAAACTCTTCCATGATGATAAACATTGACCTACATTATTATTTTAACTCATCACATTCTACTTGCTCAATCTGCAGTAAAAGTGTAACTAATCCCTTATGCATGGATATTTATTTCCTTAAGAAAATAAGAACTTGTTTTTCTTTATTAAACAGGACCATGTTAGTTTTTTTCAGAATCTTTACATGTTAGCATATGAACTATTAACGTGAACATGATCCCCTTGTCATTTAAAGACAGACACCAACTCCAGTGTAGGCTGAGTTCTATGGGTCATGGAACCCGGTGAGATACTGTCTTTGCTGAAGCAACAGCAAACTAAGGAGTAACTGAGATCCACCCAAGGCTTAGGACAGGAGTTGTGTATGACTCAACATTCTCAGCTGTACTAGAATTCAAATCCTTTGGATTCAATTCCATTCAGTTTGAGCATTCTTTATATAATAGAGTACAAGGCATTTTACAGAAAGGGATGCAAACTAAACTAGGGCAGTCTAATGGTTAAGGTCACTATCAATCTAGAAGGGAAAGGCACGTACATCAGACATACTTAAATAAATATGATACAAGGAAGGCTTCTAAGTAAAACAAAAGAAACACAGAAGAGGACCAGATTAAATTAGGCCGAGGAAGGTAGCACTGGAGTTGCTCCTGGAAGCGTAGGTGGGATTGCAACCCAGAGAAGAGAGAGGGAGGGCTATGGGGAGTAAGCAGAGCCTAGGCTTTTGGGATAGGCTTGATTCACACTGCTCAGAGCCGTG
Source organism: Noctilio leporinus (assembly GCA_004026585.1). NCBI lineage: Eukaryota > Metazoa > Chordata > Mammalia > Chiroptera > Noctilionidae > Noctilio > Noctilio leporinus. The sequence goes on along the minus strand of PVIW01000564.1, from coordinate 86,600 downwards.
AAGCCTTTCTCCAACTCACTCTGTCCTTTTTAGTTCTCTTCCTGAGGCTGCTGTGTTTCTGCCAATGCCAAAGGATCCTCAGACTTTACAAACCAGTTTTACAGAGGCAGGCATTTCAATAAGAAACAAAACGCTGAGTAACAACATGAAGTCAGTCTGTTGTTTGCCAAGAGCAAGGAGTCTGGGTGATTTCCCAATCTTAAAGAGGCAGCCTCCAGGAAAAACCTGGATGCATTTACCAATAGCAGACAATGCTATGTGCTAATCCATTGTGGGTAGGTGTGCCACCTAGGATTACCTACTGTTCTTGTTCATTTCCAAATCAGAGGGACTAACTGTAGCTCCCAATTAGTTTGCCTTTCTTTCTTTCTTTCTTTCTTTCTTTTTTTTATGACAGACTAACATATCACTAATGTGAAGAACCTTTCATGTTCTGTAAAACAGATTATTTTCAGTCAGTCCTGGTTCAAAGAGGAAAAGTTGAAGACTTTTAAACAGGAAATAACTCTGCTACAAAAAATTCAGGAGAACTAGTGAATAAATAATCTAGGCACAAAATTATGAGCTCTAAGTGTCCTGAAAGCAGAGCCCACTGCTGACTCAAATGGGTGAAATCCCAGTCTTTTATATAAGACTTCATCCCACACCCCAAGAGTATCACTGGTAGATCTGTCGTACCAGTGTCACAAGGTAGCCACCAGCTCAGCTCTTATTCAGCCTCCTGGCACTTTCTGCCCATCACTCATCTTTGAGCCCTTGTTCTAGGAACAAGATATTGCATATTTGGGAGGCCTCATAGAGCTCACAGCTGAGATGAACAGAGAAACCAGCTTCAGGTAGACCAACCCAAGGAGGACTTTTGCCTGAGTTGCCAAGGGGCAACTCAGGAATTTTTTATTTTAATCTCCACTTCAAATTCTCAAAATTTAAAAATATGCTTAGAAAAATAATATCTGCTGCTGTTGAGAAGTTTGGAAAAACAGCAATATATAACATAGAAAGACCCAGTCCAGTACTGATAAATATTAGGTATATTTATTTTCATTTTGTGTTCTCTGTTCACATGAATGCATAAAATTTGAATCATATTACATAAATAGTTTTGTGTTATTTTTATCTAATATTATATTACAGCCACTTCCCATGTTATTAATCATTGCTGTAAATATTACTTTTAATGGTTATATATTTCATCCTAGAGGTAGATGACAATTTATTTAAATATTCCCTTTCTTGGGGCACTTAGGTGGTTTCCAGGTTTTAAAATTACATTGTTATAAAATGGCACTGTGATAGATAGTCATACACGTACATATTTTACCAAAATTAAATTTATTTACTTAGAATTCATGTCAAGAAGTAAACTATTGAATCAAAGAAGATTCCAATATTTTTAATTTATGAACAGATACATTGTACTATGCTCTGAAGTCTGAAAGTCTAATATCTCTTTGACTGACTGAGCGAGTCACAGCATCTGTGCCCTCACTTGGGTAGCCAGTATCAAAGGGGGAAGGAATGGCATTGAGTGGCTTCTAAATAGCTTCTTAGGCATCTTACAACTCATTTGAATCTTCAACAACTCTGAGAGCCAAGGAGTATTATTCCAGTCATATATGTATTACTATCAAGGTTCACAGAGAATAATGTCTCCAAAGTCACACAGGTAGTAAACGGTAGGCTTAGAATTTTTCTCACTGGCTCTCTGACCAATACAGGACTTTAGGAATCTAGTTGCTCATATTTTGATGAGTTAGATAACTTGGGAGAAATCATTTAATATTTATCTCAGTTAGCTGCAAAACAATCCACATTCACTTTGAATGCATTCACTCTGGCTGTGTTCACTTCTCAGCTCCTTGAGAAGAAAGACCATGTTTTAAATGTTGGGGCCACTGCAGCTCTTATGCTTCTTAGTTACAATCTTTAAAATCTTCAAGTTAAACCACAACAGCCACCACACAAAGCCTCCTAGAACTTTCTCCCAAGTAAAACAAAAACTTCAGCTTTCTAAGGTTGTCAGGCAAAGCTAGAAATGGAACTCCTTGCTGACTCTCCATAGGAAGGACCTTGTTTAAGGGAATCCTATGATGCCAGCACAGTCACTTGTCAAGGACAATAGCTGTTGGCACAGCATTAATATGTGAAGACTGGGAGAGCTGCCAGTGAAAGCAAACTCTTTTGTGGTGTGTGCAGGGCTGTGCTGGGCCATCAGTTGAAGTTCACCATTGATGACCATCTGAATACTGCCTTTCACTGACAGTACACCCAAATGGACAACTCAGCAAACAGGAGAATGACTATCTAGGGACAGGCGATGCAGTGTAATGAGGAAAAAGTTAGAATAGGGTGAGGAAACATAAGTTCAATTCCAATGTTATGACACCAATGTCTACCTTTCACTTCCCTGTGCCTCTTTTTCCTTATGCACTCACTCATTGGTCACTCATCCACGGATTCATCAAGTATTTATGAAACACCAACTTGTTTTCAAGACATTGGGTCAAATATTGTCGGTATTTCATGATTCTGCTTCATAAGTATTAAAGATACAAACAGGCTCATCTACCTCAAAGTGATGTAATGAAGAGGCAAACCCAGTTACTACATTAATAAAAATGGAAATAATTATTTGTCCTACTTCATGGATCTATTATGAAAATCATATCAGATAATTTTATGAGTATATTTTATGAACTTAAAGTGTTATATAAATGTACAAGAAAATAGATATTTTGACTAGATGAAACTTATACTATTTCTGGACATTAGTGAGAGTGACACAGACATGGAGGGTGTCATGTTAGCTTGTGCCATTTTCCTTTTCTTTTTTTTTGTAAAAGCAAGACTTTCCAAACTAAAACTAGTTTGGAAATAACCAAAGCTACGGCTCAAACTTTACTCTTGTACCAGCTATTAGTGGTATTAGATGTTTAAGCTCTAAAATTCAATACTAGGACTGGAAGTGAACACTTTATTGCTAACGTATTTGTTTGGATTAGGTTTTGTTGCACATAAAAAAAAAATTGTATACTATCAGTGCCTAAAGCAAGCCAGAATTTGGGGAGGATTTTTTTTTCCAAATAAAATAAATCTGGAGGGAGACAATCTAGCTATGGCCATTGCTGGATGGCACATCCTAACATGTGGCTTTTATTATGAAGGCCATCTCAGAGCTGTTCACGCTCCAGTTATCACATCTGCATTGCAGGCCAAAAAAGAAAGGAACAGCAGAAAGGACCCCTCCCAGCTGAGTGGAGTCCCTTCAAGCAGCCTTTCTGGACTTTCCTACTAGGAATTACACTTTCATGGCTTTGACAGAAAATAGTCACGTGGCTACACTTAGCCAGAAAGGAAGCTGAGTAATGTACTTTGTTTCCTTGAGAGACTCTGAGCCCAGCTGAAACTTGGGGTTCTTTTAAAAAGGAAAGGGGGAAAGGATATGAGGCTAGGCAACTAGCAGTCTCTTCCATGCAAAATATTAAGAAAAAAAAATTAGTCAATAGATAAAATTTCCTCAATTTTAAGTTTTTCTCCATAGTGTTTCAGGATCCTTTGGTTTTAATATTACCATTCTCTTATAATAGTACATAAGAGTATCTGATTCAGTATAAAATTATATGCTGTGGTTTGTTAATAATTTTAAGTGCATTTCATTTTATTCTGTAAAAAGCAATATGATTTTCCAATCTTTCATCACATAGATATATTTAAATCCCATTAACCCAGATCAAAGAAAATCTTCCTAATCTAATCTAGGAACACACCTATGTGAATTGAGCTGCCAGTTTCTCATTCCCCAACAGCCTTTGCCCAGCGGCATTTACTGAAAAGCTTATTGACTTGAACATCAGCACAAAGCAAGGCATCCCTGAATGTTTTCCAGCACAGAAGAATATCCTCATGCTGTGGCCACAACAGCTTTCTACATCTGTCCTCAAATTCCTAACAACACAATTGCTCTCTGAGTGAAATCCCTTTGGTATTAGGTGTTGAGAATTTGTGAGCCTTTCTGTTCCTTTAGAATTTGCCTACTTAAGCCCTTAAACAACTCTGAGCAACAGTGCCCAGGGGTGGGGTGGGGCTTAATTCCTAACCCAAGGAGAAGGCATACCAATTAGGTTATGAAACAGCAGTGGAGCATCTCAGAATCTCCTGGTGGTTAGAGGAAGTGTCCTCTGCATATCACAATACCAGGGTGGCAGCCAAATGAAAAACATAAACTCTGGATTCTGAAGCAAAGTTATTATTTCTTTTTTAAAATTATTGCTATGTGACATAAATTTAAATTCAATCCATTTTGGGCTTTGCCGGCAATATTATAATTTGTGGATGAAATAAAGGTTGAAGAAATTTGAAAAAATATACTATGAATGTAACCTTGGACAAATTATTTATCCATACCAAACTTGCTATTTTAGAAATAACAAAAATGGTTGCATTAGATTATTAAAACAATAACTCTCCCAAAGTATCGCAATACTACTAAATAAATATAAGAAATATAACAACTCCATCCATCATTCTCCATCCAGTCAAAAGATTTTGTCACTGTTAAGATGTTTTTAGCAAGGCTATTCATTGGAGGTCAGTAGGTTACTCATTGGCAGGGAATGGAACTCTATAATCTATAATATCTTAGCAGGCTTTAGCATTCTATCATACTAGACCTCATTGTTTCTAAACTCCTCTTTTCTTCCTTGGGTTGCCCCTTAATTCTGGGCACTTAATTGCCCATTGCTTCTCCTTCTAAAGGTTGGTAAAAATAAATAAATAAATAATAAAAAAACAGCAATTCTGGTAAATAGAGCAAATATAAATGGAAATGAGCCAGAGGCAGTTCATTATGTTCAGTAAGTACATGTTCAGTAGACTGTTACGTATATATTAAATGGCTCTATACTTGACAAGCAAGACAGAATGATAACTAGAACATAGGATGTGGAGTCAAGAGTGAGAAATTCCTATCTTGAGACTATTCTGTACTGGCTACCAGATGCAACCTCAGAGAATGCATTTGGAATCTGAGGGTGGTAATCCCGTGTACTTGCTAAGATTTGTGAAAATGAAATAATAGTACTCCTATTGTGGGCAAAGTAATAAATGTTACCTATTACTATTAACCAGCACCATTATGAAATATTTCTATATATGAAGAACAACAGAATTCCGTAAATTTGAAGGTTCATTTATTTCAAGCACTGTTTGCTCTGGTGCAAATCTAATACAATAGAACACCCCTGGAATGCCTGTGATAGGTCTAAGTCTGTTGCCAGGTCATTTTAGCAGGAAAAGTGAGACTACATTATCTATTTGTAAATGTGTTATTTAATTTGTAATTTGCTCTGAGTCCCTCTCTCCCTTTATTTTGTCTGCTTCCAGCGCCTTTAATAGTTCTGTGGCTTTGAGACTTTGCTCTCTTCCCAATTTACAGTTCCGTTTCATCAGCACTCCTGTTTCCTGTTTTGTCCCTGTCTAGGCTGCTTATTTTGTCTCTCTAACTGGCCCCCTCTTCCCCTTCAGAGGAAATTATCCATATTTCCATAAGGACAGGCAATACCACCAGCATCTCTTGCTGTAGCTTTTCCTCTTCTTCATTTTTCTTTTTCTTTTTTCAACCTCCTTTGAACCTTCCTAAGCTTCCTGTAATGACTATGTCCCTGTTCCAGCTATTTCAGTATTTGTGTGGCTTTTGATTTTAATCTGGATTCAGGTCTTCTACCCAAAACCATCTCAAACAAGTAGTTTGAGGTTTTTGCTGGAAGGTAATTTGAATTTGTTCACATAGCCACCAAGTCCCAATTTAGATGCTATGAGATTTCTGGAGTAGAGGAGTGAGCTCCTTTGATTGCTTTTCCCTTATTATCACTGAGCTGCATTATTAGTAGGATTGGGCAATTTTGTTTATAATTCAACCTTGCTTCTTAAAATTCTAAATAATAACTGCTAAATCAAGAGAACTCAGAAAGTCATTTCAGGCAGGTTGATGAAGAGTTAACTAAAGTCAACCATAGACATGGCTATATCTACATAATTTGATATACTTACATCTATAGAAATGATCACACACACATACACTATGTACGCACAACATAAAACATGATTATTTAGTTGTGATAATCTGGCATCTTCTCTGCAAAGAAGCCACAAGTGCAAATTGAATATGAACAAAATATCTCAGTGGCTATGGCAGATGACCAATGACCTCTTCTCTTCAACTTTTTGTCTTTTTCTTTCATTTTTAATCACCATTGTTTCAGTGAAGAGCAAAATAGCTCCCAAAATTTCTTAGTCTGCTCTCAAATTATTGGACTCTAAGGTGTTCATTCATTCATTCACTGAATACCTACTATGCTCCCAAACCACTATGTTCAAAATAGAGAAGACCCCTGCCATCCGGAATCTCCTGTGAGGGTCAGACATCCTGTTCACTTGACAAAAGCCCAATGTGGTTCAAGATTTCCAGAGAAGAACATCAAGACAAGAGCAAGGGCAGAGTTTATCATATGCCCCACCACTAGCTTTTCTAACAGGCCAACTGCAATACAGACCAGGGTATTGCTCACTCTTCCTTCCAGTTTCTGTCACTCAGAGTTCACAGCGATACTTCAGGCACTAGTTATTTCATTTCCTACCAAGCTAATATTTTTGCTGTGTTTCTTATTAGTCTTATCAAGTGAGAAGGCTATTCCCTTCAATATTTCTGGCTTCCACCACCTTTACAACCCCGAGTAGAAACCATCTTGCCTTAATTTTCTCCAGGAGGCCAGATAACTCCTCAGAGGAACTTTCTTCTGCTTTGTAATATCCCTGTTTAGACAGATTGAGAAATTTACTGTCAAATGCCACCTGTTAAAAGCCACTAAGTTCTTAATGGAATGAATCTTCACTTTAATCTTTTTATTCCTTTGATTTATATGGTAAAGAAAAAAGTACACCAAAGTATTTGTTATTTATTTGTTTATTTGCATGGGATTAAGCCTTTGTAGTGTGCTTACTGATACAGAGCACTTTCCAAGCCTCTTTAGTATTATCTGCTTTGTATGAAATAAGGGTGTATTACAGTAGTGAGTGCATTTGGCTTTTGTTCATAGCTAGTTGTATTTCTAATATTTTCTAAGACCTCTTAATGTTCTTGTTTTCAACAGACAGAAATGGGAAAATAAAGATTGTGGGAGTATGAAATGAATTCTTGCAATGTTTGTCATTTTTCAAAACTGTATTTCTGTGGCTCTTGTGTTTTGGTGTGTGTGTGTGTGTGTGTGTATGTGTGTGTGTTTAAGATGACTTCACCTAAAAGCCAAGACCAAGCCAGAGTCCATGTGGTAAACAAGTGACAAGGGACATGATTGCTCACAATAAATACAATCTGGACTATCAGTGGCATATTGTGTGGATAAAAAGTAAAAAGCTAATTTTGAATACAAAGGAAATGAATAAAGTCTCTTGTCACTAACAGAATTAAAAGAAGACCATTTGAAGGCAGAATCATTTTATGCAGCTGGATTTACACCCTCCCCCAGATTGGTAACAATTTATGTATTCAGAAAGCCGGGCTCATACCCAAGTGGTTCATATTCAGTTCTCCTTTTTGGCAAGAGTTAGGAGGAGGTAAAGAAAAGCAGTTAAGAGACTGCTTAGGTTCAAGTCCTAACTTCACCTCTTATTTTCTGTGTTTTCTTCATTTTTTTAATCCTAACCCCCTTAGTTCATGTCCATAGGTCATGCATATAAGTTCCCTGATTTCACCCTTTCCTATATTATTTTTAACTTCCCCTTGCCTCTCTTGTACCCATCAATTATGTTTCTGAATCCCTGCACCATGTCCTCATTTCTCCCCCTTCCCCATTCCAGCTAATAACTCTCCCAATGATCTCCATACCTATGATTCTGATCCTATTCTAGTTGTTTGTTTAGTTTGTTTTTGTTTGTTTGTTTTTAATTTTATTTTATTGTTGAGGTATTACATCCATCCCCTTTCCCACCCCCATCCCCTTCCACATATTTTTGTTTTTATATTTTTAGATTCTGTTGTTGATAGTTGTTAGTTATCTTTTTAATGTTCATAGTTTTGATTTTCTTTTTCTTAAATAAATCCCTTTAACATTTCATATAATAAGGGTCTAATGATGATGAACTTCTTTTGCTTTACCTTATCTGGGAAGCACTTTATCTGCTCTTCTATTCTAAGTGATACCTTTGCTAGATAGAGTAACCTTGGTTGTAGGTCCTTGCTTTTCATCACTTTGAATACTTCTTTCCAGTCTCTTCTTATTTGCGAAGTTATTATTATTATTTTTTTTTTTGAAAAATAAGCTGATAGTCTTATAGGAAACCCTTTGTAGGTAGTTCTTTTCTCTTGTTGCTTTTAGATTCTCTCTTCATGTTTAAACTTTGGCATTTTAATTATGATGTGTCTTGGCGTGGTCTTCTTTGGGTCTAGCTTGTTTGGGACTCTGTGCTTCCTGGACTTGTACATCTATTTCCTTCACCAAATTTGGGAAGTTTTCCTTCATTATTTTTTCACATAAGTTTTCATTTCTTGCTCTTTCTCTTCTCCTTCTGGCACCCCTATGATTTGGATGTTGGCACATTTAAAGTTGTCCCAAAAATTTCTAAGCCACTCCTCATTTCTTTTTTTTTTTCAGTTCTTGTTTCTTCATTCTGTACTTGTTGACTGTTTATTTCTTCCTTATGTTCCAAATCATTGATTTGAACCCTGGTTTCCTTCTCTTCCCCATTGGTTTCAGGTGTATTTTCCTTTGTTTCATGTAGCTTAGTCTTTACTTCTTCCCTTCTACATTTTCTGTACTTAAGCATATCTGTCAAGTCTGTGAGCATCTTTATCACCAGTGTTTTAAACTGTGCATTTGTTAGTCTGGCTCTCTCCTCGTCGGTTAGGTTGACTATTTCTTTGTTGCTTAGTTCTCCCACTGGGATCTTGATCTATTCCCTTTTTTGAGCCATAGTTCTCTGTCTCCTCAACTTGGCAGACTCCTGAGTTTGCCTCTGTGTCTTAGGTAGAACTGTCACAGCTGTTATGTTGTAAGGGGCAGAGCCTTAGGTATTCAACAGTGTGGGGCAATCCATTTCACCACATTGTGGTACTGTATGTGGGGGAGGGGTCTGAGAGGGAACAATGCCACTTGCTCATCACTTGCCCCTTTTCCAGGCACTTCTCTTTCTCCCTGTATAGAACTGGCACCTCTCTAGCTGTTGTCCTGGTTGTAGTTCCCAGATGGGTGAGTTTGCAGTGCTTTAGAACCATAGGGACCCTCTAATCAAATGCACTCTGCTGAGAGACCAAAAGTTTCTTCCTCCTCCCCTCCCTCAGTGGTTTTCACAGTCAGAAGCAATGAGGCTTTATTTTCTCCCTGGCACTGGAACTGAGAGCCATATGATCTGGCCTGGTTCTGCGAGCACTCCCCAGGTCTCCATACTTGTTTTAAATGTGGGATTGTGCTTTCTGCCAGCCAACCACAGCTGCTGTCCCATATCAGCCACTGTGCCACCGAACCTCATCCTCTCTGTCTGGATGAGTATTTCTTTTTATATCTTTGTTGGACTTCCATGTAGCTCAATTTTCTGGGTTTCTGGTTGTCTTTAGTTTTGAGGTAGGTGTATTCCTTCTTAGTTGTGGAGGGAGATGCAGCTTGTCTACCTATGCCTCTGTCTTGGTCGAAAGTGCTATGTATTTTCTTGATAACCTGAACACTGAGTAACAGTACTTGCCTCACAGGGTTGTTATGAAATTTAAATATGATGATCCATGTAGAGCATACTGCTTATAGGGTACCTGGTAATAAGTGGGAGATGATGATGGGGAGATACTAGGCTGAATATATCTGGAATGACTTCATAAGTGACTAGGAGTCAAGAATTAGCAATATGAAGCACACCACAAGCTTCTGAAGGTGGAGAACTGACTGGGCAAGTTGGCAAAAGTTATTAAGAAGAAACAGGACAATGCCTGTAAAGGGGAATAGCAAAGGCACCCTTTTGTCTCCTATGGAACAAAGAGTTCATTACCTATCTATATCCAACTATATAAGAGCCTGGACCTCAGCAGAGAAGACATTAAACATAGCTATTGTGGTTAAGGTCAAAGAGGACAAAGCTCTTTTTGTTTTCTGTTTATCTGCCTGGTTTGGAATATTTGGAGGAATTTTATGGTTTTTGCTCTTCTAATATCTGCTCCTTTGTAATGGAAGGAAAAATAGACTTCTAATAATCCCTCTAGAAAGCCATACATACACACAATTGAACAAGAAGCCCTATGTTAGATAATAAGAATGACAGATCTCATTCTGTCAAAGCAAGAAGGTAATAAATTCCCTTCCAAACATGTTACAGCAGCATGAGCTATAAAAAACATTGCTATAAAATGAGCCATCTATTTGCTGCATACAGTTTGTATAATTACCAAACTGGTAATTGAAAAATGTAAAGTTGCCAAGAATTAAGAAATACTTGTGAGTACCTAGTCTGTGCAAAGTGTTATTAAATGATGACAGAATCATGCTATTTTGTTAGTTTATTCATAGATTTACATTGTCTAGTCAACATCTAACTAAGTTCTTTCACCTTCATGAAAAATAATAATTCAGAATCTTACTGGGAATATGGTAGCATATAATCATAAATTCATAGCATTTTAAGCTGAAGGACTTTTAGAAGAGAATGAAATCAGTGCCTTAGGGTTTCTTCAAAATGCCTGTTAATATCCCAAAGGGCTTTTAAATTTTTTAAATATTATTTTAAAAACATAAAAGAAATTATTTACTCAATATATCAACTGGCTCATTGAATCCCCACCTATTATAATAATGTATTCATTCCAGCAATGTCAGTTTTAGGAAGCACAGAATAGAAATTCAGATAACGTAAGTGACTGATTCAAGGTGAATGGCATGAATCATTCATTAGCCTGAGATGACAATCAGTAGGGTATCTAAAGAAATCAGGCCCAGCAGTTGACCTGGTTGATTATTTCTGTTCCCAACTGAAAAATATTTTCTGAATTCTTCCAAGCTCATCTCAAGGGAGACAAATGTTAAAACAGAAAGAAGTGGTGATGGTGCTTTTGTTCAGTGTGGACTCTTGGGGAAACTCCTTATAATATTTTCAGCTGGTTGCTATGGAGACAGCCAGCAGGAAGCTCAGCTAATAATTTGCTCTACATCATTGTTAATAGACAACTGAGCATCGCAATCATGTAGCAGAGGAAAAGTAAGGCAGGTGGACAACAGCAAAGTTTGCCAAATAGGAAATCACAATGTGCACACAAAAATGTGTGGTCTTCAAACTTCATTCACAATGTACTTCCAAACACCAGTGGTCGAGAAATGCATATTACTTTCCCAGAAGCCCGACCACAAGCAGATATCCCAGGAGAGCCATTTACTGGCACCTTCTAGTCAGGGCGCAAGAGGAATTTGGTTAAATTACTTGGGGAGTTAGCTGAGCTTTGAAAAACTATGTTCCAGGCTCCTTAGATTTCTAGAGTTATTGGGTCCACACTGTAGAACTTCTAAAAATAATTAGAAGTTCAAGAGGAAAGAGTTTAAGAAGAAGTTGCCTTCATTTGTTTAAATGACCCATGAAGAAACAATGACAGTCATCCTTAGCTATTCTCTTCCGTGGCTCTGGACAGAACATATTCTTTTTTCCTGTTCAGAGCTTCCTGCTTGGTGTTTATCTAAGCAGGGAGGGAAGCTATCGTTCAAACTCGGCAATAGCAGATTGCAAGCTAAGGCTTTTCTACACTTTGTTTAACTTTCCTGAATTGTCTTTTTTTCCAGAAGTGATTTATGGGTGACCTAGCATGCTTTTCTTCTTACTCAACAGTCCCCTGGGGATGTAGTTAAAACACCACTCTTAGCTGTAATTCTCCGGGTGGGGAAGTGGCGAGTGGTGGCGATGAAAACAAAGCCGAGATCTGAGCAACCAGTGGGCTGTTGACTTTACGCTAGCCTTTCATAGAGGGAACCCTCAAAACACCGTGGCCATTCAGCAAACAGCGTGCATTTCATCTAAGCCTAGCTGACTCTGTGCTTGCCTTTTCTCAGCTAGAATGGTCCTAACCAGCAATGTCTTTGTGTCATGGTGCCCTAAGTTGGCAAGGACACAGGAGGATAATGCTGAAGTGTAACTTCTGAGTGGGGGAGGGAATTAGAGAGGGAAGTAAAGCTCTGCACAATGGCTAGTGGTTCTGTGTCATGATGTTTTTTTCCAACAGAGGTCAATGATTGTGCATTGTCTCCGTGGGAGTGAATGCAGCATATTATTTTTTGGCTAAAAATTGAGATTTCTTTTGGTGGCAAAGCATATGGAAAATAGAAGCTCTCTGTCCTTGATCTCTTTCTTTTTAGTTAAATGCCTCCGCAGACATTCTTCTGTAAGAAGGAAAGTGGCATAATAGGCCTCTAAAAAGGAAATTTTTAATGATAGAAATATTCAATATTAAATCCATTAGAACTACTAAGAAATGTTACCATTTTCGAAAATTCTTGTACTGTATGTAGTGAACTTTGTCAGTTGCCCACTCAACAAAGCATCTTTGCCTTCTTCCTAAAAGAACTTCAATTTTGCTCCCCTTTCATGTAGCCAAGTACCTGGAGGAAGCTGATCTCTGCTCCAAAGACAAGTCTAACTGGTTTGGGTAGTGCCATGCTTCCCTCAGTCAGCCATTCAGGAATGGGCATGCAGTTCAATTCTGGCCAATAACATGTGAGCAAAGTTTGTAGGAGGATTCTGGGAAGTTATCCCTTGCCATTCAGAAAACCACAGGAATTCAGCTTTTTCCAACCACAGGAATCACTGGATGAAAATAAGGGAGCACACAGTCCCAGTTGCTCTTGCAGTCATCCTATGTGCATAAGAGGAACAAAATTGAGGCCAAAGCTATGGATGGTCCTTGTGGCACCACTGAGCCAGTGAATCAATCAATAAGTTGTTGTTTAAGCCATTGAAGTCAAGTTTACATTACCAGCAGCCAAAGGCGTTCTTTTTTTTTTCCTTTTTTTAAGATTTTATTTATTTATTTTCATAAAGAGGGGAAAGGAGGGAGAAAAAGAAGGAGAAAAACATTAATAGGTTGCCTCTCACACACCTTCAACTGGGGACCTGGCCTACAACCCATGCGTGTGCCCTGACTGGGAATCAAACTGGCAACCTTTTAGTTCGCAGGTTGGCCCCTCAATCCACTGAACCACACCAGCCAGGGCCAAAGGCATTCTTTTAACACAGGGTGATGTATCTGCTATGTCTCATCCTTAACATCTTAGTTACTCTCTTTCCTCTTTTTTCCTCTGTCTTTTTCACATATGAACTCCCCCCTTTGCTCTGACTCACATTACCTCACTCTGACACTCCCACTCTTATTCCCCTACCTTTTCTCTCTGTTCTTCTCCCTTTTGCCCTTCATCCCACAAGTGTACCTTTAGGTATATCTTAGTCACAGTCAGGGTCAAAGAGTAGGTCCAGCACTAAGCATAACCCTGGATAAGGTGGAGGTTTGGTCCTATGTCCTCCCATACTTTGGCTATGAACACCCTTGCCTCTCAGCAATTCCCTTTACTGCTCCACCACATACAACAAAAAGTCTGTGTGCTCTGAAAAACCCACCCCCAAACTATACTCTCATTGAATGTCTTTTGGAGATAATGCCTTAACCCAGTGGATTTCAAATAGTTTTTGCGATGGCCCACAGTAAATATTCATACTCAGTTTATACATAACAAGCATATAAACAACTGAAACAGAAGTGTCATGAAGTATACTTACCTTTAGCCTCTAATGCATTCTGCCATCTTCTATTCTATTTCATTTAGAAAATTGTTTGTCTCTACTCACTAAATTAATTTCATGGATTGGTTGTGACTGCCCAAAACACTGCCTTAAGCCACAGCAGAAACTCTAGTGGGCTCAAGGAAGTCTTCTAGGGTAGTTAAGGTCTTCCTTCGACTTGGGTGAAGTGGCAGCCAACACCAACTGGAAAGGATTCTGTCTCTATGACTATACATGCTATGTTTTTTTTCTTAAAAAATCAGAGTGAGGGAGACTCAGTGTATGAGTGCTGACAACTGTTGTGGTCCTAGTAACTTTCAGAGATCTTTCTGAAATAACAAATTTACTTAACAAATACCATTGTAGTTGTTTTTGAAAGGCAGCAATGTTTTCTTCAAAAGCTGTTGGTGTTCCAGGTTCATTTTATTGGTTGTATTTTTATTTATATTTATTTTTTTATTTTTGTTTTCATTTTATGTTTAACTTTTCAGGGCCTATTAAATACTGATACTCATTTGGCAGCTTTGCTCCTTATTCAAGAGCTGGGAATTTTAGAATGGCAGATTATCTGTAAGCACCATTTTTATACTACTGGAGTGTGGCCAAAATGTGTTGGTCCTCCTTTTGATAACTGGTGGTTATCAGCTGTAACCACTCTTACAGTCTTACCATACAAAGGCCGTACATATAGAGTCACTAGAATGCTTGTAAACCACATGATATCTAAAAAAAGCCCTGAATAAATTGTAAAGTGCTATGTAAATATAAAATATTATTATTATGATTTTTTAAATTTAAAAATAGCTTTTTTAAGAAGCCATTCATGAATTTACATATTTCTATCAATGATACTTGTCTTATTAATTTTTTCACAACCCTAATTAACACACACATACACCTGGAATTTTTAAAAAGATTTTAAAAATTAATTAATTTTTAAATTTATTTTTAGAGAGAGGGGAAGGTAGTTTTACCTTTTAGTAACTCAGTAAAATTGAGTGAGTTCTGATGTTCTTCATCCTAAAGCTGTTATAGGATTGAGTTTATCTCTACATATTAAATTAAGTTCACAATTCACAATTCACTAATGGATCAGGACTACCAAAAAGCCTTAATCCATAGCATGAACTCTGATATGAAGACTCATGGGCATGATTTTTTTAAAAAAAGAAGAATCATGGGCACATGACAAATTTATGGTATCTGAGATGTGTGTATGTGTGTAAAGCACTTAGCATTGATGATATCAAGCAGAAGCTCAATAAGTAGAAGTGAACAGTAACAATAATGACTAATGATAACCATGAAATTTTTACCTCATAAATCCAACACTGTGAAGAAATGCAGAAATCTATGAAGTGATATTTTCTGCACTCTCCTTAGTGTGGCAGATTCTCTCCACTGCTTCCCAATTCACCCATAGGTCATGCGACATGATGCTCAGATTGTGGAATAATACTGTAATACAAATTTCTAAATCTCCTTGAAGTGTGTATGTGTGTGTGTGTGTGTGTGTGTATGTGCGTGTGTGTGTCTAGAGAGAGGGTGCTGGCCTCTCTCCTTTTGCTAAAGGAATTTCCTTAAATATAAATATACTAAAAAGTAATGACTGGAACTTTACAAAATCAAAAGGGGATGTCAGGAAGTGCAAGATGTGAGGTTGTTTTCATTTCCTTCAGTGTTTTCTTATTAATCATATACATATTTATAACTTTTAAAAGCAGGAAAGTTCAGTTAAGACCCAGTTTATGTTTTACAAAAAGCTGTGACAAAAAAATGAGTCAGTTTAATGCTTTTGTGTTACAGCATTGGACATCTGAATGGGACCTGTCACACTTGTTCTCATTCATTATAAAACTGTTGCCTCCTCAAGGCATTTCACGACAATATGAAAAAATATATAAAATCAGAGTACCTTGAAGTAGAAACTGATAAAAAAAGTTTGGGTTTCCTTTTTAAATTCTGATCATCACTTTTTACCAAGATAGGTTTCAAACATAAGCAAGCGCCTGGGCAAATTAACAAACATTTAAAACTCAAAACCCACTTCTCCCTTTAAAAGTTGAGTCTGTGGGACTCAGAAACAGAGGCCAAAGGTATGGTCACAAGAGGGAGGGCATGGAGGGATGGGTAAAAAGGGCAGGGGGAACATAGTTGATAATATTGTTATCAGTTTGCACAGTGACATGTGCTTACAAAAATTAGTGGAGTGATCCCACTGTAAGCTATAAAAATGTGGAATCACTATACTGTATGCCTATAACTAATATAATTAATGTAAGGTTGTATGCCAACTATACTTAAATTTTAAAAAAATTTTAAATTGAGGCTATAGGACATCAGTACTTTCAAAGCTTTAGCAGCCATGGGAAGGGTGAATATTCTGTATTTTTCCTCGTACATGGGAAAATGGGCATGTTGCCTGCAGATTTTTCTCCATCCTATGGTAGTCACCAAACAGCCCATTTCCTCTCAGATATTGAAACACAATTTATCTACAAACATATTTCTGGAGTTTTTATTTGGCTCAAAGCCAAAACAAAGAAAAAATGTTTTGCAGTCTTCTGCTTTACTGAACAGTAGACATGAAGGTTGAGGGTGGGCTTGTCTTTATTAGTGTACTTGACTCATTAACATCTTGGGATTCAAAGAATACAGTGTAATCCATCTTTTAAAAATTTAAGATCTGAGTCAAATAGGTTAAAAGGTCAGAATTTAACTCTATCCAGAGAGTTCGATTTGAGAGTCAGGAAGTCACTTGATATTAAAAGCAACCTCTCCTTTACTTCTTAATAAAATTCCCTATGAAAGTATATGGAGGACATATGTTGTTTTCATCTGTCCAGCATCCCTTGCTCTGGGAAAATACCCCTCCCAGCTTCCACATGGTTCAAAGGGGCTGCCAATCACTGCACCCCTCCCCCACAGAGGACACAGCTCTAGCCAATCCTGAAATTCTCTTTTCCTGAAATTAGGATGCGGATGTTGCCATAGATATGCTTCCTTTCCCCTGGGATGACAAACTAGGGCAGAGATCCCAGAGCTACCAGCTGCCATCTTCACCACACACAGAGGAGATGCAGGAGGCCCAGCTGCCAAGGAGAATAAGACAGACAAAGAAGGGAGAGATGGAGAGAAGAGGAGGGAGAATAGAAAGATAGGGGAGGGTAAGAGATGGAAGCGAAGAAGGGGCAAAAAGAAGAAATTTAATCTCAAAGGAACTGTGATTGAAGCCAGCTGCCTCCTCAACTACCTAGATATACAAGTTAATCATTTTCCTTCTCTGTTCAAGCTAGTTTAAATGGGGGTGAGGGCAGGGAGTGCAGTTCTGCAAATGAGAAAGTCCTACCGAATACAATAGCTGATGTTCATTCATTCACTCACTCATTTGTTCATTCATTCATTCATTCAACAAGTATTTATTGTGTGCTCGCTGTGTGCCAGTAACTAAATAGGTTCAGAGTTGGAATGGAGGGTAAGAGGAACATAGTCCCTGCTCTCATAGCACTTATACTCTGGTTGTGAAAATAAACATCATAAACATACAGATTCTATTTGAATATATAGTATACTCAATTTTTCATCTTACAGAGGAAAAGAATAGGGTACTGAGAAATAGCTTTAGAGGAGAATTAGATCAACATCTACAGTGTCATTAGAGTAAGTGACACTACATAAAAAGCAGAGCATGTGGAATGTGGTTTGGAAATGCAGACGAGGCAGAATGGTAGGAATAGGGGAAACTTCACACATAGTCAAGAAACTGGGAAACCCAGGTCCATCAAAAATTGTGAGAGCAGTCCTCATCAGCAAAGAGGTAATAACTATCTCTATTCCTCAAGGGTTATAATGAAAATCAAAGGAAAAAATATGGCTGATACACATTGGAAAAGAAGAGTGTGGCATTAAATTCCAGTGTGTGCATGACAGAAAGAGTAGCAGGACTAGGTGCACCTATTAGGAGGCCCGGTAAGAGGCCCAGGGCCAGGGAGAATTGAAGAGGTCAAAGCTGAAAAAATCAGGTGGATGTTACATGGCCCACTAATAGTCACTAAGATAATTGTTTGCATATATAAAGGACACACAACACAATCTTTATTTACTTATTTATTCTATCCTTTAAGCACATTTTAGTCACTACTGTCTAACAATCATTATTCAGCAATTTTCTGAGGAAATAGCTCTCAATAATGTTGAACATCATAATGTTTTTTAAAAACCACTTATGGTATTTTTGCTTTTCATTTCCTACGTGGCTTTTGTACCCTCCGTACAAAAACAAAAACAAAAAACAAAAAACAAAACACTTTTAGGTCATTTTCAAAAGAAATGCAATAAACAAAAATCAAAGGAACCACTACTACTTCTCTAACTCTTGAGTCAAGTTGTAAAATTCCATTCGTAAAAATAATACAATAGTATCATGAAAAGTTCAAGTAGTACAGAAGGGAATCAAGTGTAAGGCTCCTTTTCCACCCATCCCCTACTTCTCCTTGCCCAGAGGTAACTAATTGTAAGTTTACTCTGAATCTGTCTACAACTTTATCTATGTAAGTCCCCTGAGTCTTGAAAGCTGAGCAGCAGTCTCTTGGCAGTGAACAGAAAGAAGGTTATTTCTCCATATGGAAGACAACATGAGCATGCATGTCATGGGTATGATTGATTTCCAGTCCATATATATATACAGCTCTCTTCCAAATTGAATATAATTTGGCCTGTGATCACATTGGTCATCAGGTAAAGTATTCCATGGTATTCATTTGAGTGACTTTTTGAACTCCCTTCTATGAGTCAAAACAAGCATCCTAGTAGCATTATGTCAGGGCAGTAAAATGGGGTGGAAGGCTGAATTTGCTTCTTTGGCTACTTAGTGTTCTTTGATATGGTCCCTGCCTCTGAGACTTGGGTTTTGCACCCTGAGGAGGCTCAGATGTCAGTATGCTAGTCTTTTGTTTTAAAGTTTCTTCATAGTTCCCTTTTCTACAAAAGGGAAGTCATAGAGGCATTAAACAACATGCCCCACTGAGAAAACTAATATTTTAGCCTGGGTTCCTTCCTTGGGTGAGGGGAAGCCCAGAAGAGAGGGGCTATAGGGGCAGATGAGGGCCCGATTTGAAGTGTTTGCATGGAGTTCTAACGTGTTTCCATTTATGTAGGCACTGAGGGGAGGAAGTCATTGAAGGCTTTAAACAGACCAAGGGCAGAAATTCGATTTTCCTTTGAAAAAGAAATTTGGGTGCTGGCAGGGAGAGCGGGTTGGAGGGGAACAGGGCTAGAGGCAATAATACCAGTTAGGAAATCATGGCAACAGTTGAAAGACATGTCATGGAGCCAGCATCTTAATCCTCTGTTGTATCTGAGGGTGTTTCTATTCTTTTGGCTTATAGTTTGGATTATAAACCAATCTCCTATCATAAAAGGCACACACACACACACACACACACACACACACACAAAGCCTGCTGTGTACATTTCTAGCCTTTCTTGCTGCTAGAGTTGGGACTTGATGAATCCATAATTCATTCTGTTAGATGCTGTGGCAATGATGATCCATCCACTGCCAGTCTCATTCCAGGCCAGCAGTGACGGTGGCACCAGAGGCAGCTGCTAGTGGTAGCAGCTGGTACAGGGGTGGAAAAGGATGGCATTTGGCCGTGGTTCTGCTGACCTGAACTCCCTTTGTTCTTGCCCACTTTCCAAGCCTGAGTTTTCATATCTTTGAGCAATTTTCACTCAATGTTTAAAACAATCCTCTGAGGAGGTAAGGCTGGTGTTATTGTTCTTGCTTAGGTGAGAAGACTACGTAAAACTCTGAAAAGATTAATGACTTTGTTATATCAAAAGCTACTAAGTGACCTACTCAGGGTTGGATCCAAATCTTTATGAAGGAATTCAGTACTTATTCCACTACTCCCTTGCTTATCAAACTTGGTAGCTCATAATCCTTCATATAGGTGCCAAAGTGAAGGGAAGTGCTACAAAGTATAGCTCACTGTGGCATGGCTTCTAGAGTTATGTAGAAGTCTTATTAGCAATTTAGTACTTAAAAGAATACGGAATGAAGTAAAATGCAAAATCTAGGTACAATAAGCAAATTCAAATCAATCATACCTTTGTAGGAAGTGAGCATCTAGATTCTCCAGGGATATAAAAGCATTCATCTCTCTAGCATGTGCTTTGGTGCAAATCTATGAGAAGTCTTGAAATGAAGCATTAGCTAATCTTTAGACTAGTGTTGCAATTATCTAAGTGTCCTCATTTAATTTAGGAAACACTATATTCAACCCCACATATATGATCTACATCTACAAAATAATCTCTTTCATATATGCTCTTATTGCCCTGAAGTCCAGAACATCTGACTAAAAGTGAAACAAAATTTATTTGGCTATATAATGGTAGAGTTGTAGTTACTAATTATATGAAAAATACTTGAAACAATCTGGTAAATACCCTACAGAAAAAGAGATAAAATGTAAGATACATTCCCATATTTGCGTGCTATGCTTAAATGACTATTTGTCATCTGGAGATGTTTATGCACAATGATTTCATAGTTAAGGAAACAAACTCAATGAAAGGGTGAGGTAGATATGAATCATAATCATTCTAAATTATAGTTATTAAAATTTTATAAATTCAAAACATTTCAATTCTATAGCTTAGGCAATGAATGAGTCCAGTCCAAACAGCACCAACCAAATACTATTATTTTCAGATGTTCTAAGAATTACCAGCTTACATCTGACCACAAAATGTTTCTTTAGATTATTATTACACATGCCCATTTTATTCTTTCTACTATTCATTTGGGCACTGCTATGTCTTGAGGCAAAGATAAATACCATGGTGATATGTAAATAAGGAATTATAATATGATGTGACATATAATAATAGAAACACATAGAAGGCACAGTGTAAGCATCAAAAAATAAGCTCTACCTATTGACTTCACTGAAGGGTTGATTCTTACACTCAGGTTGAATATGAGAACAACAGTGGACAATATGCTCAGAAGTGGGAAAGGTGAGCAGAAGATAGTATCTTAGATTGAGGGAGTGCATGTGTAGTGCATGGAGACATAAAATAGTTTGACAAGTTCAAGAAATTGGAACTTAACATTAAAAAGTTATAGTGAAATAAAAGTTAGGCAAAGAGAGGACAGAGTATATGAAGGACCTTAAGTAATCTTGCTGCATGGGCTTTATTGAATGAACCTGAGGAAGACAGTAAGCATTTCAGGCAAGTACATAGAGAACATTTATCCTTTGGAAAAATTGCTGTAAAGTATTGTAGAGAATAGCTTGAAGAGGAAAGAGACAAAGGCGATGGAATGCATGGTAGAGGTCAAAGGTGGCCATACTGTTTAAGTCATCAATTACACAGTTAGCAATGGCAACTATGGGAGTGAATATCATTGCCCAATTTGGAAAAAATGTACTCTAAAAACATTGTGGATATGCCTGAAGTGTTGCTAGTAGTCATTATATCCTTGTCATAATAATTATAGAAGCCTGTTTTCTCATTTGTGCTTAGGAATATGCATCATGATGTGGTAGAAGGAATGCCAGGCTAGCCAGCAGGAGATTTGGCTCCCAACGCTGGGTCTCTTGGGAAGCCCTTGCATCATATTGAACAAGTCAGTTAACCATTCCCTTCCTTAGTTGCTTTATCTGTGAAATGAATAGGCTGAGTTAGGTGTGCTCTAACACCACGCTATAATTCATTAACCAGTTTTCCATATCTCATAATTTCCTCTAATGGGCTCTGATGAAGTTGCCAAATAGCTGAAAAATTGGCATTGAGGGAGGTATTTGGCCTAGTAAGAGCCACAAACTATATAATTTCCCCCTGATTAATGGAAAGCTGACCTTGCAAAATAATTTTGCTGTAGTTTAGGAGCAGTTATTGTACACTATTATGAAAATGTAAGGTTTTTATTGAAAGGAAATGATAATAATACATGGTCACAAATATTTGTCTTTTAACTGAATGACCTCTTTGGGTTCAAGATTTTTGGAAGATAAATATATGTTTGGCCTATTGAAATGCCACCTACACAGAGCTTCATTGCATTAGGAATTGTGTAATAGAACTGATAATATTTGTTCCTCCTGGCCAATTATGACCTCCTACAATTAATACAGGAATAGAAAACATGTATTGTAATTACACTGATTTAAAGATGCATGTACTTATGATGGCACACAGTTTAAATGAATGTACAGGAAGACCTCACTGATAGATGGCTCAAAGGTGCTATCCAAAGATGGCACCCAAACTAAATTCATAAAAAGCTTTCTTTTTGTGTTCCCAAAGATGTGAAACATGCAGACTATAACCTAAAACAAATGAACAAACAAAAACAAAATAAAAAACAACTAAACAACCAAACCATAAAATGAAGTTCAACTAACAATCTAAACACCTGTGAAGATATTCACTAGCTCTGTTGAAGTATATAGTTGTAGATTTTCACTGCTATTGAAGTTTATGGGTGGAGCAGTTTTTGTAGTTTTGATTGAGCTGCGGTCTAGCAATACCCTCATACTAAACATCTGAGTAATAATTACTTTCTGAATGTCAGAGTGAAATAAACAAGGGACAGAACAGGATGTATTCTACTTTTCATATGAAAAAGAAAAATAAGAATCAACATGTGTACTTAAGAATCAATATGTTTATTTACACATTTATAAAGAAACTCTGAAAAGATGAATAAAAAATAACCTATGGGGGGTGTGGAGAGATAAGAATGGGAGAGAAGATTATCAGGCTTGTTATAGAACACTTCCTCATTTAATATAATAGCTATATAGCATTCCATTCTATAATTTTGCATGCTATTTGTTGTTCTATAATTTGTATAATAGGCTTCTCCTATTGATCATATCTTGGTTGTTTCCAGCCATTTGTTATTACAATCAATTCTGCAATTAATCATGTAAATAATTACCTTTTCTAAAAATCAAGTTTTAAGACATAAATAAAACTTTTTCCAAAAATAAATCCAGGACTAAAAAGCAAACACTTTCAAATGAAAGGTCTGACTTCTTAAATATAAACAGGCAAGTCTTAGGAGTCACCTAAGTACAGGATGAATAGTTACTCTCCTTTTTTTCTCCCCTTCCCATTTCTATACCACCATCCAAACTACACCAGCTCTCTTGCTTATAAATAAAGAAGCATTCCTATGTCATACGGGCTCTGAAACGCCTGCTGTGCAGACGAGAAACAAGGTAAGTGATAGCATTCACGCAGGTTGACACCAGGTTCAAAAATCATCCTCATCAGGTGTCATTATTCCCACAGTGTCTCTTGCCACGGTGGCTACTTTGCCAGACTGGTAGATGTGGCAAGGTAATTTATTAAAATAGTGTGCTAGTTCTCTCTAGTTTCCCACCGCCACCCCTACATTTGAAGCAGGTAGCTTGGTTTTTGCTCCCTATTCTCAGAGGTGGTTTGTAGCCGAACAGAAAGCAGGAGCTTCCTGAGGGAAAGGATTCCATTTATTTGTAAAAACCAGCTCACAGAGAAGATTGGAACAGATGTCCTGAGTGAAGGAAAGAGAAAGGAGGAGTGCCTGTGAAAGTAGACAGAGGATAAAAAGCTAACTCTTCCATTCAGAATGGAGATGGTGTTCCACTGGTTTTTAGAGTAACAGGAACCTACTTCTGGCTCCCAGGCTGGGCCTCAGCAGGAATGCTATGACCTTTGAACCCTATAGACACCAGGGTCATGGTCCTGACCATTTCCTATGTCCAATAAAGGGCCCAAGGACAGTTTGCCACTGGGTTTTAAGGGACCATCGGACAATAAGCATATCAGCAGCAACCGCAATAGACTGGAGAGGAGAGCAGTGTCCTCTCAGAATCATTAAGAAATGGTTTAAGCTGCAAATAATGAAAAATCCAAAAGAGAGTAGCTTAAACACAGAGGGTGTTTCTTTTTTCTCTCACAACAGAACTTCTGAAAGAAAGTGCGTTGTTAGTTCAGTGGCTCAGTGTTGTTGAGGCCATCAAGTCTGCAGTTCTCCTGGTCGGCCCTCCATGGTCTCAGGAGGGCTGCCGCAGTTCCACATACTGTGTCCCTGTCAGGTCAGGAGAAAGAGGAGAGGGGGAGCCCTGGGATCATGCATTTTATCATAGAAAGTAAACCATTCCCTCCCCACCCCCAGCGGAAGTCCTCTTTCCCCTCATAGGCGGGTTCTGTCACTTGACCATTTGTCCACCCCCAGCAGCAAAAGAGATGGCAATTCAGAAGGGGGGATCACTGTGGGTTAGCTAAAACCACAGTGACACCCCCCCACAACTTCTGGATGGTGCATGAGCATCCTGAGTCCTGTGTGACCCAGAGGAAACCCCCGTAAAAACAGACATTCCATCTTCCACCAGCCAGCGGCACACTGTGGGGTTAAGATGAATGTCAAAGAAAAAGAAACACACCTTTTAAAAAACCAATGATAACAAAAGAGAAGGTTAAAAAACGATGTTCCTTGGACAGCAGTTTGTGGTTGTAAATTAATTACCTTTCACGTTGGTAATAGTGACCTTCACTATGGAAGGATGTATGAACAACCTAGGACATATGAGCAACTAATAAAATAAGATTACCTATGGTTGTATGAGGTTTGAGAATTAGATGAGTGGGAAATAGGAGTATATAAATGCATGGTCATCAGGAGGCCTTCCCTATGATGGGGATTTTACCCTTCTTTTAGCTCCCATTGGCAATAGCACTGTAAGCAACTTCTGCTAGGGACCAATCTCTCTCCACCATGCATGATCATTGTTTATAGATGTCATTTTCAAGGCTACTATCCATTTACCTCCTGCCATTCTTGCCCTCACCTCTACATGACCTTGTTGTGCTGCTCCTAACTTTCTGAATAGGCTACATTTCTTCCCACAGAGAAGACTTCTCTGAATCCCTTGATTTGGAAGAGTTACTTTGCTATTTTTTTCTTATCCCTGTCAATTCCTCTTTAAAATATGTATCTCACTTGTTATTATTTGTACTATCAGTCTTCCCTACTGAATGGTTTAGACCAGCTATTTTCAACCTTTTTCATCTCATGGCACATGTAAACTAATTCCTAAAATTCTGCAGCACACCAAAAAATATTTTTTGCTGATCTCAGAAACAAAGATATATTTTTGATTCATCACATCAGACAGCTATTGATGTGTTGGCTGTTGTCATTTTTTTTTTTTTTTTAATTTGACAATCTAAAGGAAAATAGGCCAACACCTCTAATAGTCAGGTATTGCGAGTTTTAAAAATACTTGCAGCACACCGGTGTACTAGCCACAGCACACAGTTGACAATGGCTAAATGGCTAGTTTAGACCAAAAGCTCCATGCAGATCTGGTCTATGTTTGTATTGTTTACTTGTGTGTCCTTGGCGCTTAATATAGACCCTAGCAAGTTTAGCAAATATATTAACTGAAAGTGAATGTTTTCCCTCCCTTATTGGACAGTGATTTCCTATCAGCGAGCTTCTACAGTCATAACAGAGAGGACCATAGTATGTAGTGGATAAGAGAAAGGGGTTCAAATGGGGGCTCTGCTGTTTACCACCCCTGGGATCTTAACCTTCCAGCCTCCCTGGGCTTCTGAGTTCTCACCTACATTGTTTTTTATTCATTCCATCATCATTCAGTAAATATTTATGGAGTGTCAGCCTTGTGCCAGGCACTTTTCTTGTATGCAAGACAGAAAAGTTCTCATTGGGAAGGAGTTGGGTGGAGAGGGGCACAATAAAAACTTAAGCCAAACAAATAAACATTTCAAGTAGTGATAAAGGCTACAATAGAGCAACTGAGGAGGGCAAATTCAAAGAAGCCAGGGAAGGCCTCTCTGAGGAGATAGTACTTGAACTGAGTTTTTGAGTAGGTTCAATGAGGTAGTATCTGTCAATATTTTAAAATAATATCTGGCATGTATACTATATTAGTATAGTATGCATACTAATATTAATAAGTAATGAGTAATAACTATTAGTATTAATTAAAAATGTTAAAAGAAGGAACTGGAAGTAAATGAAAATATAAACAGATTATCTTTGCTATAATTACAACATTTATATGCAACATATGTATTATGGTTGAGTCAGAAAGCTCATTTCTAACAGAAGGAATCTATTTTTCTGACTCTGAAATAGTGAATGCCCCTCCAAAACCAGTACAATTCATACCCTGGAGGTGAGTTAATTACTCACAACATCTCTCCAACAACATAATCAGACAGAAATCACAGAAATGTATAATATATATGTTTAATTTAGTAAGACAATTATGAATATAACCCATGTAACACAAACATATATACATTTATATGTATAATATATACATGTAAGAAATACAAATGCGTTTATAGATGGATTCAATGGTCCCATGAACCAATGAATTTTTCACATTTGTCCCAGGTAAGGTGATGAAGAAATGATTAGGGCTAAAGATTTGCAAGGGAAAGGCTATGAATGTGTCAATCACTGGCAATTCACATCTTTCGGTGTGGTAGTAAAATCAATGGCATGCATTGGCTGAATTGGTATGTATCATGAAGTGGGTTAAGAACCTAAGAACCTCCTCTTGCCAGGCACCTCTCACATAAGTCCTACCCCCAGAATTATATGAGGTACGTTACATAACTGTCTTAGCTTGGATTCCCACAGCTGACCCTTACACGAGGGGGAATAAGGGTATTATTGACAGGTGAAGTCTCTACTTGGGCTTTCTTTACATCATCACCAACACCTGTTATTTGTTGCCTTTTTGATAACAGCTTTTCTGACAGGTGTGAGGTGATATCTCACTGTGGTTTTAATTTGCATTTCCCTAATGATTAGTGATATTGAGCATCTTTCCATGTTTCTGTTGGTCATCTATGTATCTTTTTTGGAGAAATGTTTATTCAGATCCTCTGCCCATATTTTCATTGGATTGTTTGTTTTGTTTGATGTTGAGATGTATGAGGTTTTTATATGTTTTTTATATTAACCCATTATCAGATATATCATTTGCAAAGATCTCCTATTCAGGAGATTGCCTTTTAAAAACATTTTTAATGATGGATTCCTTCACTGACCCAGCAATTCTACTTCTGGATATTTACCAAAGAAAATGAAAGTAATTATTCAAAAAGAATATATTCATTCATTGCAGCATTGTTTACAATGGCCAAGGTATAGAAGCAACTTAGATGTCCATTGATAGATGAATGAGTAAAGAAAATATGATATACATTATATGCAATATATATGATATATATATATATACACATATAACTTTCTTCATGTATATATAATGAAATATATTCAGCCATGAAAAAGAATGAAATCTTGCTATTTATGCCAACTTGTATAGGCCAAGAGAGTATTATGTTAAGTGAAATAAGTCAGACAGAAAAAATCAAATACCATATGAGTTCACTTACACATGTAATTTAAAAAACTAAATGAACAAACAGGTCGCAGGTTCGATTCCCCAGCCAGGACACATAACCAGGTTGCAAACCAGGTCTCCAGTCAGGTCTGTGGCTGGAGGCAGGTGAAAGGCAACCAGACATTGATGTCTCTCTCCCTCTCTGACTCTCTCCCTTCCCCTTTCTAAAAATAATGAAATAAAATCTTAAAAAAAAAAAACCAAACTAAATGAACAAACAAACTAACAGATACAGAGAACAAGTAGATGGTTTCCAGCAGGGAGAGAGGGTGGGGAAAGGAGATTAAGAAGTACAAACTTCCAGTTATAAAATAAGCCACGGGGATATAATATACAACATAGGAAATATAGTCTGATATTTTAATAACTATGAATGGTGACAGATGGTTACTAGACTAAATGTGATAATTACTTTGTAAGATATATAAATGTTGAATCATGTTATATACTTGCAACTAATACAATATTGTTATGTCAACTATAATTTAAAATAGTTTTTTAAATGCTCAATTCTTTCATGTGGCTAATGGTTGCCATACTAAAAAGTATAGAAAATTTACTCAATGAGACAGTTCAAGGATGTGACTCTATATCATCAGGAACCAAACCAGACAGTCGACAAATCAATATTGAGTATCTATCCTGCACTGCATATAGGAAATAGGTGGTGAAGAGACACCCTTGGCCAGGAGTAGTTAACTACAAGGACTTTGCAATTGGAGTGAATCAGAAAGAATAAGAATTAGCAGAGTTAATACTTTTGGATTAGAGCCATTCAGGAATAAGATAGGGCTGGCTTTTGATTGATCTTTATTTAATAAACCACCTACATGGAATACTTGATTTTTATCTCTGGAGACCTGGTTGCCCGGTTTCAGTGCCTTTTGTCACCTGGTGAGAAAGTCTGCACCGAAACCAAGGGCACTGGTAAGAGGCCATTTTGACCCCAAAACCTCACTGGTACATGCTGGATGGTGCTGGAAGCACAACCAGGTACAAACACGGGAAAGCACTAGGAAAAAAATGGCATTTTTAAAGTGTACATGCAGGTTGATGCTTAAAGGATATCAGCCCATTTCCAAAAAGTATGTGGAAAATGTTCATGGTAGCATTATTCCTAAATGCCCAAAACTGGAAATTATCCAAAAACACATCAGCAGTAGAATGATTTAAAAGTGTGGAATTGCGTGGAATATTTATGCATTGAAATACCATTCAGCAATGAGAATGAAAAACCTGTGGCTATATCCCACAATACAGATGAACTTACAAACATACCCAGTACAATAAGTCAGACTCCACCAAAATGAACAAAATGTAAGGTAACATTTATACCAAGTTCAAAAACAGGTAAAACTAATATATGATTTTAGAAGTCAGGACAATCATTAACTTGGTCAGGGAGTTGGGTAGTTGATTAAAAGTACCATGAAGGGGATTACTGGCGTGCTGGTAAAGTTTTTTCTTATTATAGGCTCATTATGCAGGCATGTTTCTTTAACAAAAATACCTATATTCTCTAGATAGCTCACACTTTAAATATATATTTAATTAATAAATTTATTTTACTTATTTATTCTTCCTTCAAAAACCAACAGAGTTTTTTGTTATCCATTCTAAAACTCTAAAGACAAGCTGTACATACATAAGAAAGTAAAGATCATCATTCCACTCTGTGGTTCTACTTTAGTATCTCCAACATCTTTTTGTGGGGTGGAGGAAGAAAAAACAAGCTTATCATAAAGCACAGGAGTCCATGAAAATAGTAAGTAACAAAAAAAGATAACAGCCTTTATTCTGGCTTATCTGCCTGGCAAGTCCTTACTTCACCTCTGTCTGATGAAATTTTAACTTCCTTCAAGTTTCATTTAATGGCACTTTATCCAGGAAGTTTTCCTTGATTGTTCTAGACAAAAATGGTCTTTCCTTCTACATTTGTAGGGCATTTGTGGACTATTCATCACACTTTACCATGCATTATAGCAATTTCTAGAAAACAGTGCAGTAGAGTCCTGAAAAGTTTGAGTGGGGAATCAATCAAGGTTCAAAACCCACCCATGTGACTTGGCACAAACTGCTGTGTGACCTGAAGTAAATTGCTATGTGACCTGGAGTAAATTGCTTATCACTATGCATTTGTTTCCTCATTTGTAAAGTGGAAATGATAAAAATAAGACCTCTCTAATAGGCTATTGGAAAGATGAAATCAGTAAAATCTCAGGAAATGTTAATTATTAGCATTCTTGAGTATTATATATTCTCGTAGCCAATAGGTTCCCCCAAAATATGGAACATGACTTAGATACCTTATAATGAATAAACTCATTACATACATCCCACGTTTACTTGCCTTATGTTCTTTTCTATTTTTTTTCCACTGGCTTAAACTTCTCAAGAACTGGGACAACCACTATTTATTGTAATAGCCTTCACATTGCATAACACTGATATGTAGGTTATGTAGATGCTTAGTAATGGGTTGAAGTAACTGAGGAATACTTGCTTTTCTCATTAGCAATACTCAAAGCAATCCAAAGAAAATTTCCATATACTCACACCACAAATATTTCTACTTCTAGCCATTCCTATTTGCCCTTGACTATGCCACTTTGGGTACTCGAAGTCCCATGATCCAGGAAACCCCTTTTTCACAGACAAGTCGGAATAATTGATCTCTTACCTGCATCTGTACCCATAAACTTGGACTGGCCTGCTGTTTTATGGATGAACCACTAGTTCATGCTCCCATCGAAAGGCAGGCCCTCTTTCTGTCCGGTCTTTTCTCTGCCTACTTAAGGACAGGGCTCCGAAATTCTCCTCTTTCCTTCTTGTATCATCAGTCTTTTCTTCACTCCTGAGCCATTCCCATTATCCTTCAAACATGCTGTAGTTTTTCCTATTAAAAACAACAACAACAACAAAAAGCCTTGAATTTACATCTCCCTCAAGCTACCTACTGCCCCTTTCTTAGCTCTCCTTTATAACAAACTACTTGAATGAATTATCTATGCACAACCTCCAATACCAATTCAACAAATTTAATTTTTGTTGAACTACTTCAATTGGGTTTTTGTCCCCAATTCTCCATAGAAATGGATCTTGTCACCATGTGGTAATGATCTGGAACTTCCCTAGACTGTTGGATTATGAGCATAAACTTCTATTATTAAACCATTGTATTTTTTTATTCTTAAAATCACAGACATTTATCCTAGTAAGAGCTAAGAGTTTCCACATTTGTATCTTCAGTTTATATATCTCCTCTGCACTTCACACTTGGATAGCCAGCTGTCTGCTCTGCAAGCAATTGAATGTGCAGTGAGCACCTCCTACTTAATACGTCAAAATTACACTTTTCATTTCCATCCTGAAGCAGTCCTCCCTCTCAAAAAATAGCTTCCATTCTTCTCTCTCAGGCTCCAAACAAAGAAGTCATCCCTGATACCCCTCCCTCTCTTGCTTCTTCCATCCAGCCCACCAGGAAAGGCCAACTTCCTCTCTTGCCAGATTGTTGCAATGGTTTCCTCTCTGCTCTCACTGCTTCCTCCCTGGTGCTGACCCTCTCAGCACAGGAGCCAAAAAAACCCTCTAAAAACAGACATCAATGTAGTCCCTCTCATGCTCAAAACTTCCTCCAGAGGCTTCGTATCTCATTCAAACAAAGCTCAGAGGCCTTACCTTGACCTAGAAAGTGAAATGAGCTGTTCTGTTGCCCATGTGACCGAAACTCCTACCACAGTCCTCCTCCCTTACTCTGCCCCGGCCCCTTGGTCCCCTGCTCTTCCTCAGACACACTAAAGCCAGGTCAGCCTCCCAACCATGAACTTGCTGCTCTTCCTGCACAAAAAGGCTATTCCCGCACACAGTAACATAATTCCCTCCTACACTTTCTCATTCTCTCTTCAAATTTTAAACACTTCTTTTAGGCTTGGAAATCCTTCATTTATGATAAAGGATAGTTTCCATGCAATAGACACTATGCTAAGAACAGAAAGATGACCATGACAAAGCCCTTGCCTTCAAGAAACTGCTGAACATGACTGAAGAGTGGGCTTCCCAGGAAGGTTTCCGAGGGAACGTGTTCCCTAAGACAAATCCTGAAGGAAAAATTAAAGTTGGTCTGTGAGGGAAGGGCTGATACAGCAAGTGCCTTTCAGAATGAAAGCATTGCAATTGCTAATGCAGGTGGGTGTTGAAACATATGTCATATTCAGAGACTGCAAGATCAGCTTTCCTTGTCACTGAGTGTGGCCATATGCTACCATATGAGCACTAGACATCGCTCCATTAACTGCAGAGGATGGGAAAGACAGAAGAGAAGAAGTGCAATAGACACTAGGGTGGGGCAGGAGAGACAGCCAGGAGCATGGACGCCGCAGAGCACTGCCAGAGGCAAGAGGAGATGTTCAGACAGGAAGCTAGAATGAGCAACCCATTAGGAGACAGGGATGGCTCAACATATGGGCAGGGTTCAGGGACAGGGGATCCTGCAGTGTGCAATGTTCAGAGATAATAATAGCCATGGGAGTCTGTTTCACTAATGGCTCTCAGTGAACCAAGTCTCCTGGTACGCACACCTTCTTCAGCATTTCCCCTTGAATCTGGGCTGCTTGTGTGACTTGCTTTAACCAAACAATGCTCAACCAGGGAAGATTTTTGCCTTCCACAGGACCCTTGACAGTGTGTGGAGACAATGTTGTTTGTTGCAAGTTAGAGGAAGAGGGAGGAGCCACTGGTGGGGAAAGGTCAGGAAGGTGTTAAAGACCCAATAATGCACAGTATGTACAGTCCCCCACAATGAAGAATTATCCAGTTCAAAATGTCAATTACTGCTGAGGTTGAAAAACTTAAGCCTTAAGACCTTATCCCTTAAGGACATAGACACTTACACATTTGCAAGCTTGAAATCAGGACAGCCAGACTTTTATATAACCAGCCTAGGGGCTCCATTAGAGGCCCCCTGGAGAGGGAGTGGTTCTAAGTCTATATGGAGAACTAAGAACTCAGCCGACAGCAAGAACCAAGGTGCCAGATATATGATCCCAGGCAAGGCATCCAGCCAACCCGCCACCATGTGAGCCATCTCTGTTGAGGTGCCAGACATGTGAGCCAAGATGCTATCATGGGTATTCCAGCACCAGCAGATATCAGGGAGTAGAGACAAGTTGTCCCCTCTGAGCCCTGCTCAAGGTACAGAGTAATGAGCAAATAAAGAAAATGTTGATTTAAGTCACTAAGTTTTGGGATAGTTTGGTTACACAGTGATAGATGAAACAATAGCATACCTGATAAGCACTGTTCTAAGTAAGTTCATTCTAACTACATTCTAAGTTCTAAGTATATTCTAACTCTAACCTAATGAAATGGTACATATTATCATATACCACTTATTATTCTTTAATTTATTGATGAGAGAGAGAGAGAGAGAGAGAGAGAGAGAGAGATCAGTTTGTTGTTCCACTTATTCATGAATTTATTGGTTGATTCTCGTATGTGCCCTGACTAGGGACTAAACCCACAATCTTGGTGTATCAGAATAATACTCTAACCAACTGAGCTATCTAGCCAGGGCTCAATGTCATTTTAGCTATGAGGAAACTTAAGTACATAGGCACAAAAAGGTTAAGTTTTCATTCAAGATGAACACAACTAGGAAATAAGAGAGTTGGGCTTTGAACCCAGGCAGCCTGACTTGAGCAGCTACATCTTAACCATCATGCCATGTAGCCTTTCTAGTCATTCATTCAACAGATATTTATGGAGAACCTTCCACATGCTGGGCGCTGTTCTATGCACATGGAACACAACAAAGACCAAAACAGACAAAAACTCTGCTCTTGGAACTTATTTCCAGTGAAGTCTGAGGAGCCCTAGAAGTGTGCTGTCAGGTAGCAAAACATCGATGTCTTTTTTGTCTGCCAGGCATCTGTTCTAAGCACCCCCTTTCCACTAGGGAATCACCACCCTTCCTTACCCTTCTTTTTGGATACAGTCACTCTAAGTGGGAAGCCCTCACCTTACCAAGTCAGGCCATATGTCCCTATCCTGGGATTTGAACCTTCAGAAAACTAGCAAAAAGATTGAAAGCAGGACAAAATTATTCATACCAGGCTGGCTCCCAAACAAAACTACTGAGAAGTGTCTGCTACCCAGACCTCCAAATGTACCCTGCTTTCTACCCATTTATGAGTCTTGCTCTATAGACTTCTTATTGCCCTGTGAGCCATTTGATATCTTCCTAATAAATTCCCATGTTGCTAGGCAGAGACTGGTTCTAATGTTTGTGATGAAAGGGCTCTAACCACAAGCCTGGAGTTCAGGAGACGGTCTCTAGACCTAGGGGGAGAGGCTGGCAAGAATAAAGTAAACAGTTGTGGTGTTCCTCAATAATCTCCATTAGATTTATTTTCCGTTTCTTGTTTGGGCAACTGACATTTCCTGAAAGTGTTAAGCAAAACCCGTTTCGAGTCATCTTCTTCAAACCAATTGCTGTACTAACAACCCCTTTCTGCATAGAAATTCTGAAGTCATCAATGATAAAATCTGAAAGCAGAGACTGAGACATAGGACATTGGTTAATAGAAGGGTGACAAAAACAGGAGACTGTGTAGAAGCTCAATTGTCAGGACTGAGCCTGACTTTGGACCCAGACCAGGAGTAATGCCCCTCAAAAGGGAGATTTTTTCTCAGACTCCCTAAGTCAAATCCTGGGGAAGGAACCAGGAATATTCATTTTGTAAAAATGATTTTATCAGTTCTAAGGCTTGCTAAATTTGATAATCATACTGTTCAGTACTGGGCTAGAACCCTGTACAGTATAGAGTTTGTCCAACTTTTAACATGCAGGCTTGTGATCTTGCTAAAATGCAGATTCTGATTCAGGAGGTTGGGGGTGAAAGCCTGAGAATCTGCGCTTCTAACAAGCAGGCAGATGATGCCTTTGTGGCTCAAATCACGTTTTGTGTAGCAAAGCTCCAAAACACTCCAGCCTCCATGCTAGATGGGTCACAGAGCCTGGGTGGGACTAAGCCTGAAGTTGGGAGGCAGGAGGCCAGATGACACAGAGCATCTGAGATGTAGACAGAACTTGACAGTTCATTTCTCAGTGAACTGACAGGATAAAATCACAGAGTCTGCAAAACTGACAACTAGATTCTTAACCAGGGCGGTGCTACTTTTTTTTTTTTTGGCCCAACCTGAACAGCTTCTAACACAGCTCTGAGACTCAATCTATTAATTAAATCCTTAAATAGGTACTTTGCCTGACCCTTTCCCACTGAATTCCATGTTCAGTCTTATAAGATGAAACAAAAACAAAGGTGTAATTCCAAAGTTCAGTCCAATGTAATTGGGTGCTTTGTTCTTAATTACAGTGCAAAGCAGGAGCAGCCTTTTTGTGGACCACTGAGACTATGTAGATAATAGTTTTGTGTTTACTGTCTTAATAAAACTACTTTTCATTATGAGAATAAAATTGTCTAAAAGCTGATGACAGTTTTGGTTTTTTTTTTAAAGATTTTATTTATTACTTTTAGAGAGAGGGGAAGGGAGGGAGGCAGAGAGGGAGAAAGACATCAATGTATGGTTGCCTTTCACTTGCCTCCAGCCACGGACCTGATTGAAGACCTGGCTTGCAACCTGATTATGTGCCCTGGCTGGAAATTGAACCAGCAGCCTTTGGGTTTGCAGGCTAGCACCTTGTCCACTGTGCTACCAGCCAGGGGACAGTTTCTAAATGATGAATTAAATCAAATTATTCTGAAGAACTTGTGTACATTTAATTACTAAACATGGCCCTTCCCATTCTATTTATAGTAATCATGGTCCAAGTATGACACTAAGCACTGATATTTTTTATAAACGTCATGCTGTGCCAAGAGTCTGGCCAAGAAATTCAGAAATTCAGCCTCTCCATTGATGAATTTATTCATTAAAGGAAAGACCATGTTCAAATCCCTGTTCCATGTGCTTTGGAGGGAACCCAGAAATGGAGGTAGAATTCCAAATGGTAGGGAATAAACAACAGGTGGTCTGGGCTTCATTCAAAATGTGAGTCACACAAAAAATGAGGGCGGGGATTTTTTGAAGAGTCATTTCCACTCCAGACGTCCATGTATGCTACTCAACAGAAAGTGGGTATTCAATAACCACCAAAATGGCTGCACAGTAAGGCAAAAGCTCTATTGAACTGATATCTTTATAAAAGTAAGCAACATTTGCAGGGCCGAGCAGGAGGACCTGAGAAAGACCCCTCTCTCTTTCAAAGACTTGACTCCCTACATAGAGCAGTTTATCAAGCCAAGAGTTGGAAAGCCTCTGATTTATACTAGAATTATGTCTCAAAAAGCAATTGCTAAGGCATATGCACGATATTAAAATCACTTAAAAGGACATGTGAAACTTCCTCATGTAAATTCTCTGTGACAGGACTATGCTGTTCATGGAAACTCCTAGAAATAATTAAGGAGAAAATATTAGGACAGTCAGCAGGAACAGTCCAGAGTGAGGGCAAGCCTGGAAAGTAGATCCATCATGGAAAGGGCTGACATAAAGGATGTGGTAAGAAGGGTGATATAGAACGAGAGGTACAGAATCAGGTCACCAACACCCTGAAAGACTTAAAAGAAAATAAAATCATCTAAAGAAACGTGACCTCCTTGGAGAGGCCCTATCAGACCAATGTACCTAAAATAGACACTCTGATCCCAATACATTCTTCTTCATCCACTTACACTGCTGCATTATTCTTATGATGCTTATTACTATGTGACATTGTTGCATGTGTTATACGTATATTGTACATCTGGTTATCTTTGGTTTTCAATTACATAATGCCAGGAACCTGGTGTTACTCACTTTTGTATCCCCAGATCTAGAGCAGTCTGTTCCTGGCAATAGTCAGTGCTTAATAAAATATGCATTGAATGAATTAATGAACGAAACCAATAAAGGGATTTGCAGAGGGGAAAAGGCAAAATACTAGTACAAGGGTTTAAAATAGAGATGCAATAAATAAGTGAGAGTAAGAGAGCAAATGAAAGTAGAATATTTTATCACCTATCCTAAAATTTAAAGTTCAAATGTATGCGAGTTCTAAACTCACCCCAAATCTAATATAAACAGTTTAGAGACATGGTAAAATATTTGTGAGTTTCAAAAGAAAAGCATCAAAAAAAAATTCAAAGAGAAAAACTGCATCCTTGATTCTGGGTAAAAAGGCCAACCGACTCCAGAAATCCTCAACTCCTTCCACCCACAGCTGCAAAAGAAGACCTTGGGCAAATTGCATTGCCCTGGGGGCTCATTGACCCTCTGTGGAAAGTCACACTACTAGGAGCAATAGTAACTAGACAGAAAAGAAAAGTTGATTAAACAGCCCTTCTACCACCCTCTGGTCCTCACGGACGGTATCTCATTATTGAGACTACATTTATTTAAGGAAAGATAACATCTCAGCTGCCAGTCTCTGGTTGCACGCACTCCGCAGTTACTTTACCTGATGTCTTGGTGCCACCAGGAGTGATGCTGAAGGGGTTGGCTTAGGCAAAGGACAAAGGAGCAACCTGTGACTCTACAGGTTGAAATTCATTCCAGGACACCTTCTGCACAAGAGATCCACATTAATCAGTCCTTGCCTTGTGTGTGCTGATCGCTCTTTATCATCCTCAGACCCACAGTACATGTACAGAAGGCTTCTGCCCTGAGTACAATTCGAACAGTTTGATTTAATAATGGTAGTTATCTCTGAAGAATGAAGGAAAAAGGTGAGGAACATTTACCTATTATTTTATGAAGTTACTTAAAAAGTGGTGAAATTTTTTTGTTTTGTTTTGTTTGCTTGCTTTTGCTCCACTTGATATTTCTGAAACTATAATTTTATTAAATGAAAAGGTGATGGATTATAGGCATTTTTACCATCTTTTTCTTCCATTTGACATTTCTAATGTGTATACTTTTATTAACAATATTAAGTTGTAGGAGAAAATTATGTGTTAAAAAATTGGCAGCCATTAGATTAAAAATGACTTGAAACTATAACTGCCACCCACGTATACTTTACAGTGCTATGTATATTTTAATAGAGGTATCATAATAACTCATTTTCAGTTATCACTAACCATACCCCATATCTCTTTGAGTTCTTTGCTCTGTGTTTATTTATTTAATCCTTACAACCACCACATGAGGGAAGTACTGGGAAGGAGTGGAAGACAGAAGCAATTAACAAAGTCTCCTGGCTGCACCTTTCATAGCTCTAAAGTTAGTAATATAGAGATGTGATCCGGGTTCTTTAACTTTTTAATTGAAACAACATGTGTATAATATGTACCGGTCTTAAGTGTATATAGCTTGATAAAATTTTGCATACACTAGCATATCATCACCAGATTAAAATATGAAGTCTTTCCAGTGATCCAAAAAAGGAGTTCCTGTGAACCTCTTCCTATTCAATCTTCTCTCCAAAAAGTAACCATTATCTGACTTGTAATCCTTTTAGATTAGTTTGGTCTGATTCTGAACTTCATGGGATCATACAGTATGTACGCATTCCTGGCTTTTTTCACTCAACATAGTGTCTGTTTTAAGTCATTCATGTTGTTGTGTATATTAGTAATTAATTTTAATGGCTGTAGAGTATTCCATTATATGAATATTGCATAATTATTTATCTGTGTTCCCATGGGTGAACTTTTGGGTTGTTTCCAATATTTGGTCATTATGAATAAAGCTGCTAGGAATTATTTTTTCATGTCTTCTCTAAAACAAATGCCTTATTTCTCTTGAGTGTTTAGTTAAGAGTAGGATTGCTCGATTATAGATGTATATTGAGAGTTCATAGGTATTGACAAACAGTTCACAAAAGTGGTTTTTGACAATTTATATTCCCACTAGCAATGTATGAGAGCTCCATTTGCTACACATCCTTGCCAACTCTGTCATTCTAGTAGGTGTGTAGTGGAATCTCACTGTGATTTTAATTTGCATTTCCCTGACAACTAAGAATGTCAAGTGCCTCTTAATATCCTTGGTAGCTGTTTGGATATCCTTTTTTGTGAAGTGGCTGTTTAAATCTTTTGCTGAAATATTTTCAATTAGGTGGATTGCCTTTCCCTTATTGAATTATAGAAGTCCATTCTTGTTTGAATTCATTTGTCAAATATATGTAATTGGGAATAAATTCTCAGCCTGGCTTCTCTTTTTACTGTCTCAGTGATATCTTTTAACATCAGTTTCTTCTCAAATATTAGGTGATAAATATATTATATATAACACATATGATGGAGAAAACTTACCTAATTAAGTTACTGACACATACAGTATAATAAAATTTATGTCAATAACTTAAAATCTGTTTCAGATAATTAGTTTATTTATTCAAGCATACTTTTCAATAGTTATCCCAAGTTAATTATGTTCAAGACACTATGACTGGGGCAAAAACATGGCTAAGACTCGTTTTGCCCTCAAGAAACTACATGAGGTTGGCAGGTATACATTGTAAAAATGTAATGAGAGAAGTAATAGTAGATAGGTGTACAATTCCATGAGATCAAGCTAGAACGAATGTTCTATGAGGGAGCCCACCAGGGAGAGCATTTAAGGGGTTTCATCAAGAGACATTTGCCCAGACCCTTGAATGAAGAGGAAGAAGTTGAGTTTGCCAAGTAAATTTTGTTGGAAGGGGCATGAAAGACATGGAGAGGGGCAAATGCAAATATTTTGCTGTCATTAAAGCAGTGATTTCCAACAGGTGGTTTTCAGACTACCTGCACCGGATTAATCTAGAGTATTTGTAAAAA
This sequence comes from Noctilio leporinus, assembly GCA_004026585.1. Classification (NCBI taxonomy): domain Eukaryota; kingdom Metazoa; phylum Chordata; class Mammalia; order Chiroptera; family Noctilionidae; genus Noctilio; species Noctilio leporinus. Next base: position 47,566 of record PVIW01000564.1, on the reverse strand, counting down.
TTGCAGATTATTGTCTCTCACCCCACAATTTCTTAATTCAAGTCTTTGGAGGTGGGACTGGGTAATTTGCATTTTAAACATGTCCCTTGAGCGATTTGTGTGAGTATGTGTGTTTTGTGCCTGTATGTTTGAGAACCACTGAACTAGAATGTAGGGGAATAAGTATGACAAAGGAAATGCTGCAAGAGTCAGGTTGTAAAGAGCCTTTCTGTGAATTTCAGGATGAAGACTTTGGATTAAACCCAAGTGGGCAATGTGAGATCGTTAAAGGAATTTTTAAGAGGAAGAAACTTTCAAACTTAAGAATAATAATCTTGATGGATGTAATACAACAACAATAAAATTAAAAAAGAAAAAAGAATAATAATCTTGATAAATGTCGTACTTTCTACTTCCCAACTGCTAAAATCATCAAGATCTGTGTGATCTGTTTGATAGCATTTGAACCGTGCCTTGACTAAAAGTCAAAGGAGGAAGTAACATTTGTATTTCTTGTTTTAGATCAGGGATCAGCAAACTTAGTCCATAAAAGGCCGGAGAGTAAACATGTTCTAGTCTCCGTGGGCCACCCTGTCTCTGTTCACCTATTCATCTCTGCCTTCTTTGCGCAAAAGCAGCCAAGCAGCTGTAGGTAACATATAAATGAATGGATGTGGCTGAGTTCCAACAAAATATTATTTAGAAATCAGGCAGGCCAGATTTGCCCAGGGGAAGTTGTATTTAGTTTGACCTCCTTGGTTCTGGGTAATTTCACTTAGTGTAGTTAAAGGCTTACAAGGTTTACCTTCAAGAAGTTTGGCTCATGGTAGCTATCTTCGCTACCAAATTCATGTTCAATGACTGTAGTTTTAAATAAACTTAAACCTAAAACAAATGATAAAGAAAAAAAACTAGTGAAATCTAGACTGTGATGTATTCTTAAAGAAAAACCCTATGGTGAATACACAATGCAATATACAGATAGTATATTATACAATTATTCACTTGAAACATATAATCTTATTAACAATGTTACTCCAATAAATTTAATAAAAAGAAAATGCCCTAGACGTTGAAAATGTGATGAGAAACGAGGGGGAGAAAGCAGAGGCCCTTTTAGTCTAGATTAAAAGAAATTTGAGCCCTGGCTGGTAGCACAGTGGATAAGGCGCCGGCCTGTGAACCCAAAGGTCGCAGGTTCGATTCCCTGGCCAGGGCACATAACCAGGTTGCAAACCAGGTCTCCAGTCAGGTCTGTGGCTGGAGGCAGGTGAAAAGCAACCATACATTGATGTCTCTCTCCCTCTCTGCCTCTCTCTCTTCCCCTCTTTCTAAAAATAATTAAATAAAATATTAAAAAAAAAAAGAAAAAGAAATTTGAGATTATACAACCACATAAAATACATGAAGCTTAATTGAATTCTGGATCAAAAAAGGGAAAAAAAACCAAACCCAGCAATGAAGGATACATATGGGCTCTGATCAGTCTGGCTCAGTTGGGCATGGTCCTACAAAGCGAAAGATCATCAGTTTGACAGGAATTTGGTCAGGGCACATGCCTAGGCTGGTGGCACGTTCAAGAGGCAGCTGATCCATGTTTCTTTCTTAACATTGATGTTTCTCTCCCTCTCTTTCTCTTTCCCATTCCCTCTTTCAAAAAATAAAATACTATATATGGGACAATTGATATTAAATCAATGTTACATTTCTTAAATGTAATAATGCTATTGTAGATATATAGAGAATGTCTTTGTTCTAAGAGATACAGGCTTATATTTAGGAATAAGAGTTGTGAAAACAGTTAAACAAAAATAGAGACAGACTATGGCAAAATCTTACCAATTGTTAAATCTAGGTAAAGAGTGCACAAGTTTTACTGTCCCATTATTTTATTTCTTCTATGGCTTTGAACTTTTTAAAACATACATTTGGGGGAAATAAATATTATAGAGTTCAACATACAGTATTTTTTTCCTTTTGAAGTGCAGGAGAGGACTGGCCTACTTCAAGAAAGTTAATTCAGTGTTAGACTTCTTCTATCATTAAGTAATGGAAAGCCTCACAGAAATTTTCATTTTTGGCCTGGAGTTGCCATCGATAACCTTTGGCTCCAGTTTACCACATTCTCACTCCAACTTCGTACGCCCTTTTTCCTCTCTCCCTCTTTATCCCCAAATGACTGAAGGGAGGGGCATGGAAAAGTTCACATTTGCAAGCGTGTGTCATATGTCATAAAATTGTGGGCTGTTTTCATGTTCAGAGCTCTGCCCCACATCCTTTCTGGCAAGGGTGTCCCAAGTTGCAGCATTGACTTTGACGCTGTTGACATTTTGAGTCCCCTCTGTGTGGAGTTGATCAAAATGAGATGACAAAGGCCCAAGTGGCAGAGGTGGCAGAGTCATCTGTTTGCACAGCTCTCCTCTGCTTCCGGCTTGGAGTCCTCAGCTCTTCTATCTCCCTCTGCTTTTGGGCACAGCCCAGGCTCCTCTGGGGGTCATTTCCGGAGTGGAACACACTTGCTCAGTCACCAGTTTAGTTTCCTTCCCCTTCCCCTTGGCAGTTATGTTGAAAATTGCTCCAAGGGGGACAGGGTGGTTGGCAGTTGGAAATAACTAAATTTGAAACTTATGAAAAATAGCACTAATTTATGCTGCTGTATAAATTCATCCTGAAAAACTATGTAAATACAATATAAAGAAAAAGACGGGTGCTGTTGAAAAAGAACATGGCTAATAATGACCACAAAAGCATCATGCCTATGAAAAATCATGAGCTTCGCTTTACATGGACAGTTGCTCTGCCGCTAAACTGGCTAGATGATCTTGGACAAATTACTTAACTTCTCTGAACCCCAATTTCCTTCTCTAAAGTGGAACAAAGAATTATCTACTTCTTGTTAGGATGAAGTGTTACAATATAATCTTTTCTCTTTAGCTGAGACACTTAGAACTTTGATCTAGTGAAATTGATGGTTCAGCCTAACATGAGCCTTCATACCCCACCAAAATGCAGGAAGTGGGGCAGTTAGGAGAAAACCCTTCTTCGAAGTCTTTTACTATTCAAATGCATCCAGATACAATCGGTGCTTCTCAAGCTTTAATGTGAAGAGGAGTCACTTGGGGCTCTTGTTGAAATGCAGATTATTATTCCTTAAACCTGGAGCGCAGCAGAGTTTTGAACTTCTGTTACACTTCCAGGTGATAACAGTGCTACTCTTCCACCCAAGACACTGATTACAAAGCCCCAGGACTGATATCCTAGCTTTTGCAGACTGGGAGCTCATAGGATTTCCAGGCTGTTTCTAATCCATCATCATTTTGTGGGGTTAAAAAAAAAAAGTTTTCTTCTCAACTTTTTAAATTCTGGCTGGAATAATAACCAAATTAACATGAGGCAGGTTAACAAGTGAAAATGACCAAGTTCATTATGGATATACAGATAGGGGTTCCATAAGAATATGAGAGACCTGAGGAGGCATTGGGTCAGTGAGGTTTACATGCCATTCTGGACTCAGGGCAGGCAGAAAGGAGTCTGGGATTTCAAAGGGAAAGTAGGTCATTCATTGGTGGATGAGAACGATCAAACGTGGTAAACAAATCCTTGCCAAGCCCCCAGAAATGATGGGACACATAGGACAGTCCCACAAGCAGGCTTGCTTGGATCCTCCTGAGTGCCCCACGTAATTCATATGTGCTAAGATGAATGTGCTTAAGTTCCTTCCTGAAGCAGGGTTTTCTATCGGAATTTCTTCAGGCAGGTCACAAAGTTTGTTTTTTTTTCTTTGAGTCTTGTAATTCTTTTAAAATGACCAATTTAAAAATAATCATTAGCCCAAAAGGCGTAACAGAGGAGATTCCCCCAAACCAGAATTATCTTCTAGAGGGCAGGCCCTTTGTAATACAGGCTTCCCCTTGAGTGTTCTAGGAACCCATCTGTATCAGTGTACCAACTGGTGTTGTTGTGAGAGGCTGTGTCTGACTTTGGTGATTTAGTGATTTTTTTTTTTTTTTAATTTTGAGGACTTAATGCAGTTGCCCATTTTATGATGGATGATTCATGAGTGCATCTACCCACACTCTGCTGGCTGTTCAGAAGCTTTTGACCAAAAGTGTCAAGATCCCATGTCCCACCCTTCGTATTCACCCCATCTCACCCTAAGCAACTTGCTTTTGTTTCCCCAGATAAGAAAATTTTTCAAAGGAAATGTTTTGCCAATGAGGAAGAGGTGAAACCAAGACAGCAGAAGCGTTAAAAGGCATCAAAATTGGTGAGTTCAGAAACTTTTGAGCTGTGGAAAAACAATCTTGATAGGTACCTTGTATCACATGGAGAGTACTTGGAAGGGACAGAAATGTAAACATGTAAGAATAAATACGTAATTTTTAAAAAATATTTTATTTATTATTTTTAGAGAGAGGGGAAGGGAGAGAGGCAGAGAGGGAAAGAGACATCAATGTATGGTTGCCTTTCACCTGCTTCCAGCTACAGACCTGGCTGGAGACCTGGCTTACAACCTGGTTATGTGCCCTGGCTGGGGAATCGAACCAGTGGCCTTTGGGTTCACGGGCTGGCGCCTTATCCACTGTGTTACCAGCAAGGGCTAAATACATAATTTTTATAAATAAATTCCAGTTTGGGGGGTCCCCCTTGTATTTTGAGGTTGCAAACTCTTGTCCCCCACAATTCTCATTCTCATTCTGGGGCAACAACTGACTTAACATGCCCATTTTTAGTTTTATGAAAGTGTAACTCCTTTTCAAAATGAACCAGCAACATTGTTAGCTGCCAGTTGAGCCTCAGTAAAGAAGAAATATAACCATGAGCTCTGTAAGCATGAAGGAATACGTTTTGAGGTGGGAAGTTGGGAATGAGAGATGAAGTTTGGCAAACAAGTGCCCTTGTATACAACATTGACTTCTAGCCCCAAGGGTGGGCAGGAGACCTATAGTCCCTTGTCATTCTGAAAGTGAAAAAGAGGGAAGGTAAAGATTTAGAGAGGTGAACCCCTGAATGTTTGTACTTCAGCTTGGAAGCTTGGCCTTTTTCTTCACTTCTCATTCAACGTGCAAGTCAGTACTTGCACAGCCCTCCCTCTCTCCAGAGGGCAAACACTGGTCCTCCAAGAGTGACTGAAGGCCCTGGACTTGCCCAGCAGGTTTTGGCCCATTCAAAAAGCTTCCCTTTGTGAGTCCTGGAGCTAGCAAGGCCCAGAGATTTGGAACGACTTGATTTAGTATATGTTTAATGTTGGTGAGATGTTACCATGAAAGGGTTGGCTAAATTTCTCATCTACCGATCGCCACAGTAGTTTTGAGCTTTTAAAAAAATATATCAACCAAAGTAACAAACACTTACTGGGAGCCCATTAAAAGCCAAGAGTTAGCCCTGGCTGGTAGCACAGTGGATTAGGAGCCGGCCTGCGAACCCAAAGGTCACAGGTTCGATTCCCCGGCCAGGGCACATAACCAGGTTGCAAACCAGGTCTCCAGTCAGGTCTATGGCTGGAGGCAGGTGAAAAGCAACCATACATTGATGTCTCTCTCCCTCTCTGCCTCTCTCCCTTCCCCTCTTTCTAAAAATAATGAAATAAAATCTTTAAAAATTAAAAAAAAAACCAAAAACAAAAAAAACAAAAAAAAAATGCCAAGAGTTAGGTTAAGGACTATGGAAAATCAAGTTTAATGAGACACCCCACTCCCTTTAAGGAGTTTTAGTGTTATTTAAGAGGCTAGACAGACAAATTTTAAAAGCCACAAAGCACAAATAAATACTGTATCAACGAAACTGTTACTATTGGTGGAGCAAAGGTGACCAGACATTAAGCTTAATAAACGGGGAAGCATGAGGCTGTTTTCATCACCAGGAAGCTCAGCTTCGCACCCCAGAGTATCACAGCAGTGCTCCCCCAAGGGGATTAACACTCTTTCCTTCCCCCATTACAGGATTATTTCGGGGACGCAAGGAAGGTGCTAGACCATAGAGGCCTGTCAGTCTAACTACAGGTTATAAACCTCTCCGAAGCCCACGAAATTTTGGTAAACGGATGGGTTCTTTTGAGAAAACACCTGCTCCATCCTAAACCCAAACTGCTGGGTATAACCCTGGGGAACAAAGAAGTTGGCTGTCTCTTGCACGTGACCCACACTCGCATGATGCACACACCTGTTCTCTTCATGGCCATGTAGCCCCAGGAGCTACTGGCCTATGGCCTCCGGGGGGTGAGCCTGAATATCAAAATGCAGCAATACACTGCAAGCTGGAAACATACACTAAGCTGGCTGGATGCTGGACTGCACTGCGCTTGATGTGGAGTGGAAACTCTGGGCAGTGGCCTTCATCCTGGCCCTCCTGAAGATAAAATCGGACTTTTGCACGGCAAGGCAAACAGAGATGGGGCATTGAGAAGTCAGGAGGGAAACCCCCTTAATTGTACTTCATCAATAAACCATACCACAGAGACACATCCTCCTGTGCAGGTCTCAGGAAATTATTTTCCTTTAAAAACCACAAGAACCCCCTTCCACGATAACACAACGGGAAAGGAGGTGCAACTAATGAGAGACTGGCATGATGGAGGTCACGAACCTATAGTCTACATCTGCCAGGTGAGTGCCACAGGGCCTGTTATATAAATGCGTAATGTTGCCGGATAAATAAAGAATGAGAACGAGTAAGGGAATGCAGACCAAGATGTTAATTTCTTAAAATATTAAATGCATTTCCCTGCTTTTTTCTCTAAACTGACCAACATTTACTAGCCTCACATCCCACACGGCAAGCTTTCCACCTGACTCACAGCAGATAGGTCCTTACCGTCGGTGCACACCTCTGCCCCCACCCCCACCCGCACTTGGCTTTTAATGGGCTTTTGGGGCCTTAGGGAGCTCCTTGTATATTGGTAGCTATAGCTGCCTGGTGTTTCCTTCAGCCATTAGCAAATATCCTGAGATAAATTCTGTAGCCTTAGAAACAACTGTTGCCAATTTTATTATTGAAAAAAACAAGTCGGGGAGGAAGAAAAGTTACAGAGACTGCACAAGGAAGGTACAATGACAGCAAAGGACAGAACATTCTGGAACAATATAGTTACATAGTATCCTACGGTTGGCTAGTCATGCCCTAGAGCAATAATTTTCAACCTGTCTCAGCTCATGGAAAATATAAATTACTTACTAAAATTCTGTGGCACATCAACAATATATATTTTTTTGCTGATCTGACCAAAAATAGGTATAATTCTTATTCATTTACACCAAACAGCTATTGCTGTGTTGACCGTTGTCATTTTTAATTTGACAATGTAAGAGAAAAGAGGTCAGGGCCCCCAACTAAATAGTCAGGTACTGCATGTTTTAAAAATTCTGCGGCTTACTGGCTGAAAATCCCTGCCGTGGGACAAAAGCCTGTGGGAGAGTATTCAATATTTTCAACTCAACAGAGTAATAAATGGCTACTAAAAACAAGAGAATAAAAACTGTTAGAGTCTATATAACTCTATTCCAGAGTTTAAACAGTGCTTTATTCAATTAGCACTTACAGAGTGCCTGTTAAGTGCCTACTCACAAAACCTGTTGGTTGTCTTTTATTGTAGTCGCCACGCGTGTATGTGTGTGTGTGTGTGTGTGTGTGTGTGTGTGAGAGAGAGAGAGAGAGAGAGAGAGAGAGAGAGAGAGTGCTAGGGATAGAGAGATAGAGAAAAGAGAGGGATCGATAAACCTTTAAGGAAAACTTGTGAAAGACTTTGAAATAGGCAAATTTTAAAAGATGCTTTAAATTTCCAGGTGTCATTTGAATGGAATACTAATGTTACCTAGTGAGTCTTTCGGGGTTCATCTTATTCTATAGGGTTTGTGTCCTTCATTGTCTTTGAGCTGTTTTACACAAAGTTGTAAATTGTACAGTATTGATGGTGATGTCAACAATTCCTGTTCATAGAAGAATGCAAATGAATTTTATCCAGAGGAATGTGCTATTGGTCCCATCAGCTGGAAGAGGCCAGTTTTGCCTCTGTGTCCAAATGTACTCCAGTTCTCCTGACCGTCTGTTCCGGCTTCTAAACCCAGACGCCTCCTTCGAACTGGTTTTGACATCTTACTGGTTTTCTCATCGACTAACGAGTCAAAAGATATTTGACACAACCATTTTATATTTACATAAAAATTATATTTTATGTCTTTTTAAAAATTATTCTTTACCATAGGAAAAACAACTTAAATGAGGTCATGGCGAAAATAGATCAAATACAAGTTTGTGATTACAAAAGAGGGTGTTTTGTTTATAAAATGAGTATGAAAACTTTATCTATTGGAGCTGATAACTTTAAATACAGCATGTTAGTATTAGTTTTCCTTCAAGAACAGTAGCTCTAAGAGACACATTTGACATCTTTACTTTTTTTTTTTTTCCCTTCACTGTCAGTGGAAATTCTTTGCTGTATCAATGGTATAAGGCTTGGGGGTACTGTTCCTTTACCCTCTTAATGCCAGTGGATGAGGCCTGCAAATTAAAACTGACAAAAGAGAGATTAACAGAAGAAAAGGGTTATTTTGTAAAAAAAAAAAACCATAAAACAAAAACAATTTTAAAACCCTCAAGAAGTGATTAGGCCCAGGAGCCTATGTATCATTTTAACAAAGAGTGACAAATCATGGGGAACTGTCTGCACAAAGAATAAAGGGTTTGCGGTTCTAGGGGCAGTAAATTGTGAAATTGTAAATGTGTGAGAAAAATGAATGGAAGACAGGAGTTATTTCAGTAGGGTTCATTTATGTAGACTCATCTCAGTGCCTGCTTTTTGTCTCCTGTGATAAGGGTGGTTGCCCTCCTGGTGCCAGAGAGGGAAAGTGGCACTCCTTCACAAAGAGGAATTTATGTCACCTTTACAAAAAGAAATTTATGCCCAGTTTTTTGTTGAAAGCAAAGGAGCAATGAGTTCCTCCTGTGCCTGTTGTTCCTTAATGGCCTTCAGCTCAAAATAATCCTTGTGCCAGAGGCCCATGTTTGGGGGTAGCCTGTTGTGATCCCCCTCACTGACATCACTGAGATTGCTTTACGTGTGTCTGCTGCCTAATATCAGTAGGATATTTAAATTATTTCTCCTTATCAAATCCCTGAAGATCCTCTTTAAAGCTTTCCGAGCCAAGTCTAGATTTCCGCATGGCTGAGCTGCCTCCCTGTACTTTCCAACCATATCTAGTTCCCAAGACTTTTTGCCATTACGGATACACAGAAGATAAGCGAGGTTAGATCAGAACAGTTGCTTTAGCCAAAATAATTAAAGTTATAACTGATTCAATCTCCAGAGGACTTGAAGAATAATACACCAACAGACTCTTTCATTTTTGACATATACAGTATAAGAAGTGGTTCTAACCTGTATGTGCTTAATCCCTATTCTATTTGATACCTTCATGTACTAATAAGGGATGAGTTCTGGTGTGTTAATTGGGAAAAAGCAAGGTACAGAACAGGGTCTACAATAAGCTACCTTAGGTGTAAAAAAGGGAGTGATATAAGAATCTGTATTAGAATTTGCTTGTATGTGATGAAAAAGAATATGGAAGGATATATTTTCAAATGAAGAAAAGACAGAGACAAAACTGGGCATTTGGGAGACAAGAATAAAAGAGAGATTTTTAGATTGTATACCATTTTAGACGTTCTACTTTTTGAATCTTGTGGCTGTACTATTGTTTAACATTTTTCAAAACCCTAAAAAAGTTGTCAAGTATAGCGCAATAGGCTTTTCTAAAGTTTCAATTACAACATGTTACAGGAATAAACATTGAAATAAAATGTGCTCTGTGAAATTGAGCGTGTATGCATTTGCAGGTGCTGTGTGTATGACAGTCCAAGAAAGCTGTGTGCGCCTAAAGGTGAGTCCTAGCACTGAGCACAGTTACTAAGGAGCAATAGCCATATTATGCATAACCTTTAATTAGAGAAGGAAGGAGGGTGGGAGGGAGACGGAGAAAAAAACAAAAGCAGCAAAGTATTTAAAACTCAGAGACTCTGCTAAAGGGTACATGAGTGTTAGACTTAACTATTTTTGCTTTTTTTTTCTGTAAATTTAGTTTCAAAGTAAAAATATGTATGACTTGGGGGGAAAAGCAGCATATACTACAAATCTCTATTCTTTTGTTCTTCTGAAAGTAATATAACCCTGATTTTGGAAGGGATAAATCCTGTCACCAGTTTTGTAATAGTTTTTTATGTTCATTGTTGTGCTACAATGACAGTTGAGTAGTTGCCACCAAGATTATCTGGTCCACAAAACAGAAAATATTTTCACAGACTCTTTACAGAAACATTGGCTGACCCCTGCTCTAAACCAGTAGGTCTCAGACTTTAATAAGCGTTACACACACACACACACACACTTTTCTGAGCCATTTATATGAAACCCCTTTACTCCTTAAGTGTGTATTTCCTTAAAACAAGGATATTTCTTGCATAACCACAACATGGTAATCAAATTCAGGAAATTTAAAAGAAATATAATACTTTTATTCAATCTACAAGTCCACATTTCGATTTTGTCTATTGTCCCAATGTTCTTTATAGCATTTTCCCTTCTACTACAAAATCTGGCTAAGGATCACAGATTGCACTTTTGTATCTTTTTTGTGAGTTGTCTTTCATGTTTATTCCCCCATTTTCAATAGAATTTAAAGTATTTTTTGCAATTAAAAAAATTCTCTGTATATTAGAGAAAGTTATCTCTAAATTTTACTGCAAATATTTTCTTATAACTGGTCTTTTGACTTGGTTTACGATATAGCTCTGCACATGCAAAATTTGTAACTTTTTAAAATGTAGTGAAACATCAATAATTTTACATATAGATTTTAAGTCAAAATTGGAATCATTTTTTATATACCCATTTTTTTCTTTTAGTATTTGCATAGTTTCACTTTTCACATTTGGCCTGATTCACTTGGAGATTTCATTATGTTAAGTTTGAGGAATAAATCTAATTTTATCTTTTTCCAAATAGTTACCTTGTTGTCTCAATAGCATTTTAAAAAGTCCATCTTTGCCCCAAGGGTTTGTGATCTCATCATTATCATATATGAGATTTCCATATGCAGTTGCTTCTATTTCTGGACTTTTAATTCCATGTTATTGGTATGTTTGATTATGCATGTGCTGGTATCATATGGTTTTCATTACAGAGGCCTTGCAGTATACGTTAGTAGTGGGCATGGCTGGTTTTTTTCTTGTAACCCTGACTTTGCCATGTTTTCATAGATACTCCAGGATGTTTCTTTTTCCATATGAACTTTATTTCACATTAACTTGTCTAGCTCCAGGAAAAAAAAAAAATGTTGGTGTTTTTATTGGGGTCACATTAAAATTCTGAACCAGGTAAAGAAGTAGTATCTTGACTTTGAGACAAAAATAAAGGACAAACTCTTCCTGCAATGGAAACAAAAGAAGTGGGAATAAGTTGTCCCATCCCCCGCTTCCTCACAGGACACCTCTGTTAACAATTTGGAATTGTTTGAAATTCATCCTTTTAAACACTTTTCACAGGTAGATATAAACTTTCTATACTTTTGCACAAAAATCAAGATGATATTATGTATGCTACTTTACAACCTCCATTTTTGGGTTTAAAGTAAATTGTAGATTTTTTCTTATAAATAGGTGTATAGAGATTGAACTTACTCTTTTTAAATAATACTTAGCATTTCAATAAATTTAGTTTTCCAACTGATTAACAATTAAGTTCATCCTAATTTTTATTGTTATTAAAAATAATACTGCAATGAATATAATAGTTTATACAAGGAGATATATTTTAATAGTGCTATTTTAGGCATAATGGGCTACTGGTTACTGAGCATAATCCAACATAGACCCGATCTTGGCAGATATCATAAGAGACCATGGAAGCTGCAGATGCGTAGGTAAAGCAAAGGCGAACAATTGTGGGCCACACCAATAATAGAACTCTGGCAGGTAAAGGAATTGTGTACTATTGGCTCATTATCTTTCCTAACTTGGCAAGAGCTTTCCTGACCAAAGTTTCCAGAAACCCGGGGAAGAAATTACATTGGTAAATGACTTTGAACCCAGCACCTCAACTGTTTTAGCATTTTTCATAAATTGTCACCGTGTCTATGCACACCCAGCCATTAAGGTAAGGGAAGGGCCAGCCAAGTATGTAAAGGCAATAGCCAACATTACCTTTTGTTTTCAAGTTGGGGAAAGTGTGACTGTTTACAATCATTTCCAAGTGAATGTTTCCTCTTTTCCTTAGTGAGCCAAAATGTGGAGCCCTTGAGAACATGAACTTGTCAGCATTTCAGGAATTTTTAAAGCATGGTTGTGTGGTGTTCTCAATGGCCAGGGCAGATAAGTGCTATCCTGGAGTTTGATATGAGCAAAGCCCACTGCTGCCTCCCACCTAGGCCACATTCTTCAGTCATTCTAGTGAGTAGCAAAGCAGATATTTTTATGTCTATCAATCTGCCTCTCTCTCTCATTGTGATGGAACGTGAATGAGTATCATTTTTAAGAAGTCCTCAAATGTGAAAACAATTTCTTCTTTGTATTTTTATCCTTATGTATTGTTTGAAATTTTATTCTGATGAGCATGATTGCATATAAATATATAGATATATATACTAGGCATAGAGATAGGAGCCTATATATATATATATATATATATATATATATCCTTACAGTTTTTACATAATATTATGATTCTTTTTTATTTGTATTGTCCTTTATATTTTAATTGCATAAAGTAACTACACTGCCTTCCAAACTTGGAAGAGGTACTTTGGTTTGGCCTACTCTATACTCCGTTGGTCATTGGACACTAGCTCTCTTGTTCCATTCATACTTTTCCCCTTCTTATTTAAACTGCAGATTTTGGCTTCTTTCAAGGAGGCCACTTTCTTTCTATTCCACTAAGTTATTTTTTATTCTGACTTGGGAAAAAGCTCTCCCTATTTTTCTAGGCATCCAGAATATGTTTGCTTTTGTGACAGCCTTAGAATTGTTTCCAAAGCATTTATAGAATATCTCCCTCATTTTCTGCATCATAGCCTGAAAATATAGAAAATATTAGGTTTGCTCAAGTCATTTCTTCTCCAGGCAGAATATTTCCAGTTTTTCAACAATGTATCACCTGATGTGGTTTTATTCCCTTTTAATATTTTGGCCATTCTTTTTTGAATAAGCCCTAGTTTTTGTCTGTTTGTTTATTTTAATTCAATCCTTTATTGGGGGAATTAGATTCTCTGTTAGAACTTTTTAGATTTGTATTTGTAAATATTTATTGAGCGGGTGAAGAGGGAAGTCAAGGACAACCCACAACATCCTTTCCCCAACTCTGCAGCATAAGCAAGACAGGAGTAGAGCTCCAGACAGGGGTTTCTACATGAACCTAGTCTGCCTTAGCTCCCTGATAGGCCCTGGGTAGTGTCAGGTAGCTCTGAGAAACCTACTACAAACTGTTGAAGAATGACACCCAAAATGGAATACAATTCTCTGTTGTGATCTGACCAACATGAATACATTGGTGATCATGTCACAGAGTCCTTTCATATTGGGCTTACTATGATATAAAAAACATAAATCCCTTTCATCCATTCTATTGCTAAAGCATATTAATTCCTCTCAGCATATAAACATCTCAGTTACTGGTGCTACCGCTCAGCTCATAGACCTTCCAGAAGAGTAAGGGAAAACTAATACCAGAACTTCTTCCTTACTCCCAAGACTTGGAAGAGAGTCAATATTGATTTTCACTTAACCAATACAGCAAGCAAGTTGTTGGTTTTTATTTATTTATTTATTTAAATAACATGCATCTGAGATGTCTCTAGAATGGAATGCTCAAATGCTAAGATGGTACAATTTGGAGGAATTAAAATTTTTGTCATCCACTGTGTGAATATTTCACTGTCATTGGAAAAAAAAAATTATACTTCCATTCATCACTCTTGGTTTGCTATTTTAATTTTTTTCTTGTTCTTTGGGAGAAAACAGAGAATAGTTTTTGTAGCTACCATGGCACATCTGCTAGTTCCTAAACATTACATAGAGCAGCTGCAAGAAAGAATCATTTTCAAATGACCTCATGACTGAAATAAAATTACAGTTTTATTTCTCTTCAAGAGGGAACTTTTACAGATATTGAAATTAGAAGTCTTCTTTTTTTAAAAAATGACACCACAAATTGACAATTGGCTTGATAATTTATTGCGTTTTCTGCATTTTTAGTGACACAAATCACTGTTAAGTTTGTTTTAAAGATATCCAAACTCACCTAAAGAAAAAAAAAATCAAATCACCCAAAGCGATGATTCTGAACTGATGTGCCACAAGAATTTTTAAAACATGCAAATACCTGACTATGTAGTTGGGGGCACTGGCCTTTTCCCACTTAGACTGTCAAATTTTTAAAAATGACAACAGCCAACCCTGGAGCTATCCAGTGCAAAGAAATCATGATTATATCTATTTTTTGCCAGATTGGTAAAAAATATATTTTTTGGAGTACCACAGAATTTTCAGTAATTTAATTTATAAGTGTCATCAGCTGAAAAAGATGGGAAATCACTGACCTGAAGAACAACTGCAAAAACTACAAACTGATCAAGAGAATTAAAGATTAGGGAAAGAAAAGTCAAATGCTCCTTCTAGTTAGAGAATATACACCTAAATTCATGCATTTCATATAGTAAACTTTAGCATACAAAGAAGCCTATATTTTAAATTGTTTGCATAAGTCTGCATTAAAAGATTCAAATATCTTAAAGCCTTCTTCAAATTGAAATGATAAAAATGCATTTAGAAACTATAGCTTTTGGAGTCACTATTGCTCCCTGTTCTAGCAAAAGGATTCTCCACTAAGATAAGGTTGTTCTCCATTTCCTGATGGAAATTAAACTTCCTCTAGTCACAATTCAATTAACAATTTACTTTTCGTTAGAGCTCTTTTCACTTTCTGAAATGTTGTTTTCTGTTTGTTGTCTAATTCCACGAGGATATAAATTCCACAAGAGCAACAACCTCATCTAGTTTATTTGCTCCTATATTCCTAACCAGGCACAGCAAATACCTGTAGCATACATAAATGGACGAACAAATAAATTAATCTCAGCTGAAATACATTTTAATTTCAGAGTAAAGGACTGTAGATTCTCACTAACATAGTTATTTAGGAAAACTATCAGAGAAGTGTTAATGATGTGATATTGGTAATAGACGGGCATGTGTGTTTAGGAACTGGTTATAAACAAAAAGAATGCTAAATGTGTACTGTGGGCAAAAAGCGGGGGGATTCTATGGAAAGTAACCTCACAGGGTAATCTGATCAAAATGTTCTAACTGGGCTCTGCCTGGTGTGGGTCAGGGGATTGACCATTGGCCCATGAACCAAAAGTCGCCAGTTCGATTCCCAGTCAAGGCACATGCCTGGGTTGCTGGTCAGGTGTCCGGTTGGGGCCATTGAGAGGCAACCACATATTGAGGTTTCTCTTCCTCTCTTTCCCTCTATCTAGAAATAAATAAATAAAATCTTAAAAAAAAATTCTTGCCCTGGCTGGTGGCACAGTGGATAAGGAGCCAGCATGCAAACCCAAACGTCACTGGTTCAATTCCCAGTCAGGGCACATAACCAGGTTGCAAGCCATATCTCTAGCCACATCCTTAGCTGGAGGCAGGTGAAAGGCAACCATACATTGAAGGCAGGTGAAAGGCAACCATACATTGATGTCTCGATCCCTCTCTGCCTCTCTCCCTTCCCCTCTCTCTAAAAATAATAAATAAAATCTTAAAAACAAAACACCCCCCCCCCCAATTCCAAATTAAAAAAAAAAAATTCTTAACTGGGCAGGTCATAAAAGATATTCACTAGGCATAAACTTCTAAATTCAGTAAAACATTTATCTCTGAGGTTGTTTCTGTCCCTCTAGGTTAACACACCTTTGAAATTAGCACAACCACCCTCAAGAGAACACTTAATTTCATTAGCTGCTCTGTATCCAACCCCACCTTACTTTCTCCCACCTCCATGTAATCTTCCTTATGTTCCCTCCTTACTTGCAAATGCACAAAAGAAACTGCAAACTATCATTCTCAGAAGCTTGTCAGCTCTTGCTTTCCAGCAATGGTCATTAGATCTGCCCAAATAAAGTTAAAGTGATCAGGCCAGATTGCTGGGGAAGGCAGGGAGGGTGGGGAGAAACCTGCAGCGTGGAACTGAAAATTGAAAGCACCTTGCCTTCTCAGTGAGGGGAGGGGCCGCTGCAGGACCGAGATTGCCTGGCAGGCAAGCAGCTCCTGACTCTGCAGGAGGAAGCTTGTACAGAGCATGCTCATGAACAAGGTGGCCAGGAGAGGGACAAAGGCAAACCTGGCCAATATTGGTCCTTATTGCTTGGAAAGCTGGACGCTCCTACTGGTGTTCCCAGCACATGGGATTCTGGCTGAGGACTATTAAACATAAGACAGGCAGAAGCTCCCTTTCTCCATTCTTGGCCTCTTGGCCGTTGGGCCTTTTGGCTTCTTAGGCTCTTGCTTTGCCCTGCTGGGGCAGGGGTGGCAGAGGCTGGGACTGTTTAGGGTTGGGGGCCGCAGGGCTGGAAGCCAGCCCCCAGAGGCAGCGAGGCTGGCATGCTTGCCTCAGCAGCTCCTAGCTCTTGGGATGGATGCTACAACCCAGTGCAGCACAGTACGTGGTTCCGGGACTGCCTCCACTGCTTGCACTCTCTCACCCTGAGAGCACCACAGGGAGGCGTGAGCTGGGAAGTTCCTTTTGGGTGGAGCTTCTCCTGCATGGCCTTCTGGAGTACAGCCCAGAGAGGCAGAGCCTGGAGCTGGAGAGATGGAGACCTGGTTGAGTAACCTTGGACTACAGATAAGCAATAATGGGGAGCTTCTGGGCATGGATTTGAACTTTAATCTCCGCAAGGGTGGCTGGTTTTCTGTGCTTTGTGGGAGAGGTTGACTCAGTCAGCTCAAAGTAGAAATGCTCCCAGCCCCCTCAAATTGGGAACCCTGTTAATAAAAGCCTATTTCCTTCCCTACAAATCTTCGTGTTAAGTGTATACATGATAACAAGTGCCCAGACCCCACGCTGCCTGGTTACATTAGGAAAATTCTCTATCGGTTTGGACATTTCCTCTATCAACTGAAGTCCCAGGTGGAGGCACTGGCAGAATCAGTGTCTGGTGATGTCACCAGGAAGGGACTGGGCCTGAAGCATGTGTGTCTTAGGTCAGGTTGTCCAGTAGTATGTGGGTTCTTGGCCTCATGCAGAAAAGCTTTCCCAATACCAGTCCAGGTGATTTTAAGCATACATTTATTAAAGCTGGGGGCAGTGAAACAAAGGAAGTACCTCTGGTAGAAGCAGCAGCAGGAGAGAGCCTGGGTGTGCTTGTTAGGTTTGTGCCCAGAAGAAGGGAGGAGTTGGGTGGACCAGTTTAAAGTCTGTATTGGGGGATGTTCAAGCAGGTGGACTGAGTCCTAAGGAACTACAGACCCTCAGGGGGATGGGTCACCCTGCTTGTTGTCTCCAGAGTTCAGGGTACAGGTGTTTGTGAAAGAACAATGTCCTCCGATTAGGGATGACTGTTTCTGAAATAGAAAGTCCAGGAGATTTATGACCCTTGTTTCTGAGAAATGCTCAAGGGGGAGGGACACCAGGTCTCAGCAGAACGCTGGCAGCTATGCCTCTCAGTTGCTCTGATATAGGGAACTTTGTGGTCGGGTTCATGGCCAGTGATGCAGACCCTCTTTGTTTCAGCACAGGCGATGGCTCAGGTCCTCCAAGTCCCAGGTCAAGCTAAGTGCTCTGCTTTGGTTCTCTAGAAACATTACAGGAAAGAAACGGGCTACACTGGCCTGTGTGGACTCAGTGAGGAGTAAAAGTCACAGTGAAAGAAGTGAACCAAGGCTGTGCTTCTGTGGCTCACTGAAAAGTTAGAGAAAAGGGGGCCTTGCCACTGCTGCTGGTGCTCCCCCGGTTGCAAGTCTCATGGGGACCCTTAGAGTTTAGAAGAGAAAAGTGAAAAATGCACACTGACAGGGAAGAAAGGGGTGGGTGTGCTCCACAGAAAGCCCTTCCTGGGTCTTTGTTTGAGGGTTTTTATCTGTTTCATAAAGGTAGGAATTTTAGGGAAGGTTTTAGGGGATGAGCCCAATAGACCATTAACCAGCTTTCTGCAGATGTGCCAAAATGAGATTTCTTCCCCTGACTTCATCTGTCCTTGGGTGTGGTTGGCACAAACCGTGCTAATTGTATTTCTGTTATCGTTCTCCCAAAGTAGAGTGATTTAAGCTATTTACCATCTGGTTGAAGAGGAGAAGTAAAAACCATTACTTGGAAGTATCATTGGTTAGGGAAGATAGGATTTTGTGTGTGTGTTTATGTGTGTGTGTTTAAAGATTTTATTCATTATTTTTAGAGAGAGGGGAAGGAAGAAAGAAAGAAAGGGAGAGAAACATCAGTGTGTGGTTGGTTGCCTTTCACCTGCCTCCAGCTGGGGACCTGACTGGAGACCTGGCCTGCAGCCTGAGTATGTGCCCTGGCTGGGAATTGAACCAGTGACCCTTGGGTTCGCAGGCTGGTGCTCAATTCAATGAGCCACATCAGCCAGAGCCAAGGATTTTGTGTTTTACTGGGTGGTTGTATAAACGGATTGGTGATTTAACTATCTGTCTCAGTTTCCCTATTCCACTTGACCTGGCTTACTAACCTATCTCTGAAAGCCCAATTCTTAGATGGCCATCTTTTTTCTATTAACCCACTTGATGGAAGGGAGAGGGCATCTTTCTTGGGCCTTTTTTATGAGTGCACTAATCCCATTTATGAGGGATCATATCTCATCTCCTTATACCATCATGTTTAGAATTAGCATTTCAACATATGTATGACTGGGAAGGGAGGGAAGGACGCAAACATTCAGTATTTAACTTCAAAGCCTGTATTATTTTTTCAATATAAGACATTTTCCAGTAAATGAGCAAAGTGAAGTAGAAAGAAGGAAGAACTTAGAATCTTTTGGGGGAAAAAAATGCCTGGATTTTACATAATCACCTACTTTTCACGGGCATCATAAAATATTTGTGGTTGATCAAAAGTGAATGTCACACTACTAAGGAGCTAGATACTGTCAGATAATAGTCAGTATCAGATAATACCTACAAACAGCATGTATGATATTCCATGCAGGGAAGATACCATGATCATCACCATCATCATCATCATCATCTTCAATCACCATCACCATCAAGAAATCACTGGATGACATATCAGGTGTTATACTAAGATTTTAACTCAAGGATTTAAAGCAATACTCATACATTTGATAATCAGAAGAGTCGTTTCTTGGGTTAGCCACAATTAACTGGAAAGTTTTACTGAATGCACTGTAGGTTAGCATAATACTATTAAAACATGAATCTTTGTCAAGAATTTCTTTCTCCCTGTTTTTCATGTGTTGGAAGTCAAATACATTATCAGTAAGGATTTGTTCAAGGTAAAAATGTGGCAAAAATGCTGTATGTATTGAAATTAAAGGATAAATACTAGTTCTTTCACCTTGAACACTAAAATTAATATTTTTTTTGTGAGATCTGGCTGCAAGTAATATAAATGAAAATAAAAATACAAGAGAAGCTACCAAGATCAAATAACATTTGTTAAAAGTTTTAAAATGTGGTATAAAAAGCATGGAAGCTGTTGTGTTGTTGGGGCTGTTGTTCTTAATTGAGCCTATTAGCACACATTTCAAACTTTTCAAAGAATACACCAATTTCTCATATAGTTATTGCTTTATTTTTTTCTCAGTGAAAATTCAAAAATAGTTATAATAGCCACATAACCCAAATTTTGAGAGTCTCATAATCTTTAGTAAGTTCTTCTAGAAGTTTTGTTTGAACTTTTAGCAGAGCTGTGAGTGCAGATAACTTTGTATTAACGCACAGCATTCCTGGTTACATTTTTGGCCTAAATTAAGATTATCGCTTTTCTAATGAACATTATTAATCCTTCCTTTAATGCTATCTGCTTTTCCACCTGTTGTTGAAAATATTATATTTTCTTTCACCATTGCTAGATTACTCTGTTTACATTTTGATTCCACACATCTTCTGTGAGCCTTACATGAGAGGAAGATCAATTTTGTAGCTAGATTAATGAAAAAGATTTGCTTAAAGTTTAAACAATCTGATGGTTGAAGGGAAAGCTAAGTGACCCAAAAGAGGGAAATGAAATGTGTGGTTTATGAGATATCACTGGACAAAAGCTGTATATGTCCCAGGGCTGCTAAGTGGCTTGTGAGATATAAATTCATCTTGGTTATAGTCACAGAGAGCAGGCAGGTGTTTTCAGCCCCAAACAGATCCTTTTCTTGGCTTCTCTTGCTCTGCCAGCACCTGCTTAAGGCAGGGAGAAAAGGAAGCTATCAGACTGAACTCCTTACTGAAGCTGATGTGCTTCATTCACTGAGGGAAGCTGGTCCTGTCTTGAATTTAAGCTAGCAGTGGCTGTGTACCATCTTTTATAAAGGTAACACTCAAGGGAAATACATATTAAACTTTGAAAGACCATCCTTGCATCTTTAATCTTCTTTAAAAAAAAATATGATCTTTTCTATCAGCATAATTGAGCATGATGAGATGTTAAATAATACATATACTAAATTACAAATTCTTATTAAAAAAATGATGTGCCTATGTTTTAGTTCTGGAAAACATGTTTTATTTTAGCTTTAAACGTGAGTACACTTTGGAATGAAATATAGAATAGACACCATCTCACATTCTGTACCAATTCATAGGAGACACAGGAAAATAGAAAACCATGGCTATGCCTGCAAATACCCATTTAATAACATATATTCATCTAACCAAGTAATTCCATAAAAATCAATAAAAGCCTTTTTATTTTTATTTTCCACCTCGTAGTTGAGATAAACAGACTAGTTGAGGATCTGTAAAAAATTCTGAATATGACCTTTTAAATAAATAATATTTGTTGTTATTTTATTCTAATAATAAAAGCAATGCATGCTCATTATGGAAAAGTTGGAAAATATGAAAAAAATCCAAAGAACAAAATTAAATTATCCATAATCCCATCTTTCAAGTATAATCACCACATTAAAAAATTGTGTGCCTTTTGGGCTTTTCTATGCATAAATTATATCTATGTTTAAACAAGATCAGACTAAAATTATATGTATTGTATTATTATTTGTTCTTTTTCCCTCAATATTGTGCACAACTAGCTTCATTTTATTAAATCTCTTATTATTGATATATAAATTATTGCCATTATGTTGATATTATGAATACAGCTATAATGAAAGTCTTTGTAAATACATTTTTACACTTACTTTTGATTATTTCATGAAAGAAATATCAGCACTGAAATTCTAAGAAAATGATTAAGTCTTTTAAACCATTTAGCCTTTTAGAAACATTGAAATAAATTATATTCCTACAAATAGTGATAAGAAAGCTAGTTTGCCCATGCCCTGGATGACACTGGAAATTGGCAACCATCTGTTTTCATATGTTAGAGCACAATCTAATAAATGTAGGAGGTGGACAAGTACATATATTTCCTTCTAAAAGGTTCATATATTTCCCTGAAGTTTCCTTATGCCTGCATATAATGTGAATCAAAACCTAGTCCTCAAAAACAGGGACAGAGGGTTAAACTGACATCACTTTGGCCACCACATCCATAACTTTGTCTGACTCATTTGTTCCTTGTGCACGCAGGCATTCAAGCTCTGGGGCGGCCTTGTTTTCAAGCTGCGTAGTAAATTACGAAAGATTAGCAGCGAAAGAAGTGAGTGGAACACTGGGGAGGGTTCTTTTACCATTACAAATTCAATCTTTATTAAAATAGACTGTCTATCCACAGTGATCAGACAAGAAAAAGGAATCAAAGACATCCAAACTGGAGAGGAAGAAGTAAAGCTGTCATTATTTGCAGATGATATGATAGTATACCTAGAGAGCTCTATAGATGCCACCAAAAAACTTCTCCACCAAATAAATGAATTTGGCAAAATAGTTGGATACAAAGTCAATATCCAGAAATCAAAGACATTCTTGTATACCAACAATGAAACATCACAGATAGAAACTAGAAAAAAAAAAAATCCCATTTACTATAACAACAAGAAAAATAAAGTACCTATGAATAAACTTAACCAAGGAGGTAAAAGACCTGTACTCAGAAAACTACAGAACACTGAAGAAAGAAATAAAGGAAGATACAAATAAATGAAAGCATACCATGTTCATGGATGGGAAAAATTAACATCATTAAAATGTCCATACTACCCAAAGTAATTTATAGATTCAACGCAATCCCTATTAAAATACCTATGACATATTTCATAGATCTAAAACAAATGCTTCAAAATTTTTTATGGAACAACAAAAAAAATACTGTCTACTCAGTCATGAGATTAAAATGTTGTGATTTAGCCCTGGCTGGTGGCACAGTGGATAAGGTGCCGGCCTGCAAACCCAAAAGGTTGATGGTTCGATTCCCCAGCCAGGGCACATGACCAGGTTGCAAGCCAGGTCTCTAGCCAGGTCCATAGCTGGAGGCAGGTCAAAGGCAACCATACATGGATGTCTCTCTCCCTCTCTGCCTCTCTCCCTTCCCCTCTTTCTGGAAATAATAAATAAATTCTTTAAAAAAAAAGTTGTGATTTGTTTAATCTTTTACTACCTACAACAAAAATGTATATTTAAAACAAACAAAAATAAATGAGTTTCCTAAGAACTTTCCAAAGGGATTATACTATCACTAGCATCAACAAATGTTTTCTGTAAAGGGCCAGATAGCAAATACTTTAGTATTTGCAAACCATATAGTCTCAGGCACAACTATCCAACTTTGTGGCCTGAAAACAGTATCAGGCAATGTGTAAGTCAATGATTGTGGCTGTGTTCCACTAAAACTTTATTTACAAAAATAGGCAGCTGGCTGGATTTGACCCTTGGGGTATAGCTTACCAACCACTTATCTGTCATACTGTTTGATTGTAAAGAAAAAATACAGTGAGGAACATTTGTATAATTATCTCCCTGAAATGAATTCATTGTTAATGTGCAGTGAAATCATTCTTTATAGTAAAATATAACTTTTATTAAATATCTGTTAAGTGAGATGATTCATATGAAGTCACTGATATTCTAAGAAAGGATCAATCAATACTTTTGCAGAAGAGGCATAAAAGGGAAAAGTCAAAGAAAAAGGTTGAAGTTGAAAGGGTCTCCACAGGGCTCCCTTTGCCTCCCGCCAATATAACTTAAAATTGAAACTCTTCTAAAATACTTTAGAACTTATAAGTCTTCATAGATAAGAACAAAAATAAGTGGGAATAAGATTGGTGCTGCCACATTAAAAAAACTGCATGTAGGGTCCTCAAAAAGTTAGAAATGAATCTGCCTTATGACCCAGCAATTCCACTTCTGAGTATATTTTTGAAGAAACCCAAAATACTAATTGGAAAGAATATATGCACCCTGATATTCATTGCAGCATTAATTACAATAGCCAACACATGGAAGCAACCCAAGTGTCCATCAATAGATGAGTGGATAAAAAGGTTATCGTACATATATACAATGGAATATTACTTGGCCATTAAAAGCATGAAATCCTACCACTTGCAACAGCATGGAAAGGCCTATCCCAGAAGGTATTGTGCTAAGTGAGATAAGCTAGTCAGAGAAAGACAAATACTATATGATTTTACTTATACCTGGACTATAAAGAACAAAATAAACAAACAAATTTGAAACAGATAATAGATACAGGGAATAGACTGATGGTTGCCGGAGGGGAGGGCATTTGAGGGACTGGATGAAGAAGGGGAGGGGATTAAGAAGCGCAAATTGGTACAAAATAGTCACAGGGATGTGAAGTAGCGTGTAGGGAACGTAGTCAATAGGAGTATAATAACTATGTCTGTGCCAGGTGGGTACTGGAAATATTGGAAGGTACACTTTGTAAATTATGATTGCTTAACCACTCTACTATACACTTGAAACTAATGCAAAATAATATTGAATGCAAACTTTAATTTTTAAAAAGTGAGAAAAAAATAATAAAGATAGATCCCAAAGAAAAAGCAAATAAAACAGAAAACAATGCTCTGTTCAGCGCAAAGACATGCCTCTACCATCACCAGACAGTGAAGAACAGCCATTGTCATCTTGATTAGTGTGTTATTAGTATTGGTAGGGTTGCTTTACTTTATTGCTTATTTTGGTATTTATTTTGGAGATATTTTTCAAATACTAGCTATTAAGGCTAGTAAGAACAAAACAACAAAGGAATAATGAAACTGCTTGAAAGTGCTTGCATGAGGCAAAGATGACAAATGTTCCAAGGGGGAGCCACAACCAACATATAGTTCTTTTATAGAGTATCACTTTGACTTTATGAATAAAAGGAATTCTATATCAAAGGACCAGTATGTTCAAAAGTTCAATAGCACATTTGTATTTTTTCCTTCATGACACAAACCTTTCTGCCAAAGAGTTTAGCCTCTGTTTCAGATTAATGATGTCCACAAATGCATTAATTCTCCTACTGAGAATAGGACTCTATACTTTATCAGGTTCTCTAACTAATAATATGGTGAAAACAACCTTGTACCAGTGTCCATGCTCAACTGTTTTTTTTTTACTTTTTGTCTCTTGCAACACTGCTCTTGGAGTCCTGAGCTGTCAAGTAGGCAGTCCGATGACCCTGACACATAGAGTGGCCCTGAGACTACATGAAGAGGAGTAGGGAACTAGCTGAGCTCAGGCTTCCAGCCATCACATCAAGGTGCCAGGCATGTAGACAAAGGTCTTTGAGACTCAAGACCACTGCCGTTACCAGTACATTGAATAGAGGAATCATCTTGCCAAAACCTTTTCAAATTCTTGATGTATAAAATTGTGAGACATAATAAAAGGTTTATTGCTTTAATCCACTCTATTTTGGTCTAGCTTGTAATACAGCAATACATAACTTGAACAGCATACATGAATGACAAACAGTAAGAGATATTTATATGCAGTGTCTAGCAGTTAATTACTTTATGTTACTCCCTTTTATTTTCTGGTTACTTTCAATAAAATGTACATCTTAGCTTTTGCCATCCTGTGTACGTAGTCATCTGAAAGTTCTATTATGTCACTTCCTAAACAATAAACTTCACCAAGAAATTTCTGAGATTCTTGTTAACTCATGACTACCATTAAAAAATTACTTAAAAGTTTTTTTGAAGCTTGCCACTGAACCAATGTAAATTGGCAGACAGATCTTTAAAACAGCAGTGGACCAAAGAGTTGAATTTAGTAATTAATTTCATAACCAAATCCAGCTTCATTACCTTGCTTAGTGATTTTCAAACCTAGTTTTAAAATAGGCAGGAATCATTAATGAATTCAAGGAATCACAAAATTCTCCATATCTTAAAAAAAATTTTAATTCGCATTAGAATAAAAATGTAAAGCATGTGAAACAGCAAGAATTTGGGAAAGCAATTGATGGTACCTTCCATGTATAAGTAAACTTTTCCAGAATGTAGAAATGTACTATGAAAATAGGTGATGCTTGCCTACTTGCCTTCTTGGTATTACCATTTGGTACTCCCACATGTGTAATTCCATAGCAACATTCTATTCTCTCAGGTACGGGTCAGGGACATTGTTGAATCACTATCACCAACTGGCTTAGGATCTCATGAGATCTACTTAACTCAAGGGAAATATAAATATATTTTTAACATAAAAAAAGATGGTTTGAAATTAGAAAGTACTTTTCTGTTTCTATTTTGTTTTTTTTTGTTTTTTTTTGTTTTTTAAGATATTATTCATTATTTTTAGAGAGAAAGGAAGGGAGAAAGGAAGAAAGGGAGAGAAACATCAACATATGGTTGCCTTTCACTTGCCTCCAGCTGGAGACCTGGCTGGAGATCTGGCCTGCAACCTGGGTATGTGCCCTGACTGGGAATGAAACCAGTGACCCTTGGGTTCACAGGCTGGTGCTCAATCCACTGAGCCACACCAGCAGGGCCAGAATGTGCTTTTAATATAGCCTGGCATGTTGTAATACTTACCAGAAAGAGTTATATAGGATTTTATTCCTCAGGATCTTAATACATGTTGGTTGGATTAAAATGTGCCTTTGCAAATAAGTTTAGGAAAACTTAGGAAGGAAATTATTAAACTTGTGTCCTATCCAGAATTTTCTGGAACCTTGAATGTGCTAAGCTCTATGAACCTCTAAGGATCCCATGGTGTGCTGAATCAAATATAGTTGACTATGTCATCTTTTGAAATGTTTTTAAATTTATTTTTTGAGAGAGAGGGTATGGGAGGGATGAAGAGAGGGAGAGAAACACTGATGTGACAGAAAAACATCAATCAGTTGCCTCTTGTACACATCCGAACCGAGGATCAAACCCACAACCTAGGTATCCTGACTGAGGACTCTGACAAGAGACAGAAAGCTTTGTGGGATACCGCCCAACCAACTGAGCCACACTGGTCGAGTCTGTGGCAATTCTTCTGGAAAAGCATTTCAGGAATGAGTGTGGACTGAAACACACTTTGGGAAATGATGGCAGACTGGAAATAGGCCACTTGGAGCCCAGTGGCCTTGGCTATAATCTTGATCTTCCATTTACTGGTTGAGTTGAGTCATTTATCCATTATTAATGTCAATGTCATATGTAAAATGAGAATAATTATATATGCACTGATACTCCTCAGAGTTATTATGAGGAATAACTGAGAAATTTTAGGTAACAGTGACCAATTTTATGTCTGGTGCATGGCAGACCCTAGTGACCAAATGCGGAGGAATGATGGTCTTTGTATAAAACAGCATATTTAGGTTTTTAATGTCTTGCAAGAGGCTCACATACATATGCATTCTGGTGCTGATTTCTTATCAACTTCCAAATATTTACCCTGCTTGGAGGATCCTATGCACAGATCTCCAAAATGAATTCCTGAAGCTTCACCACATCGTTTGGCAATGACCACAGAACACACTGTACTCTCTACTGAATTGAAAGTCAAGTTGGTTTGGTTGTGAAGCCCATTTTAGAGTTGGAGAACTACTAAACTGAAGGAATTTTTTTTTTTTAATTCTCAACAAAACAAGATGTAGGACAAAGCCTTAGAGCAGGGGACTATACCAGAAACTTGGGACATGGTTTACTTAATGTTTCATCCTTCATTTCCTCACTTATAAATAAAAATAATTGCCCCATAGGAGTATTATAAGAATGAAATTTGATAGTGTATGGAAAGCACCTTGTATAGTATAGTAGATAGTTAATAAACCATTCTGTACTGGCATTAAAAGAGATTTTTCACAGAATTATATACAGTTAATTCCTAAACAATGTGGGGGCTGGGAGTGCCAACCCCTCCCAATAATAAAAAATCCACAGATGACTTTTGATATCCCCCAAACTTAGTTGTTCTTTGGTATCTGTCTGGGATTTGGTTCCAGGGCACCCTATAGATACCAAAATCTGTGGATGCTTTAGTCACCTGTACAAAATGATGTAGATCAATGTATACAGTCAGCCCTCCACACCAGTGGACTCCCAACTGCTGATAGAAAGCAGTACAGGTACTTATTGAAAAACATCTTCATATAAGTGGGCTCATTCATTTTAAACTCATATTGTTCAAGGTTTCACATATTAAAATTAAAGGTCATTTATAGATCACCCACTCCAATTTCCTCCTTTGTAGAATTAACAAGCTCAGAGGGATGAAGAAAATTAGCCAACGTGACAGCTCTAAATGAAAGGCAGGATATAACAGGTTTCTCCAAAGAGTTGAAGGAAAATAGATTTCTACAGTAAGACCCCAAGGGATCAAGTCAGTGCTAAAGCTAGAAGAGACAATGTAAAGAAGACATGTCTAACAATCTCAGTGTCCCACTATTGACATAAACTGCCTCAGGCTGCCACTGTCCCCCTGCTTATGTATTGAAGCTACTTTTAGGAAGCCAGCTTTATGTATTGAAGCAAGGCAGGGGTATAGCTATCAGTCTCTGGGGCTTGTGTGCATTGGAGATTAATCATATGCATTATGACTTGGCCACATGGTTGACAAATCACCTGAGATAGGCCCAGACCTACGACAAGGCCAGCTCTGGAATTTGTACTTTACAGTAATATAGAAGCCACAATTTCACTGGAAGAAGAGACTCGAAGCTGTAATTTCTTAGCATTTGATGTGAGATTGAGAACATGTCAAATCTGTATCAAAGAAGGGTTTCGAGCAGATTATAGAGAAGCTGAATTCCTTTAACCCAGCTGGCATTGCCACTGGGTATATATTTAGAGAAGCTTGGCTCAGCTCTGCTGGCTGGTTAACCACAGTTGTAGAATCTGTAATTTTTCTGTTATCTGGACTGACAGTCTCTTTTAGTTACGTGGAAAATTGAAAATTGACCGTAATTATGAAATCTGACCACCTCAAGATAAATCTGTTTGAGCATCACTCTTTAGGAGCAATGTGAATTGAGATGTTGTACCCACTAGACAACCCAAGCAAAGTCTGCTCATAGTTAAAAAGAGTGTGGTATCAATCACAATACCCCTCTACCCTCCCTCAAAGAAAACAACAACAACAAAAAAAATCTCTCTTAGAAACAATCTGAGTGACACAGGACTAACATTAACAACAAAGCAGAAGTGAGAGGTGATTTGAGGAAGTAAAATATAGTTCAGTCAAGACTGGGATATTTCTGTGGAACTGATTAAAAGGGGAACTCCAAGATATGCCTTGCATTTGCTCAGATCTGGACCTGAGTTTGCATGTATATATATTTTACTTCAGTATGCTCTGACTGCTGACAGCAAATATACTTAATATGAGTGGTTAATGAAGCTTGCAGCAGAGTGGGCACATCCTGTTACATTGCACACAATACTAACAAAGCTAATATTAACTGAGTGCTTAGCATGGGCAGGCACTGTACTAAAAAGTCTCACATGAGCTACCTTGTTTAATGCTCATAACAAGCCTGTCATGTAGGAACTATTCTTAACTCCGTTTTCAGGAAACCAAAATTTAGAGAAATTAATTACTTTCCACAGCTGATAAGTGTTTAATCTTAGGTTTGAATCATGGCTTTCTGTCCCCAAACCCTTACTCTTCAATGTGGCATTATTGGGCACTGTGTGCTCTACTGCCCCTTTACCATTATGACATCTGGCATGAAATTGAGGCTTGCTGCATTAGTACTGCTGCCATTGTCACTGGAGAAGCCCATTCCTCACCACCTTTAGTGGACTGCTCTATGCAAGCCAGTCTTCAGGGAACCATGTACCTCCTTCATTTTAATCTTTGGAAAAAACCTACTCAAAAATGAGTTAGTTTTCCTTTAGGGTCATGATAGACCAAACATCTACTAAGGATGATAGGCTTTCATTGGGAGAAGTGGCATAAATTGACCAGGAAAAACTTTTCATCATTATTTCATTTATAATGATACTTAAAGTTATGTGTAGCTCACAGAGGCTCCTGAGAAAACCATTCACAGAATCAGGCTGTCTGTGTCAGGTCTAACATTCCTAGCCCTAAGGGAAGCCAGGTACAGGGCCAGCAATCAATATATGAAAGGCAGGTGGACACTCAGGATGCTGCAAAGGGCACCACACCCAAATCATGTTCCCTCAGAGTTGCGAATCGGCCTGAAATTCTTACCACTACTATCAGTTATTTGCATAATGCCCTTATGTTAGACTATAAATATGTTCTCAAAAAGATGAATACATTTCTCCACCAGCATTCACAATAGACCAGTGAGCTGTAAAGTTAGAAAGGAGAACTGGCTTTGAGGGTTTCAAGAGAATGAGACCGCGGTAGGTAAATTTTGATGGAAAAGAGAATTGGAAGGGCCACTGTGGTGGTTTCCAAATATAGGCCTGCAAATGAAAATTGGCCCAAGATGAAGGACAATGTAGCAAATTTTTAAATTAAAGTCACAAGTTCTGAGATCATGTCATCCTTTCTGGATGGCACCATGTCATTTCTTTTATGCAGTGATTATGATGATAATACATGGGGGTTGTGGTTTTTTTCTTTAATGTCTTTCCTTGGCAAAAAAAAAAAAAAAAAAAAGCTAGGAACTTTTTGTTGATCTTCAATGTGTACACACACATGTGCTATGTTTTGTGCTATGTTTTGTATTTTATTTAATCTTCACAATGACTATATTAGGAATGTACTGTGATAATCACTATATTATAGAGGAGGAATCTCAGCCTTAAAAGATAAATACAGGCTATATAGCTATTGAGTGGAAGAATTATGATTTGCCTTTCTTACTGCTCCCATTTCAGGTAGGGATATTGGGCCTCTGTGAGAGAGATGACTCCTAAACACAGAAGGAGACTGTGTTAGAGGAACTGAGTATAGGAGATAAATTTCACCTACTCAGTTTCCCCACAGATCCTTAGAACTTCACTTGCCAAAATATTTCCTTTTATAGTCAACATTTGTAAACAAACATCATAAAATCCTAAAAGGCTAAGGGCAAAAGAGTCTTGAAGTTTATCTTCTTTTTAATAAATGAGGAAACTTAAAGGTAGTGTCTGACTTAATATTCTAACTACTTGCATATTACTAGCACTGAGAAATGTTTACTGAAAGCAGAAGACATAACATAGCTTTTATTGCTGTTATAGGAAAAAATAGAGAAAGTGCAACCTGATAAAACCAGTGAAGTATCTGCATGTGATCAACTCCAGTTCAGCCAGCATACACTCAACAAATAATCAATTACTAAAAGAAAACAGTAT
Organism: Noctilio leporinus; assembly: GCA_004026585.1. Classification (NCBI taxonomy): domain Eukaryota; kingdom Metazoa; phylum Chordata; class Mammalia; order Chiroptera; family Noctilionidae; genus Noctilio; species Noctilio leporinus. Next base: position 16,760 of record PVIW01000564.1, on the reverse strand, counting down.
GGGGTTTCCTTAAAAAGCTAAAAATGGAACTGCCTTTTGATCCAGCAATTCCACTACTTGGACTATACCCAAAGAATCCTGAAACACCAATTCATAAGAACCTATGTACACCTATGTTCATAGCAGCACTATTTACAATAGCCAAGTGCTGGAAACAGCCTAAGTGCCCATCAGTGGATGATTGGATCAAAAAACTTTGGTACATTTACACAATGG
>PVIW01000564.1:0-16444 GCA_004026585.1 Noctilio leporinus | reverse complement strand
GTTATGCTTAGTGAAATAAGCCAGTCAGTGAAGGACAAATATCATATGATCTCACCCATTACAGGACAATAATGAACAAAACTAACAACAAGCAAAACAGAAACAAATATATGAATACAGTGAATAGGCCTTCAGTGGTCAGGGGGAAAGGGGTTGGGGTGAGGGGGGAGGCAGAGGCAAGTAAGGGGAGCAGCTTAGACAAGAACCTAGTATAAAGGAACCATGGACATGGACAACAGGTGGGATTGACTTTGGGGGGAATGGGTGGGTGGGGAGGGGGACAGAGGGGAGCAAAAAGGGGATGGATGTAATACAACCACAATAAAATTGAAAAAAAAAAGAATGAATGAATCCCTAATTTTATGTTGCTCGTAATAACATGGGCAACATATATCTTTTTTGTTTTGAAAATAAACATTGAAGACCTTTGAAGATTCTTAATCAAAAATTAACTCTTACAAGGCTAAACTTTGACCACCTAAGTGTGCTTGCCATTAAATAGAGATGGGAAGTTAAAATATGCAATTATGCTAACTTAGACATAATACACATAGTGATTAATTATTAAGAAGTAATATCATTTATTTGGCATTTTTCCAAGCTCAACATTTGAAAACATTTTATATTACTAAATTTTTTTGGTTTTGTTTTTGTTTTGCCACCAGGGAGCCAAACTAAGCCCAGAATTATGCTTTCTTTAGTGAGGGAGGAAGAGTTTTCATCAGTCACAACAACCTTTGTACATAGTTTGCTGTGCTTGCTCTGGGCCACATATCCAAGAATTAGAATAAAGACTAAAAGGTGTGCTCAGCATTTTCAAGTCCATATGTGCTCCAATTGGCCTCTCCTGTTGACTAGGACAATGGGTGAACAGTCAATTAGATTGCTCTGGAAGGGTCATGAGTGGGGTGAACAGAATTGAATGGTGCTTTGCAGCCTTAGCTCTAAACTTCAGGAATTCCCATTGTAATTCTTACACCTCTAAGCCAAGGATCTAAGAAAGTCCCTTTAAAGCTTTGAAAGGTAGGCAGTGAGGCAGCCATGTGGACCTCAGAGAACCTCTAGTCTACCCTGTCACTGAGATACAACCTATCACAGTGGGAGCTCGGCTACCACATTGAGGAGTTTCCCATTATGGTTTGGGTTTGCATGAGAAACATGATCAAACTAGATGGAGGGACAGGAAATTTTCAAGATGCCTCTTCATTCACTCAGGAGTCAAGATCATGGCCTACCTGCTTCACCCACAGGAGGAAGTCAAAAGTCCTGATGACAACTCTTGAGTCTGTTGTTGACTTTCAGAATCCATCACACCCATAAAGCTGAGCTCTCAAGGCCTAAAGGAGATGAAAAAAACTAGGGTTTGAGCTTTTCTTTATTTTCATTCTATGCAAACCTGCCCATTTAACAGTCACTAGATGTCTGCCCAGCAGCTAAGCTATCCGCAGAGACTAGTGGTTATCCAGCTCTAATTCCTGCTCCAGTCCCCTATTCTGAAATGGGGTTTCTTGGAGCTCCGTGGAAAAGTGCTGTACCACGCAGGGTCACAAGCCTGCACATATCACTCCCCTTGTCAGCTGTGTGGGGCCAGAAGCTGTTTCAGGAGATCCTGGGAGTTTAAGCATCAGCTAACTCTGAACTTGGGTTACAGGAACTTGAAGATTACTTTCCTGCTGGGATGCTGGGCTCATTCCTTCATTTCTCCAGCAAAAATGTATTAAGCATCTCTTTTGTAGCACTGAAGAGGGTGGGATCATTAGCATTTTGAGGAGCATTTCATAGAAGCAGCCAAGTGAAGCTAGATCTTGGGGATGCTAACCATGACCAGGGCAGTTCTGCAGGCCCCACTGAGCAGGGGGCTATGGCATTTTTCACCTGGACCCCTAGCCCACACTTGACTCATTCCCTCAAAAGGATATCAGGTTTTTTCTCCTGAAAATTTCTAAGCAAGATCTAATTACATAGTCTCATGATAGATCTACCACATACAAAATATCGAGACTGACACTGTGGTCTACATATTTATCAACTAGATCCATTTTAAATCAATAAAAACAAAGACCTTGTTTTAATTTTCTCTGTGGCCTCCAGTGCACAATGTTTATCCAATAGTTGACATTTCATAAACATTTACTGCTTTGAAAAGAATGCTAATGGTGAGGAATTTTTACCTTGAACTTTGTTTGGTTGGATGTAATTATTTGTTTGACATTTTTCATTTGAAATGTCTTGAACCAATTAATGGTAATACCAAGTAGCAATAAAATAACAATTGATTTATTTAACATTTAAGGCAGGAAAATTTGCCCACTCGAACAGCAAAGTTTGGTCATCCAATCTACTGAGTATTTGCTTACTTTCATACCAAATTTCAGCTTTTGTTGAAGCATTCGGTAATAGTACTCATCTGAAGCAATACTAAACTATTGGTTTAATAATTTTCGCCCTTGGTCCCAACTTCCCTATTTGTAAGATCAATGTATAATTGACTATTCCTTAGGAACTGGTAGAAAGTATGTCATCTACCAATTAGATATGACTACCCATGTACAATTAGTATTACTCTCAGTATTGAGATATATTGAAATGAGTTGTATATTGCAAGCAATAATATACTGAATTTTAAAAAATGATATATTTTGACAACGTATTCAGATTTACAACTATTGCAATAACATATATTCTCACTTATTCTCATTGATATTTAAGCTGATTTTCCTGAGAGAATACAAGGTGGAATTATAGCCAGGTACAAAGAATAACACAGAAAATACAACAAGTTTCACTGGTCACTGGTCCACTTATGGGATTGTGTGACACACATGAATGACATCAGTCACACATGTGTGTGACACACATCAGTCATTCATGTGTGTCACAGTGGAGGAAAAGATTTTAACTTCCTGTTCTACAGTCATAATTTTTACTAGAATTATAATTAATCATCTTTGGAAAATTTGCATGCTACAGTAGGATTGTTCATCATTAAAAATAAGAATTTCCCCAATGATACTATTTAATATTGCACCTATGCACCTACATTCCCTGGTCCCTTGTTCTGCCTTTATTTTTTTTCCACAATGCTCATCTCCATTGAACATACTATATCCTTTAAGTATCTCTTTATACCTTCCTTCTAGAACATAAACACTCCATGAGAACAGAAATAATTGCCATGTTTTCTACCATTTCCTAAAGTTTTATAATATTGCCAAAAGTGATGGAAGAGAAATTGTCCAATCTAGTTTCTCTGTTTAACGAATTAGAAACAATCACAACATTTTTCAAAGGCTTGAATAATATATACATTCCAAGAGCTTCTGAAGAAACACTTCTAAAATCAACATCTTCTAAAGGAAAACTATCCATCAACTGCCAGATGAGACAGTACTATTAACTAAATAATTGATTAGTAATTCTACTAAATGAAATCAATAAAACTTTCCTCTAAACTATAGTATTATGAAGGATGAAACTAAGATGAATTAATTTTTAACTGTCAGCCAGAAGTAAAAATATTATAAAGTCCCAATCTATTTTACTAAAAGATCCTAAAGTTAAATAATGCTGATCATAAATGGGTTCATGTAATGTACTTACTTTTAGGTAAACATTTTATTTTGAGATAATTGTTGATTCACATGCAGTTTTAAGAAATAATACAGATAGATCCTATGTATCATTTATCCAATTTTTCCCATCTTACAAAACTATAACATAATATCACAGCCAGGATATTGACATTGATACAATCGATATGTACAACATTTCCACCACCACAAGAAACTCTCTCACATTGTTTTTTAATAGCTACATCTACTTCCCTCCTGCCCCAACTCCCATCCCAACTCCTGGGAACCACTAATGCATTCTATATTTTTATAATTTTGTCATTTCAAGAATAACATCATAAGGTTATAGTGTGTAGTCCTTTGAAATTGGCTTTCTTTTTCACTCAGCATAATTCTCTGGCCATTCATATAGATTGTTGAATGTATCAGTAATACCTTCCTTTTTACTAGATAATATTCCATAAGACGAATATACCACAATTTGTTTAACCATTTCTGTGCCAAAGGACATATGGTTGTTTCCAGTTTTTGGCTATTATGAATAGAGCAGCTATAACTATTCATGTACAGGTTTTCATATGAACACAAGCCTTCAGTTCTCTGGGATAAATGCTCAGGAATTCCATTGCTGGGTTGTATAGTAGTTGCATACTTAGTTTTTAAAGAAACTGCCAAAGTAATTTTCACAGTGGCTATACTATTTTACAGCCCCACTGGCAATGTCTGAATCACCACCTTCTGTGACACAAACTCAGTGTGGGGGTGGGGAGGGGCATCTTGGTACTGCTGGATGAGCATGGAAGGCCAGGCTGTCTCCACCAATACTCTAGGCACCTGATTACAGGCTAGCAGAATGCAAGCCCTGACCCCTACTGGACCCTCCCTGATACCACTTTGGGGATTTGATGTACCTCCTTGCAGCCTGGTGAGAATGGATGCCTTGGCCTCCACTCAGCCTTCACTAGTCTGGGTTGGGGAGGGAACTCCAGTTTTTATTCTGTGGTATGTGTCACCACAAGCAAAAGAGAGAAATTCAGAAGTAAAGAGAGACTAATGTCTAAAATTATTTTTCGTTTAGTTAGGGTGTTCCTTTCTTGGTCTTTGGTTTGAGAGAGTAGACTTTTACTTAGGTGCCCTTTCAGCTCTGCTCATTGGTGTCCTGGGTTGCTTGCTTTGCAGCATGTCTAGGGTATGTGAGGCCAAAAGAAAGCCCAGAGAAGTTATCACCCAGTTGCTCTTCTTAGCCCAATGTCCCTAGCTGGCCCGCCTTCTCTTATCTTTCAGAGCCTTCTCATGTTGGTTTTATATGTAAAGTCCAGACAGAAAGAGGGAAATGGGAATAGAGGAGAATACCTCTATTTTATCTTCCTGCATGTGGAAGCCTGTGCAATATATTTTGCTCCATAGAATTGTCAATAGATAAATAGGTAGCCATTATTGAACTTTCTGCAAAAAACATCTAGATCTTTGTAGCCCAAAATGGTAGCCACTAGCCATATAGGAGTATTTAAATTTAAATTAATTAAAATCAAACAAATAAAAATCTAATTCCTCAGTTGCACTAGCAACATGTTGAGTGCTCAATAATAGACATGTGTGTCTAGTAGCTATCATATTGGGCTGTGAGGATACAGAACATTTGAATAACTCATAAAAATTTGTTGGATGAGGATGAACTAGATACCAAACAAAATGAGTTGTGCTACTATTAAATGTTGATTAAAAAAACAGAGAAAGAAATAAAAATATGTAACAGATTGGTGAATAAATGACCCTGTGAGTTACAGAGATAGAAAGGATGTGAATTTATTCACAAAGCTAATTTACAAAATGGAAACCAATCTAGTACCATACTATAGATTTTTAGAGATTTAAGCTGCATGAGTTCATCCCTATGACAATCTATTTTTATATGAGTTGATATAATTTGGTACTTTACTAACTAATTGATGTGGCAGCTGAGATTAGTACATTTTTACCTTGACATTGCATGTTATGTTACACTCAGATATCATCTGACAAGTGTTAGTCATATTCATTCAACATCATTTTATTTGCTAAAGAGTGTACATCTTGATACAATTGTTTTTCAAAACAATAAACTGAAATGATATAGAGGCAACTTTAAGTGAGAGTACAGTTTCAGGACAGCAGAACCCAAGTAAAGGTAAAATACACACAAATAAAATGTAAAATGGCTAAACATCTTAATGATTTCAGAACTAGAGCTTTTTGTTTTTTAATTTACTCAACAACTATTTATAAAATGCATGCTATCACAGTTCAACCATCAATTTCATTACTAAATGGAAAAGTAAGAAAAAAAAATTAGCTGATCTTACTCTGTATTTAGCTTCCTTCCTATTTATATTATATGACCATAAATATCTTTCATAGTCATATGAAAAGCTACATTGGACCCCTCATTATTTGAAAACAATGCCTTGTACTTACCTTCTGCTTCCCTGGTTAACTTATATATTTATCCTCATTAATTTATTCCACATATATTTTTAAGTTTTTACAATTAGCCAGGAAATCCTAGGCACCAAAATACATGTGTCAATAAAACAAAGATCCTTGTCTGAATACTTACGTTCCAGTGTTGGGGGGTGGTGGTAAATAAACAACAAATATAATAAATAAATTAGATGGGTGCTTTGAAAAAAGAAAAATAAATAAGGTAAGGTTGATGAAATGGGAGGGCTGGGGCAGAGTAAGTCACTACTGTATTATAGGGTCATTTGTTGAAATTTCAGCTCTTCTCCATAGGGCTTCCTTATGAACCCCTCAATACTTTAGTTAAAATTTACTTCCCCCACTATGCTCCTTTAGCACTTCCTATCTCTATTGTAATACTTAACCTTGTGTTAGACATGAATACATCTGACCTTTCATTAAACTGTAATGCTTTAGAATGTGCCTTGTTAATCATTTTCTCTCTTGAAGAGAAGCACATACATAGTGGTTGACTTAATAGATGTTTATTGAATTGTAAATTTAACATGAATTGAAAAAGACCCAGATTATTTATAGAAGATAATCCTGTTATTAGGATTCAAAAATATAAACTCAGCATGTTGACATGGGGTGCCAACCTCTGTTCACAATTCCATTGTTCTCTTATGCTAACATCTATAAGTCTACATAGAGAGACAGTAACTGTTTTTGCTAGAGAAAGTCTTTTTCTACCCTTAGTGGAATTGTAGTAAATACCACTTATTAACATGCCCAACAAATTGAGTAAAATAGCAGCATCATCAAGAAGTTAAATTTGAAAAACAGGAGTCTGAGAAAAGTTGATTGCCCACAGGTCCAGAATACAACCAGACAGCCCAAATAAAGGACACACCAAGAACAACAAGTGGAGAAAATCTGGGAGAATGCAACATTGAACTCCACAAATCTACTATCACAGAAGGGTGCTCAACTAAGGCAAGGAAGCAAAGCAGGTTAACCCAAGGAAAAAGCAAAAAAATAAAAAGCAAGCAACAGCAGACACACAAAATGGGGAAAAAAAGAAGCAGTCCATCACCAAAAGGAAAGGAAGAATCCCCAGAAAGAACACAAAATGAAACAGAGGCACCTGAAACATCAGATAAGGAATTCCGAAGAATGATACCAGAGAAGCTCAGTGAGCTCAGCCACATCAGAGAAAACTATAAACAACTCCAGAACTACAAAGAACTCCAGGGAAATTACAAAGAACTCCAGGGAAGTTACAAGGAACTTACTGAGAGCTACAGCAGTATGAAAAAAGACAGAAACTATCAATAAGTGCCAGGAGGAAATGAAGAATACAATTTCTGAATTGAAGAATACAGTAGAAGGAATCAACAGTAGGCTAGAGGAAGCAGAGGACCAGATCAGCGAGTTGGAGGATAATGTAGACAAATACTCCAAGACAGTACAAGAGGATAAAAAAAGGCTGAACAAGACTGAAGAGGGGTTAAGAGAGCTGCAGGACAACATGAAACGTAACAACATCCGTATCATAGGGATACCAGAAGGAGAAGAGAAACAAGGAATGGAAAACCTGTTCAAAAAAGTCATGATAGAAGAAGTTAAATTTGTCTTAAGGGCTGTCATGCATTATCCATAGAGCCTACTAAATTTACTGTTCGGCATTAGAATTCCAGCAACTTAATCAATGCTGTTATCTTTATATAATATTATGATTTTATCTGAGAAGATATGATTTATGTGAAATTATCAATATTTTTCTTTTAGTCAATACATAAAAAACCTTACATTCTTCTCTTTCCCCCCCACAAAATACACTTCTTTACATACTTGAGAACCAATAGAACTTGTTTGTTGAGAAATTGTATTTCTTACAACATAATTATACACTATCTTGAAAGTGCTGTTATAAACAATATTCACGGCATTCATGGGTACTAAATAAACATAGTTATGAAATTGATTTTCATTACACATTCTGTAGGTATCAATAGGTAGGTATGAATAAAAGACTTCCCCCTAAACAATCACATAACTAAAAGTACATGTAGTTTTTGCATTTTACCTCATTTTTAAAATGTGTTGGAATGTAAAAACTTAGTGCATAATTAGAATTTATAAAATTTTAGTAACTCAGATAAATTGAATTGGTTGAATTAGAAATTAATGTTGCTTTTTTGCATAGCAATGGGACAACATGAAATATTAATGAATGTTCTATTGAAATTGCTGATGATGAATTCTTGTGATGATAAAGAATTTAAAACAAACCTCCTTAAACGTAAGGGAATGTGTCTGAATTCTTAATATTTTTATTACATGGAAATATTGCTATTTCTCTCTTTTTTTTTTTAAAGATTGTATTTCATCATTTTCAGAAAGAGGGGAAGGGAGAGAGGCAGAGAGGGAGAGAGACATCAATGTATGGTTGTGTTTCACCTGCCTCCAGCTACAGACCTGACTGGAGGCCTGGTTCGCAACCTGGTTATGTGCCTTGGCTGGGGAATCAAACCTGCAACCTTTGGGTTCGCAGGCTGGCGCCTTATCCACTGTGCTACCAGCCAGGGTGCTATTTCTCTTAAAGCTACTTATTTTTATCCCAAATGCACATAATGGTATGCATTTCTATTAAGTTTTAGCCCTGATATGTGGAGAATTACCATAGAAGATAATAATTAGAGATTTCATTATTAGAGAAATAGGAATTATTCCATATGATATAGGAAAGTTGATGGGTCATCGGTGAGAAAGATAACAGAGGTGAATGGAAGAAAGAACATGCTGGTCATAAGCAGAACAAATGCCGAGGTTGTCCAGGATGATCATGAACATGAGAAACCATGTCCATATTCATTAGATTCAACATCTATTTGCCATAGAGTTTGGATCTTATGTCATTTCTGTTTCTCCATGTGACTAGTACAACACTGTTTACATATGTGTGTATATATGTACAGGCTTGCAAAAAGTGTTTAATTCATTTAATTACTTATATCGGTCCAGACAAGTTACTAAATTTATGCTTTGTCTTAGAAGCTGGGTTCAAATGCTATCAAAACAAGTAATTGAAGTTGTTATGTGAAAAATTTGAGATAATTTTAGTTGTTTGACATGATTTCTAAGGTTTTGACCATCTATTTGTTGTCATAATATTATAAGAGAGTTTAAAAGTTTAAGTGGGCCAAATCTATAGTTGGTTAATCCTCTTAGGTAAAAAAAAAATCAACATTAATATCTCCCATAATAATTATTTTTTATTAAAATGTTAGACAAATTTTCAAAGACCAAACATATTTACAAATGTGTGTGAATTTTGAATTATGTGTGTGTCAACACAGAATGAACATTTTAGTGTATAGCTCCTGAAACACACACACACACACACACACATTTATGTTTAGAGCTTATAGTTTAGAGCTTGTCTATAGAAAGAAAGCAAAAGGTAACTCAATAGAAGATATCTCATTTACATAAAAAAGAAGAGAACTTAAATGAAATTGTTAATGTATGAGTTTCTTTTAGCTACATAATTTCTTTCACCAGTGAATTAAAATTCTTTCTCAGGAGTGTGGATTCTCTTGCATCTTGTAGATGTTCTGACTTACTACTGGTTTATCAGTAAACATTAGCTGGGTGGTGTTACGGTAAGAGAAAAAAATATTTTTAATCTGTCCATGTAAGTAGGCCCACTGCTGTCAGCAGATAAGGGAGAGAAGACAAACAAGGTATAGTGTTGAAGTATGAAAAACTAAAAGGTTAAAGAAAGCATACTTATCCTTTAAGAATGATTTCCTTGAATATTATTTTTAGAGCAGCATGCAAATAACATAATTGAAGACCAACAAAAAGCCATCTGCAAATATAATTTAAGAAATAAATACATAAATATGAAATATTTATGTATTTTAGCTTGAAATATGTACTAAAGTGGTGTTTGATACTAATCAAGTTTAGAGAAATGATAAAAGTTGCTTTTCTGTAATATCCAGCCACACATCACAAATACTTTTCTGAGGAAAGACTTAAAGTAGGAACTTATCTTTTACCTTTAAAAAACAGTGTAGTCAAATTTATCTTTGCTTATCTGGACTCTGATCAATTGTAACTCTCCCTTCAAAGCATCTATCTTTAATTCCCTTCTGTGAGTCCAAAATGAAATTTAAAAAACACATCAAAACCATAAAAATTTCAGAGCCCTGGCTTGTGGCACAGTGGATAAGGCACCGGCCTTCGAACCCAAAGGTCACTGGGTCAATTTCCAGCCAGAGCACATAACCAGGTTGCAAGCCAGGTCTCCAGCTGGGTCCATAACTGGAGGCAGATGAAAGGTAACCACACATTGATGTCTCTCTTCCTCTCTGCCCCTCTCCCTTGCCCTCTCTCTAAAAATAATAAATCTTTTTTAAATCAAAATTTCAATTCAAAGTGGCATTTAGTATCCAGGCACTTTAATTCAATTAAGTCTTTAGCACCTATACCATGCTATAACATAATGTTGGGCTATATATGTAATGGAATTATTTAAACTAAAAAACATACATTGTGTATTTTGTTTGGCAGTTAAAACTTACACATGCTGATTAATTAAAGAACACAGTATGCTAAGCTCTGCATGCAGACAAAAGTGCTATGGTGATTCAGAGAAATTATGAATTATTATGAAGTAGGAAAGTTGGGAAAAAAAATTCCCAGAGAAGGTAAGTTGGGAAAGCCATATATGTCAAAAGCGGATGATGAGGAAGAAAAACCAGTGTTCAAGATCTGGGAAACAGCAAGGCCAAAAGGAAAAGGTGAGATATTTAGAAAATAAAGCAGCCTCTTCGAGCAGTTTTGCTTTGTGTGGAGTGGTGGGGACCCAATCTTGGCTGTAGCCTCAGACTGTGCTTTTAGATTTACTTCAAATTTCAGAGTTCTTATACCTCATCTATCTTTGTCTGGTTGATGATACTATGACATCCTCCTGCTAATGCTGTCCATATTTTACATTTTTAATATTTTTTATTTTTCAATTACAGTTGACATACAATATTATATTAGTTCTAGGTGTACAACATGATTAGGAATTATATAACTTACGAAAGTGATCACCCTGATAAATCTAGTACCCATTTAACGCCATACATTATTACTCCAATATTATTGACTACATTCCCTATGTGATACTTTACATCCCCATGACTATTTATTTATTTATAAAAAAATTTTTTAATTGTTGTTGTATTACATCCATCCTCTTTTTACTCCTCTCTGTCCCCTTCTCCATCCACCCACTACCCACCAAAGTCAATCCCATTTGTTGTCCATTTCCATGGTTCTTCCATGCTAGTTTCTTGACTAAACTGCTCCCCTTCTTTGCCTCCTTCTCCCACCTCCCTGCTCCTCCCTCCCCTCTGCCCACCAAAAGTCTATTCATTGTATTCATGTATCTGGTTCTGTTTTGCTTGTTTGTTTGTTTTGTTCATTATTGTCTTGTAATAGGTGAGATCATATAGTATTTGTCTTTTGCTGACTGGCTTATTTCACTAAGCATAATACTTTCCAGTTCCATCCATGTTGTTGCAAAGGGTACAAGTTCCTTCTTTCTTTCTGCTATATAGTATTCCATTGTGTAAATATACCAAAGTTTTTCGATCCAATCATCTACTGATGGGCACTTAGGCTGTTTCCAGCACTTGGCTATTGTAGTAAATAGAGCTGCTATGAACATAGGGGTACATAGGTTCTTATTGGTGTTTCAGGGTTCTTCAGGTGTAGACCTAGTAGCAGAATTGCTAGATCAAAAGACAGTTCCATTTTCATTTTTTTAAGGAAACTCCATACTGTTTTCCACAGTGGCTGCACCAGCGTACATTTCCACCAACAGTGCACCAGGGTTACCTTTTACCCGCATCCTTGACAACACTTGTTTGTTGATTTGTTGATGGTTGCCATTCTGACAGGTGTGAGGTGGTATCTTACTGTGGTTTTAATTTGCATTTGCATCTCTCTGATGGCTAGTGATGTTGAGCATTCTTTTATATGCCTTTGAGCCCTTTGTATGTCTTCCTCAGTGAGTTGTCTGTTCAGGTCCTTTGCCCATTTTTTAAATTGGGCTGTCTGTCTCCCGGGTGTCGAGTTGTATGAGTTCTTTTTTTTTTTTTTTTTTTTTAATTTTATTGTTGTTGTATTACATGCATCCCCTTTTTGCTCCCCTCTGTCCCCCCACCCACCCACCCATTGAGTTGTATGAGTTCTTTATATATTTTGGTGATCAAACCTTTCTCTGAGGTACCATTGGCACATATGTTTTCCCATACAGTCAGTTCCCTTTTAATTTTGCTGGTGTTTTCTTTAGCTGAACAGAAATTTTTCAGTTTGATATGGTCCCATTTGTTTATTTGTTCTTTGATTTCCTTTGCCTTTGGAGAAGTATCAGTAAACATATTTCTATGTAGGATATCTGAAATTTTACTTCCTATATTTTTCTCCAGGACCTTTAGGGTGGCACTGCTTATGTTTAAGTCCTTTATCCATCTTGAGTTTATTCTGGTGTATGGTGTAAGTTGGTAGTTTAGATTTATTTTTTTGCATGTTGCTGTCCAGTTCTCCCAACACAACTTGTTGAAGAGACTGTTTTTACTTCATTTTATGTTCCTTTCACCTTTGTCAAATATTAGTTGGCCATAGAGTCCTGGGTTTATTTCTGGGCTCCCTATTCTGTTCCACTGATCTATATGTTTATTCTCATGCCAGTACCAGACCATTTGAATTACATTAGCCTTGTAGTATAGTTTGATGTCTGGTATTGTGATTCCTCCTACCTTGTTCTTCTTTCTCAAGAGTGCTGTGGTTATTTGTGGGTGTTTTTGGCTCCATATAAATTTTCGAAGTATTTTTTCTATCTCTGTGAAGTATGTCATTGGTATGTTAATTGGGATTGCATTGAATCTATAGATTGCTTGGGTAGTATGGACATTTTAATAATGTTAATTCTTCCCATCCATGAACATGGTATACACTTCCATTTATTTGTATCTTCCTTAATTTGTCTTCAGTGTTCTGTAGTTTTCTGAGTACAGGTCTTTTATCTCCTTGGTTAAGTTTATTCCTAAGTACTTTATTTTTCTTGTTGCTGTGGTAAATGGGATTTGTTTTCTAGTTTCTATCTCTGATGTTTCATTATTGGTATACAATAATGCTTTTGGTTTCTGGATATTGACTTTATATCCAGCTATTTTGCTAAATTTGCTTATTAGGTCAAGTAAGTTTTTGGTGGAGTCTATCGGGTTTTGTATGTACACTATCATGTCATCTGCAAATGATGACAGTTTGACTTCCTTCTTTCCAATTTGGGTACCTTTGATTCCTTTTTCTTGCCTAATAGCTATGGCGAGAACTTCCAAAATGCTGTTGAACAGAAGTGGAGAAAATGGACAGCCTTGTCTTATTCCTGATCTTAGGGGGAAAGCTTTTAGTTTTTGCCCGTTGAGTATGATGTTGGCTTCAGGTTTCTCATAGATGGCCTTTATGACGTTGGGGTATGCTCCTTCTATTCCCATTTTGCTGAGTGTTTTCTATCATAAATGGTTGCTGTACTTTATCAAATGCTTTTTCAGCATCTATTGATGTAATCATATGGTTTTTGTCTTTCATTTTGTTGATGTGGTGTATTACATTTATTGATTTACGAATGTTGTACCATCCTTGCATCCCTGGGATGAAATCCAGTTGATCGTGGTGTATGATCTTTTTAATATATTGCTGGATCCAGTTGGCCAATATTTTGTTGAGAATCTTAGCATCTTAGCATCTATGTTCATCAGGGATACTGGCCTATAGTTTTCTTTCTTAGTTATGTCTTGTCCTGGTTTTGAGATTAGAATAATATTGGCCTCATAGAAAGTGTTTGGAAGTCTTCCCTCTTGTTAGGTTTTTTGGAATAGGTTGAGAAGGATAGGAGTTAGTTCTTCTCTAAACGTTTTATAGAATTTACCTGTGTAGCCATCTGGTCCAGGGCTCTGTGCTTTGGGAGATTTTGGATTACTTCTTTAATTTCACTAATTGTTATTGGTCTATTCAGGCTTTCTGCTTCTTCTGGACTCAGTTTTGGCAGAAATTACATTTCCAGAAATTTGTCCATTTCACCTAGGTTGTCTTATATTTCTTGTCATATAATTGTTCATAGTAATTTCTCTCAATCCTTTGTATTTCTGAAGTATCAGTTGTGATTTCTCCTCTGTCACTTCTGATTCTGTTTATTTGGGTCCTCTCTCTCTTTTTCTTGATGAGTCTGGATAAGGGCTTGTCAATTTTGTTTATTTTTTCAAAGAATCATCTCATGGACTTGTTCATTCTTCAAATTGTAGTTTGAGTCTCTGAGTTATTTAATTCTGCTTTGATCTTGATTATTTCCTTCCTTCTACTTGCTCTGGGCTTTGTTTGTTGTTGCTCCTCTAGTTCTTGTAGCTTTATGGTTAGGTTGTTTGTATAAGCTTCTTCTATCCTTCTTAGATAGGCCTGTATTGCTATGAAATTCCTTCTGAGGACTGCCTTTGCTATATCCCATAGGTTTTGGGCTGTTGTGTATTCATTGTCATTTGTTTCCAGAAACTTTTTGATTTCATCTTTGATCTCATTGTTAATCCATTGATTACTTAAAAGCATGTTATTCAGTCTCCATGAGTTAGAGTGTTTTTTGTTTTTTTCCCTTGAGATTGGTTTCTAGTTTCAAGCCATTGTGATCTGAGAAGATGCTCGGTATGATTTCAATTTTCCTGTATTTGTGGAGGATTGTCTTATGACCTATCATGTGGTCTATGTTGAGAATGTTTCATGTGCATTTGAAAAGAATGTGTATTTTGCTTCTTTGGGGTGAAAGGCTCTGTATATATCAGTTAGATCCATTTCCTCTAGAGTGTTATTCAATGCCACAACATCCTTGGTGGGTTTTTTTGTTTGTTTGTTTGGAAGATCTGTCCATTGTTGATAACAGGGTGTTAAAATCCTCTACTATTAGTGTGTTGCTGTCTATATCCTTCTTGAAGTCCTCCAAGATTTTCTTTATATATTTGGGAGCTCCTATGTTGGGTGCATATATGTTTATCAGAGTTATGCCTTCTTGATGGATTATTCCCTTAAGTATGATGAAATGTCCTACTTTGTCTTTTGATGGCCTTCATTGTAAAATCTATTTTGTCTGAAATAAGTATTGCTACTCGAGCCTTTTTATCAAGTCCATTTGCTTGATATGTATTTTTCTATCCTTTCACTTTCAAACTGTGTTGATCTTTTGTTCTTAGGTGGGTCTCCTGAAGACACCACATATGTGGGTCGTGTTTGCTTATCCATTCAGGTACCCTGTGTCTTTTGATTGGCACATTTAATCTGTTTACATTTAAGGTTATTATTGATTGATACTTATTTATTGCCATTTTCCCATTTTGTACTTGTGTTTTTCTCTGTCTCTCTCTGTTTCTTCATTTTTTTAAAAAGCATACCCATTAGCATTTCTTGCAGTGCTGGTTTGGTAGAGATGTATCATTTTAGTCGTCTTTTGTCTGGGAAACTCCTTATTTCTCCTTCCATTTTGAATGAGAGCCTTGCTGTGTAGAGTATTCTTGATTGTAGGCTTTTGTTTCCCATTACTTGGAATATTTTTTACCATTCCCTTCTGGCTTGTATTGTTTCTGTTGAATAATCATTTGATAATCTTATCAGAGTGCCCTTACATGTTATTTGCTGTTTTTCTCTTGATGCTTTTAGGATTCTCTCTTTATCTTTGAAATTTGCCATTTTCATTATAATGTGTCTTGGGGTGGGTCCTCATTGGGACCCTCTGTGTTTCCTGAACTTGAGTAACATTTTCACTCATCATGTTAGGGAAGTTTTCTATCATTACTTTTTTGAACAGGTTTTCCATTCCTTCGCTTCTCCTTCTGGTATCCCTATGATACGGATATTATTGCGTTTCATGTTGTCCTGCAGCTCTCTTAAAACCTCTTCATTCTTGTTCAGCCTTTTTTCATTCTCTTGCACTGTCTTGGAATATATTTCTATGTTGTCCTCTAGCTCGCTGATCTGATCCTCTGTTTCCTGTAGCCTGCTGTTGACTCCTTCTACTGCATTCTTCAATTCAGAAATTGTGTTCTTCATTTCCTCCTGGCTCTTACTGATAGTTTCTTTTTTTTTTTTTTTTCTTTTAATTTTATTGTTGTTGTATTACATCCATCCCTTTTTTCTCCCCTCTGTCCCCCTCCCCTCCCACCCTTTCCCCCCAAAGTCAATCCCACCTGTTGTCCATGTCCATGGTTCCTTTATACTAGGTTCTTATCTAAGCTGCTCCCCTTCTTTGCCTCTGCCTCCCCCCTCCCCCCTACTCCTTTCCTCCTGACCACTGCAGGCCTATTCCTTGTATTCATACACTTGGTTCT
>PVIW01000563.1:174321-454595 GCA_004026585.1 Noctilio leporinus | reverse complement strand
TCATCTTTGTCAAGGTGTGGAGTTGGAGCTATCATCTTTGTCAAGGTGTGGAATTGGAGCTGTCATCTTTGTAAAGGTGTGGAGTTGGCACTATCATCTTAGTGCCAACTAAGTGGAGTTCGAGCTATCACCTTAGGCTTGGGGCCCAGTCATCTCGGACTCACTGTTCACTCCTCCTTCTTTGAGCCAAGCTTGAGGAAGAAACTTAATAAGTTTTGAGACATGGATAAATGAACCAAACTGGGGCACAGGGGATAAGAGTAATTATAATTCAGTTTGAGTTCCAGATGTATGTATTAAGAAAGGAATGAGATGTTTAGTAGAAATCGGTCCCAGATTTCTAGGTTCTTTTGGATCTTTGTAACTGGACTTTATTTATTTACTAAACTTAATTTTAGATGTGAAAAAAAGCTTGCATGTCCTTTCTTGATTCTAATTCCTAAACCAGGCCTGGGCCTTCCTTGGGGCCTGCCTCAAGATAGGGATTTCACCGGTCTGCTTTCCCAACAGAAGTCAACACACCTAACCACTTCACTCAATCTAATTCATTAACCATTCAAGGCAACCGGAAGGCTAAACTGCACAGGGCAAAAACTAGTGCCTTTTGCACCTGTAATAAAAGTAGGAGGTGTTCCTGGAAGGTAAAGAGTGGCAGGCCTAGTAATTTTCTGAATTGTATCATTAATAAAATATATTTTATTCTATTTGATGCTGACTTCAGGAAGGTTCCTGTGTGTGATGATTACATTTTTAAGCAGGCTTTTTTTTTTTTTAATGGCTTTACCCAAGGCTACAGGGAAATCTAAAACAAAATTCAAACAGACTTAGCTGAAATGACCATTAAAATTTTATTTGTGTCCTTTTATGAGTTTTTAAAAACTATATTTAAAGCTGTCCAATACAAAAAAAATTTTAATTTAATCATCACATAGCTCATAATGAGTAGTCAATGCAAAGAAAAGTATGGGACCATGGTTTTATATTTTTAATTCCAAAATATCTTGGAAGGTTTTCCTTTCTGATTAATAATATTTAAAGAAAGCTTATGTCTGGGAAGAGACCACCATCTTACTGGTGATTAATTTTTTCCAAGTTAATTGAAAGACAAACTTATTTATATCATCTTTTTATACTTCACATACATAGAAGAGTACTTTGCCATTAATTAATTAGTTATGAAGCCCTTACTCTGAATAATTATAGCTCTGTTAATATAAATCTATTTTTATGAGTAATGTTAAAAACTGTATACTAAACAATATTTGAAAGAAGATAAACATGGCATCATTCTGTGAAATTATTGTCTCTATTTCCTATCATGCAATAGATCCAATAGATGAATTGAAAGATAAAAGGATGGAAGTTGGACAGCCTTATAGTATTTCCAGAATCATATCTCTCTAAGGCAAAATTAATATTTTAATTTCAATCACACTCTGGTCTATTTATTTGAATCCAACATGAGTTCCTTCCATGTCGAAAATCCCAATGGGCATTAAGAAACAGTAAAAAATCATTAAGGTAAAAACTTCACTTTTTCAGGAAATTGATGATCTCTAGGGAAGTAACATTTGTTTACAACTATCTATAATATACATTCAAAGCATTCAAAAGGCAAAACTGAGAAGGAATCCCTGGTAGAAAGGCAGATCTAGGTCCAATGTTGGTGTGACAGCTAAGAACCAGAATGCCTGGGTTCAAACCTGGCCAAAACTCTGTTTGACTTTGGGAAAACTATTCATCCTCTCTTGCTTTTGTTTCTTCAGCTGAAAATTGGAAAGGATATTTTTCATCACAATCAATGGATTGTGATGAAAGTTGAGACACATTACATGTAAAACTCTTAATCTAGAGGCTGGCATATTATAAATCCTCAATAAATAGTGACTATTTTAATTATTCAACACCTAAAATTATCTCATTATTCATGCTTTAGATCCACCTTGCATTTGGTTGGAAAAATTAATACTTGGCTATAATATATAATATATTCATTTTAAATGTGTGGATAGAGCAAACAAAGTTCCATCCACAAATAGATATCAGTGAGGGGGAGACAAACGTAAATAGATAGATGGGTGAACAGATAGAAAAATAGATGTAGTGCAGTGAGAGGAGTTCTCAAAAAATAAGAGAAGGGAGAAGAGGTTGGAAGATTCTAATTATAATCAGGTAATTATGGAAGAACTCACTGATAGTACATTTAAGTAGAGATCTCAACGAGTAGAAAAACAAGGCACACAGCTATCTCAGGAAAGCATTACAGGAAATAAAAACTATATCAGAAAGTTCTGCATGTGTCTAAAATCCAGGGAAAGAACAGCAAGGAGGCCAGTGTGACTAGAACAGAGTAAGTGAAGAGAGGTAGCAGGACTGAGATTTGAGAGGCAATGGATGAGGCTGACTGTGTAAAACTTTGAGGCTCTTAAAAAATTTTTGACCTTTGGTCAAAATGGTGGAAAGCCATTAAAGGGTCCAAAGCAGAGAAGTAACAGAATTTGACCTACTTGTCAAATCTGTTGAGAACAGATTTGGGTTTGGCAAAGATAAAAATATGGGAGACAAGTTGTGAGAATATGGAAACAATTCAGAGAAGAGAAAATTGCTGCTTGGACTGGCACCTATAGTAGGGATTGCAATAATGGAGGATTCTGATTATAGGAGGTCTGTCAAGAAAAACCCCAGCCACTGTTGATATAACAAGAATGGTTTGCGCAATATTGATGTAAGTTGGCAGCCAAGGAGAGTGGATTGGGTTGTGAATTCATGAACAATGATGGCTCCACTTCGCTCTACTAGTTGGTGGGGGTGCTAGACACCATTGAGTGAGCATGTGTACTGTGTGGCTGTTGCATTTGAAATGACTTTAGTGAGTACAGCAACAGATCTGCATCAAATTTTATGTTAAGCTTGAACATTCCTCCAACGGAACTATTTGGATGGTTCAGAAGGCCACAGTTGTGGGCAACTGGTGATTGGCAGCTTCATCATGACTAAACATCACGCATCAAGCATCATGCAGAGGGTTTTTGCAAAACATCAATCATCTGGGTGACTCGTTCCTCTTGTAGCCCAGATTTGGTGCCCTGCAACTCCTGGCTTTTCCCAAAACTAAAATCACCTTTGAAAAGGCAGATATTTCAGACCATAGGTGAGGTTCAGGAAAACACAAAAAGGCAGCTGATGGTGAATGGGAGAACTGTGTGAGGTCCCAAGGTGCCTACTCTGAAGGGAACTGAGGAATCATTGTCCTATGTACAAGATACATTCTTGTATCTTATCGCTTCTTCAATACACATCTTTATTTTTCATATTACATGGCTTGATACCTTATGGACAGTCCATATATATTGTAATGGATACAAAAGCCTTTCCTATTTCCTGACAGGTTTCCCTAAGCAACCAGGTGCATACTGTTCTATTAATTGAGATGGAGAGGATGTGAGGAGAATATGTTTACAGGGGAAAAGTATGCATTCAGTTTGGAGCAGATTCACTTTGAAATACCTATATCCTGATGGATGTGCTAAGTATAATATGTCTGGAATTAATAGGAGTAGGACCAGTCTTTACATACAAATTTGGAAGTCATAAGTACAGACATGCTAGTTAAAGGTAGGTTACTGGATAAGACTCCTGGATAATAAGAGTGTATATAAAAGTGTAGGTGCACATTACCTAGAAAGCAAGGAGATGCAGGAAAAGCAGGTAAGGAGAATGATAAGAAGCCAGTGAAGACAAAGGACAAGAGTGTGATACCTTGGAAGACAAGTTAAGGAAATATTTCCAAGAGGAAACAGTGATTAATTATTATTGTTACATCAAGTAAGGTAACTAAGAATTGATTTTTAGACTTACCAACGAAGGGCTTGTATGAATTGGATAAGAGCAATTTCAGTAAAATATTATAGGCAAAAGCCCTATTGTCATGGACCCAAGGGCAAACAGGAGAAATCTCGTTGAAGGTAATGAGTATGTGTCTCTAAAAATATTTTTCTTGTAAAGGGGAAAAAGAAATAGTAGCTCGAAAGAAAGTTTGAGTTAAAAAATGATAGCATGTGAGTGTAAAAGATGCGTTAAAAGGCGAAGCATGAGTTACAGTTCTGGTTCCTTCTGTAAGGAGTTTGCAAGCTGCCACTCCTTTCTTACAAGTGAAAAGCCACACTGGCTCCTCTATGATCCATAAGAGGGGCAAGGGCACAGGGCAAGCTGTTGCCCCCAACATTGGGCTTACAGACAAACACAAAAGAATCACACCTCACTGGAGCAGAGACTCTAAGTGGAAAATGCTACAGAAAATAGTGCCGGGATAGAGAAGCCTGAACTGTAATTGAAGAGTTATTGGAAGCACAGTATGGACAATTCTGAGGGTTAAAGAACCTGATGGCCCAGTCCTAGGGGGTCACCCGCAGTACTGTATAACACTTCCAGGAGCTCAGCCGGATTCCCACAGTGAATAATGTAGATATAGCCCCTCAGGCGTCTGGCAGAGAGAGGGAAAAAGGAACCATTTTGTAGTAACAGGAGCTCTCTGTTCTCGACAAGGGCTGTCCTCAGGAGAAACTAGTTAAACAGAACCTAGCAGCTGTTATTTTCATCAAAGCTTAACTGACCTGGGGAAGGGAAATACCAAACTTCAGCCTGCTCCAGCCATTCTCCCATCTACGGGGAGAACTAAAAAGCTTTAAAGAAGAGAAAAAAATAGTTGAGAAGTTTACAGTCCAGAGGCAAAGGCTCCCTAGAAGACTAAGACCTAACCATGAAACTATAAGAAGCTTCCCCTCTCCCTACACCTCACCCATATTACTAAAGGCTTATTATGTGCAGCAGTTAATTTTACATAGTACATTGTGTCTATCAATCAAGCACAAGATTTCAAGGCATACCGAAATGGGAAACACACAATTTGAAGAGACAGAGCAACCATCAGAACCAGATATGGCAGGGATGTTGAAATGATCAGATCAGATATTTGAAACAACTATGATTAATACGCTACGGGCTCTAATGCATAAAGTAGAGAGCATATAAAACTGATGTACAATGTTTGCAGAGAGATGGAAATTCTAAGAAATAAGGAATTGCCAGAGATTTTAAAAAACACTGAGATAGAAATAAAGAATGCCTTTTATAGGCTTATTAGTAGACTGCACACCGCCAAGGAAAACTCTCTGAGTGTAAAGATATCTCAATAAAAAACTCTCAAACTGAAAAGCAAACAGAACCAAGAGTGAGAAGAAAATAGACTATCCAAGGACCATGAGACAACTATAAAAAGTTGAACATACATGTAATGGGAGAAAGATTTTTTTTAATCCTGAAAGAAAGCACAGTTAAAAGACAACTTACATACAGAGAAACAAAAATAACAAATACCTATAAACTCTCCTCACAAACCATGCAAGAAGAATGGAATAAAATATTAAAGTATTGTGAGAAAAGAAAGCACCAACCTAAAACTTAATATCCTACAAAGTTATCCTTCAAAAAGTAAAGTAGAAATAAAGTCTTTCTTAGACAAAAATTGAATGTTACCAAAAGAATGTCCTCACAACAAATATTAAAAGATTATATATATATATATATATCCTGAAAAAGATTATATTAAAAGATTATATATATATCCTGAAAAAGATTATATTAAAAGATTATATATATATATATATATATATATATATATATATATCCTGAAAGAAGCAGCCATACAAACTGTTTTAATTATACTGACATTGGTTCAATACTTTTGGGACAGACTATATATATGTATATGAAAACTGGGTAGAAGGAAAGAAAAAAGAGCATGAAAGAGTAATTAAGAGAAGGTAAAACAAAATCTTGTATTTTTCTTAATTGATCTACAGATATTTTATTCAAAATAGTAAGACTAACAGTGTATGCAATTATGCATGCTTACGTATACATCATCTATATGTTTATAAATGAATGGCAACAAAGATAGAAAGAAAGAAAAAAAGAAAGAATTGGTACTATATTTTTATTATAAGGTACAGTACCAGCGAAGTGGTATAGTGTTATTTAAAAGTGGATTTGTATTAGTTATAAATATATATTGTAAACTGCACAGCATCCACAAAAAACCAAAACCGTTTTCAAAAGAAACATTAACTGGCATACTGAGAAAGGAGAGAAAATGGAATTATATAAAATACTTCAACTCACAAAGACATGACCTGGCCACTGTGGCTGAGTTGGTTGAAGCATCGTCCAGTGGATGGAAAGGTGGCAGATTTGATTCCAGGTGAGGGCCCACGTGTGTGTTAAGGGTTTGGTCTCTGGTTGGGGTGCATATAAGAGGTCATGATTGATGTTTCTTTCCCCACTTCTCTCTCCTTCCTTTCCCCTTTCTCTAAATCAATAAGCATGTCCTTAGTTAAAGATATAAAAAAAAATATTTAACCTGAAATTGACAGAGAAAATGTAAAAGACAAATATAGAAACAAAAAACTTGAGCAACAAATAGAAAATAATTACAAATATGGTCGATGTTAATGCAACTACGAACATAAATGGTCTAAATGCACCAATTAAAAGACAGGAGTGGAAATAAGGAACAGAGACTGATAGTGACCAGAGGGGAGAGGGAGGGAGGGGGAAAGAAAGGGAAGAGTTTAGTCAAGGAGTAGCATAAACAACCCATGGACATGGACAACATGTGGGGATTGACTATGAGAAAGGGAATGGGATGGGTGAAGCAGGGGAAAGCAATGGGGGAGAAATGGGACAACTGTAATACAACAAGAATAAATTAATTAAAAAGAAGAATACAAGATACTATTCAGACTAAAAAATAAAGATAGATTTATCATGGGAGATCAGAAAATATCACCCAATTTATATTATCTATAAGAAACTTACTTTAACTATAAGACATACATGAAGTAAATGTAAATGAAAGGAGAAAAATATATCATGTGAATAGCAGTCAAAAGAAACCAGGAAGAGCTACACTAATTTCAGACAAAGTAGACTTTAAAGCAAGAAAATTATAAAGGATAAATAAGGTGATTGCATAAGCATAAACACTTTGATTCTCTATGAAGACATAAGAATCCTTAATGTATATGCACCTCATAACAATACATCAAACTACATGCGACAATAACTGATGGAGCTACCAAAAGAAATACAGAAATTCACTATCATAGTTTGAGACTTTAACACCCCTCTATCAGAACTAGACAGATCCAGCCTGCAGATACTTAGTAAGGACATGGCTGATCTCAAGTATGCCAATAATCAACTGGATATAACTGGCATTTACAGACTACTTCACTCAACAACAGCAGAACCATGTCTTCTCGAGTTCCCATGAAACATTTACCAATGCAGATCACATCGTGGGCCATAAAACACACATTAACAAATCTAAAAAACAACAGTCATACAATAGCTGTTCTTAGATCACAACAAAATTAAACTTGAAATCAATAACAGAAAGATAACTGAAAAATCCTCAAAATACATGAAGATTAGAAAATGCACTTCTAAACAAGACATAAGTGGAAAAGAATAGAATTCTCAAGAGAAATTTTAAAATATTTTTGAACTAGCCCTGGCTGGTGGCACAATGGCTAAAGTGCGGGCCTGCGAACCCAAAGGTCACTGGTTTGATTCCACAGCCAGGGCACAGAACAAAGTTGCAAGCCAGGTCTTCAGCAGGTCCGTAGCTGGAAGCAGGTGAAAGGCAACCATACGTTGATGTCTCTCTCCCTTTCTGCTTCTCTCCTTTCCCCTCTCTCTAAAAATAATAAATAATAATAATAAAAAAATAAAATAAAATATTTTTGAACTAAATGATAATAGAAGTAAAATTACCAAATCTTGCAGGATGCAGGGAAAGCACTGCTAGAAATAAGAAAAATCTTGAATCAATCACCTAAGTTTCCACATAAGGAAACTAGAAAAAGAAGTGCAAATTAAATCCAATGTAAGCATAAGAAAAAAATTAATTAAAAATTAGAGCAGAAATCAATAAAAACAAAAACAGAAAATAGGGAAAAGAAAAAACAAAGAGTTATTCCCTTGAAAAAAAAAATCAAGAAAATTCATAAGCCTCGAACAAGATTAAGAAAAAAGAGGGTAAAAATTACTAAGAACAGAAGTGAAAGAGGAGAATTAGTACAGAGTCTATTGAAATTATGAGAATAAAAAAGGAATATTATGAATAACTATATGCCCCAAAATTTAACAGCCTAGATAAAACAGATCAAGTCCTTGAAAGATGCAAATTGCCAAAACTCATGCTAGAAAAATAGACAACCTAAATAGGCCCATAACTATTAAAGGAATTGAGTCAATAATTAATAAACTTCCAAAGACAAGGCACCAGACCCAAATGTTTAGTGAATTCTAACAAACATTTAAGCAAAAGTGTATATCAATTTTCTACAATCTTTTTCAGAACTCAGAAGCAAAGGTAACCCTTAACACTTATATCAAAAGCACATAATAAATTTAACCCAACAATGTAATAAAAATTACACAACACAACCAAGTGGGATTTTTCTTAAGTATGCAAAGCTGATTCAACAGTTGAAATCAATGTAATCCATCACATGAACAGGCTATACTAGAAAGTTTACACTATTATATCAATGGAAGCAGGAAAAGCTTTATCACAATTCAATACCCATTCATACTTTTAAAAAGCTATGTAATCTAGGAACAGAGGGAAAGTTTCTCAACTTGGTAAAGAATAACTACAAAAAAATCTATGGCTAACATCACACTTCATGGTAAGAAACTCAAGGCAATTCTAATAACATTAGCATGTCCCCTCTCACTACACCTTCCCAAAATGGTACTGTAAGTACTTCTGAACCTGTTAAGACAATAAAAGGGAACAAAAGGGATACAAATTTAGAGGAAAAACTATCTTTGTTTACAAATGACATAATCTACATAGAAAATCTGAAGGAAATTACAAAAAATTACTGGAACTAATAATATACAGTTATAGCAAAATTGCTCAATAAGAGGTTAACATACAAAAGTCAATTTTTTCCTATGCCATCAATTAACAAGTTGATATTGAAATGAAACACATAGTATCACTTAGGCTGGCACTCAAAAAAAATTATGTACAAATTCTATATGAGAAAAAATATAACACTATGATTTAATGAATTCAAAGAATAATTAAATAAATGGGAACATATACAATGCTCATGGATGGGATACTGTTCATTGTAAATACTTTTTTCTTCCTAATTTATTAATTCAAAATAATCCCAACCAAAATCCCAAATTTTGAGAAATTTATTCTAAAATTTATATGAAGTGGTCAAAGACCAAGTATAGCCAACGCAGCACTGAGGGAGCAAAGACCAAACAATGGAGCAAAGACAGGCTTTTCAGCAAGTGGAGCTGGAACAACTGGCCATCAACCTGAAAAGGCTCTAGACGCAGGCCTTACACTCTTCACAAAATTAACTCAATATGGATCACAACCTATATATAAAATACAAAGCTATAAAATTTAAAGAATATAATATAGGAGAAAGCTTAGATGACCTTGGGTCTAGCAATGGCTTTTCAGATACATCAATAAATCCATGAAAAAAAAAAAACATTTCTGTGATGTATTTCACAAAAATAGCATCCCAGGGTAAAATAAATATTAAAGAAGAAAAAAACTGCTTAATTTGCTACAATATATCTAGAATACTATCATTTAACATGTAATAATTATATAAGCTATTGGCATATTTAAAATTTTTTGTGTTAACTCTTCAAAATCCAGTGTGTAATTTAAATATGTGTAAAAATATGTATGTGTGTAAATGTTTTTTTGCATGTGTTTGGTAATATTGTAGTTCATATTACTTAAAAGAGTAATTCTTTAAACAAATGAATTAACATAAGCATTTTGAAATAATGAAAAGAAAACTTTGTATTAATATGATTTGAGAAGCTGACAGAAGGCAGTAATTAAATGGTGAATTGTCTGGATGTGAAAGGGAAAAAAAGGTAAACATTGGTGGTTACAGAATATATAGGGGGATGTTACGAAGAATAAAGGAAATGGAGAAGCTGAAAAAAAAATTAAGTGCAACTTCATTAAAATTAAAAAATTCTGTTCTGCAAAAGAAAATGTCAAGAAAATGAGAAGATGAATCATAAACTGGACAAATATGTTGGCAAAAGACACATCTGATAAAGGATTATTATACAAAATATACACAGAAGTCTTCAAACTCAATAATAAGAAAACAACTTGATTTTATAAACAAACCAAAAGGCAGGTTCATTTTAAAGTTTTTGATGTAGCTCCATGCTGCTTTCCACAGTGGCTGCACCAGTCTGCATTCCTACCAACAGTGCACTAGGCTTCCCCTTTCCCAACATCCTTGCCAACACTTGTTGTTAGTTGATTTGTTGATGATGGCCATTCTGACAGTCGTGAGGTTGTATCTCATTGTGGTTGTAATTTGCATCTTTCTCATACTGAGTGATGTTCAGCATCTTCTCATATGTCTATTGGCCATTTGTATGTCCTCTTTGAAGGAATGTCTATTCAGGCCCTTTGCCCATTTTTTTTTTTAAAGATTCTATTTCATTATTTTAGAAAGAGGGGAAGGGAAAGAGGCAGAGAGGGAGAGAGACATCAATGTATGGTTGCCTTTCACCTGCCTCTAGCCACAGACCTGACTGGAGACCTGGTTTGCAACCCGGTTATGTGCCCTGGCTGGGGAATCGAACCTGCGACCTTTGGGTTCGCAGGCCGGCACCCTTATCCACTGTGCCACCAGCCAGGGATGCCCATTTTAAATTGGATTACTATTTTTGGTGTTGATTTTTATAAGTCATTTATAAGTTTTGGATGTTAATCCTTTATTAGATGTATTGGCAAATCTGTTCCCCCATTCCTTGAATGGTCTTTTTTTCTTGATGATTTCCTTGGCTGTGCAAGAATTTTAATTTGATATATGAAATCCCACTTCTGGGAATATATGTGAAGAAAGACAAAACATTAATTTGAAAGAACATACGCACCCCTATGTTCATTGCAATGTTATCAAGATATGAAAGCAGCCCAGTGACCATCAGTAGATGAATGGGTAAAACAGCTATGGAACATTTACATAATAGAATACTACTCAGTCATGAAAAAGAAGAAAATTTGTAAGCTTTTTGACAGCATGGATATGGACCTGAAGAGCCTTATTCTAAGTGAAATAACCCAGTCAGAGAAAGACAAGTATTGTATTATTTCAAACTCATTTAAAGTGATAAAAACCAAGGACCTTCAACCAAGATCACTCTATCTAGCAAAGCTAGATAAAGTGCTTTCCAGACAAGGTAAAGCTAAAGGAGTTCATCACCACCAAACCACTATTATATGAAATGTTAAAGGAATTTATTTAAGGAAAAGAAGATCAAAACTATGAACATTAAAATGACAACAAACACAAATATCAACAGCAGAACCTAAAAAAATAAAAACAAAACAAAAAAACTCACCGAACAACCAGAATAAGATTAGAATCATAGGCATGGGGCTCATTTGGAGGGTTATCAGCTGGGAGGTGGAAGGGGAAGAAAAGGGGAAATAGTGTAGAGATTAAGAAGCACCGTTGGTGGGTACAAGATAGACAGGAAAGTTAAGAATAACAGAAAAACGTGAAGCCAGGGAACTTATATTCACGACCCATGAACTTAAACTAAGTGGGGGTGGGATTGCTGGAGGGAAGTGGGTGCCGGAAGAAGGGGACTGAAAGGAAAAGAAATTGGGACAACTGTAACAGCATAATCAAAAAAATACTTTAAAAAGATACACAGATGGCAAATAAGCATATGAAATGATGTTCCACATCATATATCATTAGGGAAATGCCAATTAAAACAACAATGAGATACCACTACATACCCATTAGAGTGGCCAAAATGTGGAACACTGACGACATTGAATGCTGATGAGGGTGCAAAATGGTGCAGTCACTTTGGAAGACAGTTTGGCATTTCCTAACAAAACTAATCATAGCCTTACCATATATCCAGCAATCAACCCTGGTGTTTAGCCAAAGGAACTGAAAGCTTGCATCCACACAAAAACCTGCGTGTGATTGCTTATGGCAGCTTTATTCACAACTGCCCACTTTGGAAGCAACCACAACATCCTTCCATAGGTGAATGGATAAATGAACTGCAGCCCTCCCAGACAACAGATTATAAATCAGTGTCTCACTCCGGTGAGCAATGTTGATAATGGGGGAACTGCACATGCTGCAGGCAGAACTCCAATCTGTACTCTCCTTTAAGTTTTCTGTGGAATTTAAACTTCTATTTTAAAAAGTCTTAATAAAAAAGAAAAGAAGTTGCAAAAGGAAGAATGGGAAAATATTCAATGTTAGCAATAAGCATGAGATAGAACTGCCAGCATGGCTGTGTTAAATACTATGCTGGCAGTCGGCATGGGAAAGCTGGATGGGTATATTAATGTCAGAGAAGGCATACTTCAAGATAGAATATTTCAAGAAAAAAGGGGCATTTCATAATGATAAGTATGTTAATTTTCAGGAAGATATGCCAATCATAAATATGTATATGGCTAAAACTAATGTTTTAAATACATGATTATGAATATTAACTAAACTAAAAGAAATAAAAAATCTATACATTTAGTTTAACACTTTTCTCTCAAGTGTACTTGGTACAGTTGCCAAAATAGGCCATACCTTAGGCTATAAAACAAGTTTCAGTATAAAAGCTTTGGATTTTTCAATAGGGCAAAAATACTAAAATTTTACAGACAATATTCTGTAATCACAATGCAATTAAATTACAGATTAGGAACAATAAGGTATTTATATAACTACAGGGCCAAAGAATAAATTACAGGAAATACTAAAAATAGTTACCTAATAATAATGAAAAGATAAAACACCACAATGAATAGGATTAAGCTAAGAGAAAACGTCATATCATTAAATGGACCTGAAAACATAGGTCTAACATCCATAATTCATAAGCTATAAGAAAAGCAAAGTAAATATAAAGTAATTAGAAACAAGGAAGTAGTAAAGATTGAGCAGATATCTGTGAAATAGAAAACAAAAATAGAGAACATTATAAATTTGAAAGTTGTTTCTTTCAAAGCATTAACAGAATTAATATATCACTAGGTAGACTGATAAAGAAAGGGGTGTCTAAAGAGAGAGAAAGATCAATGTTGTATCAGCAATGAAATATGGTGTATCAGAATAGACATGGAGATATTAAATTTTACCAAGGGAATATTCTGAACAACTTTATAACACTAAGTTTAAAAACTCAGACAAAATGGAGAAATTACTTGAAATTTTAAAATGACAGAAAGCGGTACAAGATAAAACAAAATCTGACGACTCACATACCCATTGAAATAATTCACTTACTTGTCAAAATTACTCCTACAAAGAAAATTCCAGGTCCAGATTGCTTCAGTGGTTAATTTATTAAACATTTAAGAATGTAATACGACTAGTCTCTTTTTTTAAAGTATTTAAAAAAAAAGATTTTAATCATTATTCTCAGAGAGAGGGGAAGGGAGAGAGGCAGAGAGGGGGAGAGACATCAATGTATGGTTGCCTTTCACCTGCCTCCAGCTACGGACCTGGCTGGAGACCTGGCTTACAACCTCAAATACTACTAATCTTATACAACTATTATGAGAAAGTAGAGGATGAACCATGTACCAAGTTGTTTTATTAAACAAATAAAATCTTGATATCAAAGCCTGACATTCCATAATAACATGTTTTATAGAAATACTTCTCAATGAATATAGATATCAAACCTTAAAAATTATATTTGCAAAATGAATTCTGCAACATATAAAAGAATAATATATTATGAACAAGTGGAGCTTATTCCAGAAAAGCAAAATTAGTTTAAGATTCAAATCTAGTCAATGTAATTTTACATATTAACAGAATAAGGAAACCTCATAGTGCTATTTCATTAGAAGCAGAATTCAACACTTGCTCTGTAATTCATAAAATAATAAATAAGATTTCTAACAAATAACATAACATTTATATTAATAATTAATATACATTTTAATCAACTCCATAATATTTTAAAACTTCTAGCTATCTGGGAGTAGAAGAAAACTTTCCCACTCTGACAAAGCCCACAGCTAGCATCATACTTTAAGTATAAAATATCAAGTACATTATCTACGATGTCCACTCTTACTAATTTTATCTGCACTGAGCTGGATGTTTTGAGTCAATAACGTAAGATAGAAAATAAAAGACATATTTATTGGAAAGAAAGAACTTTTGTTTATTCTCAAATGATATGATCATCTGCATAGAAAATCCCAAAGAGTCTGCAAAATCTACTAGAATTAAGTATAGTAAATTTCTGAAAGTTAGAAGATAAAATGTCAATATGTAAAATCAACTGTATATCAATTTGAAATTTAATTTTAGAAATATTTAAAATAACATAAAAGCACAACAGACTTAAAAATAAATTTAACAAGCATGCTGCAAGACTCCCACACTAAAAGCCACCCAAATATAGCTGAATAAAATTAAACAGACTTATGTAAGTGGAGAAATACACACATTCATACAAGGGAAGACAATCATTCAAAGATGTCAGTTCTTACCAAATCCATGTATAGATTCAATGACATCCTATTTAATATTGTTTAACCAAACATTTTCCAGAGTTATTAAACACAAAAATCCACTTTACTTGAAGCAAATATTGACATCTCCATGAAAACTGGTTTGAAACCTACATTAATATGAAAATCACTAATGTAGTTTCAGAGATGAGTTTGAAAATAGAGCAAAAATTGAATTTAAGAGTCCTAAGATGGCTTCAAACCACCTAAGCTAAGACCTGTATTATGATGTATTCTTTTTTCACTAGTCCTTTCTAACTTGAGGTGAAATTCAGAATCTTTGCTCAAAACACTGTATTTTCTATGAAACTATGAACCCTAAAGGGAAGATGAATATCTGTTTTATCTACCTGTATGTTAGCCGGTGTAAGGCACCATAATTATGTAGTGGATACCTAACTCATTTCTTTATTCTTTCATCATTTATTTCCCAAATATTTAATGAGTGTTCACCATGTTTCAGGTGCTGTTTTAGGTCCTGAGGACACAGCAGGAAGCAAAACAAATCCCCAGCTTTCACAGACCTTAAAATAAGCATTTGTAAAATGAAAGAATGAGTGAAAGAGAAAAACACCTCCTAATAACGATGCTGACACATGTTTATAATTTTATGTTTTCCATGCATATCATTTCATTGGGGTTTTCTAACAATGATCCAGTATAGGAAATCCCAGGTCTGTCTATTTTGTAGATAACACTGAAGATCAAAAACACAGCACGTTGCTAAGAGAACCACAATGATAAAGCAAGGACAGGCTTCTTGGTCTCCAGAGAAGAAATCTCATTTCTGTTATTCTTCCTTTAAAATGGGCCAGAGAAAGGATGAAAATAGACAAGCCCCGCAACTTAGGATTTATTAAACCTGCCACCCCTTTTCCCAAACATAGAATAAATAGGCGCTTTAAGCACTGGCTTCAGTGCTCCACCGCAGCCGCTGTGGCTGGTCTAGAGACGCTGTCTTGTTAAAGGGAGAAAGAGGCATGGCTGCTTTGACAGAAGTTGTCTCTTGTGGCCTCTGGAGGATCAGGCATTCATCATGCACTGTTATTTATTCATCGTATCTTAGACACTGTCCTCAACAGCACAAGTACGAAAAAAAGCAGATGCCCTTTTCCCAGGGAAGGCCAAGGCTGATGAGTCAATAATTAAAAGCCAGCTCAACAGCTTACACTTGGGTCCCCCTGAGAAGCTGCAAAAGGGTAGCGGAAACAAAGGCACATTTCTTCTTATGGAATCAAAACAAACGTTGTCATACAGGCGGTGTTAAGTGCAAATGAGAGTGAGAGACTTGAGGCGGCATGGAGGACAATTAGCTTAATGTGAGTTAGAAATGCTGAGAGGCCATGAAAACGCCGGTCTGATGTGAGTGGTTTTTAACTGCAGATGTGCTGGGACATCAGAGTACTGGAAGGAGTTTGAAACTCCACAGCTTGAGGTAGAGAGAAAACTCTGAGAGAAGTTTCTGAAGACTCACCCCCTACCCCTAAAATGAAGGTAAAGAGAACAGGAAGATCCGTTGTTTAATTTGAAAAACCACAATAAACAACCTTGAAGCCAAAATGATACTTTCATTCCCACACAACACTGGAAACGCAGAAAGGGCAGAAATGTTGTAATAAAGGTGTGTTAAGATAAACCAAAAATAGCTGAAGACTTCATTGCTGAGGTTGTTAAACAAAAGCATCATTTTGCTCCCAAGAATTATTGGATCACTATCAAGGAGTGCTTGTATTGACACAGCCCTCATGAGTGTGTTGGGAGAGGGGAGACAGTGACCGGCAGGGCTTTGGAAGCCTCTTCTCCAGCCCGGAAGTCTGTCTTCACTTACTCAGCTTCCCTTTTGGCTGATACTCACTGTGTGTTTCATTTGTAGAGACCTCCAGCTGCTGGTGAATGGTGATGAGTTCATTTAAAAATATCTTGATATAGCTGTTTGTCCTCCTTTGCTAGGTACATAGAGAAGTTTCCAGAAGAATATAGGTAACCTTCTTGAACATCATGTTTCCTCTGGTTGTATTTCTTGCTAAGGTATAAGTATCTTGTCTGAACATTTTTTTAGTATTGCTAGCGTTATTTTAGATAAACAGAAGAAGAAAAGTGCCCAAGTTCATAAAAGGTTTTGATAAAGTAGCAAAAGAAAAAAGAATTATTTGAGCTTACTAGTTTCTTCATAGCACTGGCCTTACACTTCTCCTGTCTATAGTTTGTGGGGGAAAGACCATGAGGGAAAGGATATAAAACCCAACTGAACATGAAGATGTCATTAAGTGCCCAGTTAGGCAGCAGGAACTCCTTGGAGAAATTGCCTCCTTGCCGGCCCCAGGATGATACTGCAGAGGGTGGAAGTGCAAAGTAGGGGCACCAAGAACCCACTGTAGCAGACACATGACCAGCAGACACAACATGTCCTGACTTCAGGGTCCTTGAAAATCTCACTCCATTCACAAATGCTTCTCCAATCTCTTCTATTGCCTTAAATTCCATCATGAGAACTGCTCTTTGGTTTATGGGTTTTCCCATGTTGATAAAGTTTTTGTGGGATGTGAAGTTTTCTGGGGGTCACAGTATAAGGCTTCATACAAGAACATGAATTAGGTGGTCAGACTCATTTATAATATCAATAATTTACCCGGGTAATGTGTAAAAGTGAGGAGGGAGCATAATATCAGACACAGATGAAAGCAAAATAGAGCTGTGAGTAAATATTAACTACTGAGTGATTTTTAAACCCATATTATTATATACAGCAAGGTCAGAGTGAAATGCTTATCGATACTGTCATTTTTATCTAGTTCATACTCTGAGTTTGAAAACCTGGTAAAAATAAGAGGCCAAAAAGTCTAGAGATGAGCAAATGATGCCATTTTTTGTTTTCTGTTTTTTTCAGAAAAAGAAGATAAATTTCAGCAAATAATAAACTACCAAACACTGAAAGGAATAAGCAGATTCACTTCTTTATAGCTTCAGTGAGATATAATTCACAAACCCCATAATTCACTCATTTAAAGAGTAAAATTCAATGACTCTTGGTATATTTATAAAGGTGTGCATCCACTAGCACAATGCATTTTACAGTTTTCATTGTCCCCCAAAAAACATCCACACCATGTCACTGAGGTTCACACCTCATCTCCCCAGTCCCACAGCCCGGGCAACCACTAACCTTTTCTCTGTCTCTGCTTATTCTGGATATTTCATATAAATGGATTTAAACTGATTCTTACTGTTCATCCTTTCATTTTTTAAAGAGCAAATCTTGCCACAAGCATACTGACTTTGTTGGTTAAATTATTGTATCTCCCTTAAAAATGTTGTGCACAAATATATGTACATATCAACATATCACTTTTCTGAGGGGGAAAAGAGAAAACATCTGCAATACTCCAGTCAACCAAAAAATTAGTAAGCATAAGGAACTCAAGAAATGGACAAATTACGGTACAAAATAAATCAAGAAGTTAACATACTTAATAGGCATTGAACTTTATAATATGTATCAAATGCCTTAAAACAGTATTTTAAAAACATATATGATAAAAATTCATTATCATCCAAAGGTCCAGTTCATAAAGGGCAGCAGAGAAGAAAACAAGAAAAATCTATATTCTCTCATAACAGAAGGCGGGTTGACCCTACAATTTGGAAAAATAGTTCAGTGCATTTTACAAAATCTTCAAGTCCTCTAGAATTCAAAAGTAAATATCTAGAGAAAATAGATTTAAAAAATTCTTATCTTTAAAAGTGAAAGAAAAACAGAGGTGTTAAGGAAGTATACCAAACCTCTCCATATCCTCCTCCCAGGTCCCTTCACAATTTTGACACCTCATTTTAAACTTCTCTTCCTTCCACAGGTGCCTAAACCCAGCCTAGCCTTGATTTCAAGGTTGAGAGAAATCTTCTTGAACTGTACTTTCACATCTCTCAGCTCCTACATTACTGACATTAATCTCACGTATAATTACCTGTTAAGCTGCCCTCTCCTGCTCATAGAATGTGTTATATGTAATAGGCATCTTCTAAATGCACATTAAGTGGTTGAATTACTGGATGAATCGCTTGATTATAAGTACAGCATGAGCCAGCAAGCTTTCAGAAGTACAAAAATATCAACACATCCATCACGTGGAATATGTAAGAATATATTAAAGTCATGTTGTTCTGTGAATACTTGTTGGCATAGATAATGCTCATAGTACCTCATTAGAATTGCCTTTACCACCCAGATTTCTATCAATATTCTGTTTAGGGTTATGTAGGTATTTTCTAAGAAGTTTGAAGCTTTCTGGACAGCTCTCCTCTTTTCTTTCTAAGCTCTCACTTGAATTGCCCTTAAAGGACTATTCATGTTGGTGTAGGCTCTTTCTAACTTGCACTTCAAATCTCTTCCACCGTTCACCTATTACCCGGCTCCAGAGCAACTTTTATATGTTTAGGTATTTGTTACAGCCCCACACTGCTCTTGGTGCCAATTCCTGCTTTATTACATTTGGAATACTGTAACAAAGAGATGGGGAGGCTTAAAACAAACATTTATTTCTCACAGTTATGGAGGCCTGGAAGTTCAAGATTACAGTGCCAGCAGATTAGGTGTGTGGTGCCAGTCTATTTCCTGGTCATACATGGGCATCTTCTTGCTGTGTCCTCATGTGGCTGCAGGGCAAAGAAACTTTCTGGGATCACTTTCATGGAGGAACTAATTCCACTCATAAGGGCTTCACTTCCATGATTTAATTATTTCTCAAAGGCCCCACATCCTTATACCATCAGGGAGAGCTCTCGACATAGAAATTGGTCAGGACACAGACACGGTCTATTGTCTGACTTCTTTTCTCTTAGAATGGTTAAAAAATGTTGATCATATCAGGTGCTGGTGAAAGCGTAGAGAAACTGGAACTGAGTTGTTGTTTCTGGGTAAGCATATTGGAAATGGGAATGTAGAAAACTGTAATGCAGTTGTTTATAAAGTTAATCAAATACTTAATACAGCGCTCATCAATTCCACTCACAATCCCAAGAAAAATAAGAATTTATGTTCACACAAAACCTCTACATGAAAGTTTACAGAAGCTTTATTCATAATTGCCCCAAACTAGAAACAACCAAAATATCTATCAACTTGTGAATGGATACATAATCCATGGTACATTCATACAATAGAGTATTACAATAGATTAAAATCCAGCAATTTCATGTGAATTACTTTAAGTGAAAGAAGTCGGACTCAAAAGTTTATATACTGCAGTTATATTGCAGTCTGAAAAAGGCAAAATAAAAGGGACAGAAAAAAGATCAGTTATTTTCTGAGAATAAGATCATCTGAAGAAACTGACTAAAAAGTGGCTGCAGGAAAAATTTGAGATGGTGATAATATTCTAAATATGAAATATGGTGGTCATTGCTAGGCATTTGTTCAAATTCATAGAACTATACACCTGAAAAAGAGAAGGAAAAAAATAAAAATAATAAAGGAAAAGAATTGTGTTAATAAACTATACATCAATTAGCCTGACTTCACAAAAAGGGCAGACATCACTTGCACAGGCAGAATGTGTCTATTGCAACTATGTATACTGGAATTTTAAAGCTTGATGAAATACATTAATATAAGTCCATGAATTGGCTGTGTAAACATCAAATTGGATGTGTAAATATTAAGAAGCTCAATGAACTCCATGTAGATGAGGTGAAAAAAAAAAAAAAAAAAAGAGTGGCACCAAGAAGCATTATAATCAAACTTTCAAAGCCATTTGAAAGTGAAAAAGGATAGCCTCTATTATTTAAAGGTTCACTATAGTAAAAAAAATATATATAAATATTATGCATGTAATAACAGACCATGGAAGCTGACATCTGAGATCTGTCCAGAAGGTATACAGTCCTATAATTTGAAAAATAGAGACATTATTGAAGAAGATATAAGATACAAGAATCATAGTACATAGGACATTGATGCCTCAGTCCCCTTCAAAGTTGGCATCTTGGGACCCCACATAGGTCTCCCAATTGCCATCAGCTGCCCCCTCTTATTTTCCTGAATCTCACTGATGGTCTGATATCTCTTCCCTTTCAAAGGTGGTTTTAGTGTTTGGGAAAGGCCAGAAGTTGCAGGGCACCAAATCTGGGCTGTAGGGGGCTGAGCCACCTGGGTGATTTGAAGTTTCACCAAAAACTCTGCACAAGACATGATACATGAGCAGATGTGTGGTTGTTATGAAGCTGCCAATCACTAGTTTCCCATAACTGCAGCCTCTGAATTATCCAAACAGTTCCAATGAAGGAATATTCAAGCTTAACACAAAATTTGATGCACATCTGTTGCTCTACTCACTCAGTCATTTTTGAATGCAATGGCCACACAGTACACGTGTTCCGGCAACGGCTAGTTGCCTACTGACTAGTCCTCACTGACTAGTACAGTGAAGCCATCCATGTTCAGCCATGTGCATTCCAGTCCACTTTCCTTGGCTGCCAGGATACATTGATGTTGCATAGGCCATTCTCGTTAACAATGGCTGGACTTTTTCCAGACAAGCCTCATATACTACAACATGGATTAATATTGAAGACGTTATGCTAAGTAAAACATAGGCCAGTCATAAAGGACAGATATTGCATGACTCTGCTTATACCAGGTAATTAGAGTAGCCAAAATCATGGAAACAGCAAATAGAATGAGGGCTGCGAGGGACAGAGGGAGTGGTAACTGGGGAGTTGTGTAATGGATACTGTCAGTTGCAAAAGGTGAAAAGTTCTGGATATGGATAGTAATGATGTTTGCACGTATTTCATACCACTGAACTGTTCAATTAAATATTAAGATAATAAGTTTTGCTTTATTTACATATAATAACACATTTTTTTTACAAAAGAGAGTGGAAAGAGAAAAACTGGCAATGACAAATATAGCCAACTTCAGAAGAAATATTACTATGACACAGAGCAGCAACAAGGAAGTGATAACTGGGATGGGAATGGGTTACTTTTTTAGTATGGGAGAAATTCTAGCATGTTTGAATATTGATTGGAATGATCCAGTAGTGACAATGATATATGACAAAGTGGATGACAGAGAACCATTTCTATAATGAACCCTTGAGTAGGTTAGAGAGACAAGAGAGATTGATTGCAAAATGACAGGATTGGCCTTAGGTAGAAATAAAAATATTTACTCTCTGATAAACGCAAATAATAACAGTAATATCTATAAAATACAATAACAACTGTCATTGATGTGGCACCAATGGGTGTCAGGCATCATCCCAAGCATTTCATATATAGACACATTACTCTTACAACAACCATATGAAATGGATAAATTCCTACACCCCTTTTACAAGTAAGGAAACTGAGGCACAGAGAAGATATGTATCTTGCTCAATCATGCAGTGAGATAGTCTGGCTCCAAAGTCTGCTCACTAACAAGACAACTGTATTTCCAATTTTAATCAGACACTGAGGCTCAGAGAGGTTCATGAACTTGCCCCAGGTCACACAGCTATTAAATGTGGAGCTAGGTATATTGCATCTCAAAGACAAAGCTCTTTCCAGAACCTCATATTGCCTTACCTCGGAGAACAACCCTAGCACAGGTCAAACCCTAGCTTACTACACGTGTCCAGACTGCAGCTTTGATAGTGAAATACCGACCCCAGGAAGCCTGAGTATGTCCCTATCTCTGCCCCTTTCCAGTTGTGTGTAATTAGACAGAAGCCTCACATACCTCCTACGGTTTGTGAGAATAATTATTTCTAACAGTGTTCTGAACAAAATAAGCAATCTTGTGTTAGTTACCATTTTTAATTTTTATGCCCCCCATTTCCAATGACTATAAGTATCTCAATCATCTAATGCTTTGTCATCAACACAAGCTTATTAAAGTCTTTATAGTTATGAAGTCTTGGCTAGGATACATGATATACGAAAGTGAATCTAACGGTACTACATAAACATATAAATACGTAAGGGTAAGCACATATTTATATGGAGACGCATCATTTTTAATTTGCCAAGGACAGCTTGAATCACAAACTCCAAGCTCTCTGCTCTCTGTCATCTTAATGAACTTCCAGTGCCTGACTGGACAAGAGAGTCAAAAGAGTCAGAGTCGGGGTTGTACCTCCCACATTGCCTAGTACAAGCCCAGCCCACAATAGGCATCCAATAAATGTCTGCTTAGTAAAGAGATTTGAAAGTAGCGTAACAGTCATGAGAGATGGGCTGATTTGTGTGCCTCACTTCCCAGCTGAGCATTACAAACTACAC
This sequence comes from Noctilio leporinus, assembly GCA_004026585.1. NCBI lineage: Eukaryota > Metazoa > Chordata > Mammalia > Chiroptera > Noctilionidae > Noctilio > Noctilio leporinus. Next base: position 431,692 of record PVIW01000563.1, on the reverse strand, counting down.
TGTTGGGGTCCCCTGCGAAAGCATCAAGGCTGGGAGCCCTGTGCAGGCCAGGCACAGCCTGTAAGCCCTGACTGGAAAACTAGGAAAGCTGGGTAGATATGTGCCTCCATGCTATAGACACTGGGCCCTGGGTGGGAATTTGGCCCATAAGAACATTCCATATGACCTTAGGAACCTGCCATGTTCTTTTACCTCGTTTGATAGCTCTATTGTACCAGCAGCAGAGGTTTTAATATTGAATTTAAATGAACACACACTGACCTGAGGAAGATCTCAGTGTTCCTTCAATTGTAATTCTTGAATAGCACCCTTTTTCTGTAATTAGCATAGTTCAGCATTGATTGACAAGCTAACATGCCCTCAAGTTCACCGCTTTCAACAAAAGATCTGGGAGAATGGAAACCAGGCTTTTTGTCTCTGAGACATTAGTTGGCCTTCTCCTTCCCTAGCACAAGCTGCCTGGGAAGTATTTATTTCATTTACAGCACCAGGGGATCTCTGCGGGTCGGGGGTCCCCCGCAGTACACCATCCCTCCTTAAATCTACACTGAACACTAAGTCTACCTGGACATCAGAGATGCTGAGGAGAATAAGAAAATGCCAGACAGGGAGGGAGCTGCTCATTCCTTCCAGAAACTGCATGGATATGGGCTGTGAAAGATGCATCATGAGCCACTAAGAGCCTTTTGTTATGGACTATTCAATATTCACAGGCAACTGCTTGTCATCTGGCTTCTGACAAAAGCAGCTGGTTTTCCAAAATGGAATCATTTTCCTAGGTAAATGTATCTTGTCATCGACTTCACTTTGATGGAACTGACATAGTTAGTGTTGGATGCCTTCCACATGAAGACTTATCATTTAATTATAACTACATACGTGGACTAAACCCCAGCTGCGTGGGGAAATGACCTACCTGAAATGCAGGGTTCTTAGTAGAAGACCAGGAACTTATTTCTGATCTAGAGGCTCAAGGTTTTGCTTTCCTAAAAGTGACGAATGTTTCAGGCTCCAAGAAAAAGAGAAGCCCTAGCTACGTGGTATGAAATATATTCCAAATCCAAGAGGCACAAGCATGAGCCACTCTGACGGGATTTTAGTGGTCTGGAAAGAGAGGTGTTAATTCCTCACTGCATGTGGCCAGCATATGCCTCTCTACCGCTAGCTGTGACCTATAGCATCCCGGACAATGTGTCTCTCAAGGCCATGCAGGGAACCAGGCTGCATAATCATTGTGTTAGGTGAGAGGAAACAGAGAATGTTGCTGCTGGGCTTTTCCATTTTTGCTCTCATAACCTCAACCCAGCATTAAAGGGATGGAGCTTTCAGGCCACCTATTTCATTAAGGAAATTAATTCAATTTGACAGAGAGATTTGAGACTTACACCATTTGTTGCTGTAATGGATCCCTTAGGCCTGGATTCAAGCACTGGAAGCAGTTTTGTGCAAGGAAGCACCTGGCTCTGTTTTACAGTGCAGAATTCTGAGTGGTGGTTCTCAACCCTCGTTGTATGTTAGAATCATGTGGAGATCTTTTAAAAATATATTAGAATTTTGCTCCTTACTTTATAGAGTCTGATTTAATTGGCTTGGGGTATAGTATTGACACTGGTATGTTTCAAAGGCTCCTAAGATGGTTCATTTCACTAGGCATGATTGAGAATCACTGGTCAGTGTAAAATTCTCCAAGTCAATATTGAGCCACCGGAAAGAAGAATCTTAAAAGGGAGAATATCTTTGGTGAAAACTAAGTCTTCTCCTTGGCTCCAGCTCCAAATGGACATGACTGCTAGAGTTCCAGCTTCTTCAGGTGACCCCAAATGTAGGGTTCAGGCACATCTTTCCTTCCCTTGTCCTTTTAGCCAGAAGGAAGCCGTGGCCTGCAGATGCCAATCTCTGGGCTCAGCCTGGCATGTTGAAGCCTTAGCTCTTCCATTTCCTTAGATTACCTTTGTTTTAAATGCTTGGAGAGAGTTATGTTTTCCTGGATGGACTCTTCCTGCTCTATCTCTCTTCTTTAGAAAATTCCTATTAAACACTATATTTGCCTCAAGTTAGTTATGTTTCTCTGGTCCCCTTAATATTTACATTGGTTCCTATTTCCTCTCATATTTTGCTTTAATCTTTCCTGATCAAGCATTCGTCTCTAATCATCCAACTGATCTATTCTTCAAGTAGACTCAACTGTGAAATATCATCAATAATCTCAGTCTTTACATGACTTCTCAGTAGTATGTGACACTATGTAGTAGTATGTGACATACTCAGTAGTATGTTTTTGATAAACATTTATCATTTGGCTTATGGGGTTCCCCCTTTTCCATTGGTAACTCCATTTTAGTCCCTTTTTCCAGATCCTCTTGACCTTCTGGAACTCTAAATAGAGTTACAGTGCTAACAAGATCAGTCCTTGCTCCCACCAGAGATACTACCGAAGGCAGAGGGCTTAGTAGAAATATCCCATGTTCTTATTCTTTTTGGCTGCTGATTGTTTCCCATTTTATATTATTGGTCAAACCCAGCAGAAGTTTATTAAGCTGTGAGCTTGGGAAATACAACTTGAGGGGACCAGATTCTGCTAAGCCAAGGAGTAGATATGATATGGAAAATATAATTGTTCATTTGTTTACTCCTAGGAATACTCAGCAGACAGGGACAAATTGATGCAGAAGAAAGAAAACAAACAAACAAAAAAAAAGGTGATTTGGTAGCAACTAAAAGTATCTACCTCACTCTCAAACCTCTCTCTTCTATCTTGATAAAGGGCCCCATGGTATACTTCACCGCACTTTCATCAAGTCCTGTTGGTTCTATCTGATAATGTCGCTTCAACCCAACCACATCTCACTACCACCCCCTTGTCAGGCTTAGCCCTATCACCTGTTGCCAGGTGCATGCTCATGCAGATTCCGCATGGACTAGGACACGCAGGGTGCCTCTGTCCTTCAGCAATGCAAGGAACACAGATGCATTACTGTGGCCTCCAGCACCTTAGAGGATGGATCCAAACTGCCTCAGTCCCTTCCCCTGTCACTCTGTCCCTTGATTGCTACACCACAGCCACACTGCTCTCTTTCCTCAGACATGCCAAATCCATTTCAATCTCAGGGAGCCTGCCTTTGCTATTTCTTTTATCCAATGTTCCTCACCCACACCTGTGCATGTCTTCTTCTTCTCATATTTTATTCAGGCCTCTGCTCAGAAGCTTTTTTCTCACAGAGGCCTTCCATGTGCACAGTGCAAAAGACAGCCCTGTGCCTGAAGTTAGTCCCTTTTTAATTTGGTTTATTTTCCTCCTTGTAGTATTTATCTTCTTGACAATATATTGCATATTTAGAGAATATTGTTCTCTTTTCTCTCTAAAATATATTGAGCCAGGGCCTCAATATATTTTTGAATAAGTAAAAGAAAATACCTGGCTGGTGGCACAGTGGATAAGGCAGCCTCTGAACCCCAGCAGCCCTACCCAAGTTACTCTGTACCAGTCAAATATATCTTAAGAAATATAGGTTTTACAGATGCAAGTTACACTGAAGTATCTATGACAAAATGATACACGAGGTTTGAGGTCTGCTTTAAACTAACCCAGTAGAAGCAAGGAGTAGGGTGGGAGGAAGAGATGAAACAAGATTGGCTCTGTTCTGCAACTCGCCAGGTTGACCTGAGCCAGAGATGGGAGATTCTTGGCATTTGCCTGCCTCAAGCGCATCACCTAGATTTTCTTCCCTTAGTTATTTCTTGCAGGAAAACTTGAAAGAACCCTGAAAGGATGGATGGTGTCATTTCAACAGTGAGGTGACTCTGGAAAGCAGAGAATTTTTGTTTTGGATAACTTGACCAGATTCTTCACATCCGGAAAAAGCAATAAAGAGAGAATCCTGGAGACTTGACTTTGAGTTTGTACTTGGGCAATAATTAGCTTAGTGATTGAGGAGAACTGACTTACCCAGCAGGACCTCTGTCTTCACTTGCATTAAATGCGAGGGTTGAGGTGGGGCTGTCACGTCCCCAAGCCTAGTAGCATGACACCTGCACACAGGTGCTGAGCCGTCCAAATGTGTGCTTAGTGCAAGAAGAGAAACTGCTTCCAGCTTTACCATCCACGATGCTAACTTGCATCTTGAAAGCAATGATCTACCAATGAGTTTGTCTAGTCCAGGTATCAGCCTCTTGACCAAAATGCTACCAAATTCCATTGGCTTGGTTAGAGACTTCCAGAAGATGAGGCTATATTTTCTAGTAGTTCACACTCATAAAGTATAGAGGAATTTCAAGGAAACTTCAACAGAAAGAGGTAATCTGTCCTTCAGATGGATAGTTGGTTCAAGATTTGTGTAGGGGACAGAGCAGGTCCATAATAAACAGTATAGGTGAATTATAGACTATAAGGTGCCATATAAAGTATAAAGTAATAAAGACTATACAATATAAGTAATAAAGAAGGACCATATCTACAGAGTAGCATCCATAGAATATGGGCTTTAAAGCTTCAGGATCCTTCGGTGAGAAGGTTAGTGGGTATTTCCACAATGCATTTCTTAGGATAATTTCCATTTTCTGGAATACTGTGGAAAATATATCAACAATGCCAACTTTCTATGGGTTTTTAGGAATTGGAGAGCATGCCTGCTTCCCACAATCCATGCCTTTCCTGTATACAATATTCATATTTATTTATTCATTAAGTTAATAAGTTCTTGTTTGTAGATATGTTAGTGCTAACTACTCTGTGAGTCACAGGGGCTCCAAGGAGAAAATATAGTCCTTACTGCTGACTGTATTGTAATACAGTTGGAAAGGTGGATAGGCAAACATAATTACATCAACGTAATAAGTATTGTAATAGGTACTTTGAAATAGTGTCATTCACTACTTTGGAATAATATAGGAGAACAGGATAAAAAGTAGCTAAATCTTAAGTTGAAGGGTTAGGAGGGGCTTTATTAAGGGAGTGGTATGAATGAAGTTCACTGCCAACCGTATATAGGTAGGGAAAAGCACAAACATCACCACCACCAATAAACTGAATTACTAATTTGGCATACAAGGTAAATGTGGAAAAATACCAAGGGATAAGACTGAAGATGTTGGCAGAATTCAGTGAAGGAACTGAAGAGCTGGGATTTTATATTTTAGTCACTAGGGATCTGTGGGACTCCTTAAAAGAAAAGATATATTAGTCTTTGCTACTCTTATAAATCTCAACACTGTAATGGTGATACACACAGGAAAATGGTACCTAATGATAAACATACTCTTAGGCCTGAAAAGGTATTCTGAGATACATCACTTATGATTTGTTTAACCAAAAAATTTTAATATCCACACATCTTTCAGTCTATAATTATATTCAAAGATGATTGCTAAGTAAAGAAACTTTACAAAGACAAAGTCACTTGCCTTGCAATCATTCACGGAGCCAAGAAAGTGATGAGAAGAGAATAAAGTTACACCATATAAATCAGGGTTACGTAGTATGGCAGGAGTTTCTCTGCTGTGAAAATTCACCTGTGTTAGACTTCTTCAACCTCCTCCTCCCTTATCTATGTCCCCTGAACCCACTAATCTTTTATTATTCTGAGTTCTGTTATTGATTGGCTTTCTAGAATATGTCATTCTAGAATCATACTGCACACAGTTTTTCATAGCATCTTCTTTCACTTAGTGTTATGCACTTAAGACTCATTCATGTTTGTGTGTGTGGCTCAGTAGCTCATTTCTCATCATTGATAAATAATCCATTTTACAAATAGAGAATAGGTTACCTACTCGCATATATAAACACATCTGGTTGCTCCTTGTTTTGGGTAATTATGGACAAAGCTTCTATAAAGATCACGTGTAGGTTTTAGTGTGGGCATAAGTTTTTATATCAACTAGGTAAAAATTTAGGAGCACGACTGCTGAATCATATGGTAAGGCTATGTTTAGCCTTGTAAGAAACTGTCAGACTACCTTCGAAAGTGGCGATATAATTTTGCATGACCACCAGTCGTGAATGAGAGTTACTATTGCCCCACAATTTGCCAGCATTTAGTGTTGTCCTATTTGGGGGAATTTTAACCATTTTTATAAGTATTAGTGGTATCACATTTGTCACTTTAATTTGCAATTCCCTATCAAAAAATGACGATGACCATTTTTTCATATGCTTTTTTTTTGCCATCTGTATATCATCTTTGGTGATGTACTCAGGACTTTTGCCCATTTTTAAATTAGTATGTTTTTTTACTGTTTAATCTTTTAAGTTCCTTGTATATTTTGGATACAAGTCCCTTGTCAGATTTGTGGTTTGTAAATTTGTTCTCCCATTTTATGGTTCTTTCTGTTCTCTTACCAGTGTTTTTCCACAGTAGAAGTTTTTCATTTTAATAAAGTCCGACTTATTTTCACTTTAATCTTACTTTTGGTGTTGCATCTAAAAACTCATTGCCAATTCTAAGGTCTCCCATGTGTTTTTCCAGAGGTTTTAAAATTTTTTATTTTACATTAGGGCTATGACTTATTTGAGTTTATTTTTGTGAAAGTTGTAAGATATTTCTCAATGGCAGTTTTTCTTTGCATTCAGTTGTTCCAGCATTATTTGCTGTAAACACTACCCTTTCTCCTTTGACTTGCCCATACCCCTTTGTTAAATGATATCTGACTATATTTGGATGGTTCTTTATTATGTTGTTTCATTGGCCTGACGTTTCTTTCTTTTCTTTTTTTTTTTTTTAACTAATACTACATTGTTGATTACTGTGGTTTTCGAGTTGATACTTGAAATCAAGTATGTGTGAATTTTCCAGCTGTCCCTACTCAGTATTGTGTTGACTGTTCTAGGTAATTTGTCTTTCCACATTAAGTTAAAGTCAGTTTATAGTTAATATCTGCCAAATATGTTACAGGAATTTTGAATAAGATTGCATTAACCCTCTGGACCAATTTGGGAAAAACTGATATTCTAATTATATTTAGTCTTTCAATCCATGAACACAAAATATCACTATATTGATGAAGATATTCTGATTTTTTTCTATCACTTTTATAGTTTTCCATGTGTAGAATATCTACATATTTTGTGAAATGTGTACTTAATTTCATTTTTGGAACTTTATAAATGGTATCTTCTCTTATTTTAAATTATAATTGTTCATAGGTGGTCTATAATAAGCTTGACTTTATTATATCAAATTGTATATTAAAACCTTGTTATACTTACTTATTAGTTTCAAGAGTATTTTTGTTGATTCTTTGAGATTTCCTATATAAATAATCCTGTCTTCTGAGAATGATGGCAGTTCTATTTTTTCCTTGCCAATCTGTGTCTTCAATTTTTTTTTTCGGGTCAATTGAAGTAATTTGGCTCCCCAGTACCAGGTTGAATAGGAAGGGGAATGGACATCATGGCCTTGTTTCTGTTCTTAGACAGGAAGGTATCCAGAACTTCACCATTAAGCATCGGGATAGCTGTAGGGTTTTTTGAGGAATTTTAAACATCAAATGGAAGTTGTTCCCTTTTATTGGTTGTTTTTTGAGTTTTATTTTTTTAAGATTTTATTTACTATTTTTCAGAGAGAGGGGAAGGGAGAGAGGCAGAGAGGGAGAGAAACATCAATGTCTGGCTGGAGACCTGGCTTGCAACCTGGTTATGAGCCCTGGCTGGGAATCCAACCAGAGACCTTTGGGTTCGCAGGCCGGTGCCACTGTGCCACTAGCCAGGGCTTTCTGAGAGTTTTTAATCATAAAAGGGTGTCATGGCAAGTAGGTAAGACAAAGCATTTTAATCCTAGCTGTTGAAGAGCCTATCTCTGAGCTGTTACCTCACAAGTGTTTCACTATTATAGCTTTGTTGCTCTCTTAGATGAGGCAAGAAGGCTAAAGGGCTGGAGTGGCAACAGGTAAGCCTTTAGTAAAATCTTTTTCCTTGGACAGTAGGCCTCTGTTATGGAGAACACTCTTAGGTGTATTTCATGATGATCTCTCTTCCCCTCCACTCATTTCTCTGGTGCTGCAAGAGAGTATTTCTTGGATCTCCACTGTGAGAAACTAGGAGGTTCTTGGAGATAAAACCCACAAAGGTCTGGGAGCCCCCTTAAGACCAAAGTCCCCAGGATTTTCTTAAGTGTTCCTAGGAGATTTTGACTCTAGGAACTTCCATTCCAGGTGAGACTCTCTTGGCTTGGCTTGCCTGTCTCATCAGATTTCACACTGGAAATTTTATCTTCAAAATTCAATTTTCTGATGGGTCCAAGAAAAGTCACTGATTTTCAGGTTGTTCAGTTTTTTTTTTGTTTTTTGTTTTTAATTGTGGAAATGGGAGTGACAACTTCCAAAGTTCTTTGCATGTTGGACCTGAAATAAGGGTCAGTACATTACCATTCACCTCTAATTTGGGAAAATGCAAATGTTAGAACCTGGTCTGTCATGCATTGTCCCGAGAGAGCTTCTGTTAGTCATGGAAACAGAGACACATGTACCCTTGGTGCAAATAAGGTAATTTCAGTTTAATTGAGAGTATGTTAAAGAAAAGCATGGCAAATAATGTAAATGAGCTGTTAACTTTCACTAAGCAACATCCTTTGGATGCACAAAATTTATGTAATATTTTTCTGGATGGAGCTGTTGAAAATAGGAATCATTTATCCTAGTTATAAATATCTATTATATGTCAGGCTCTCTGGGAGATGCTAAGGACATGAGGATGTGTAAGAGGAACAGACTCATTGTACATATTGGACTTAAGGACTAGGAAAAGATTTAAAATTATAGTATACTTAAAAGTATGATTGCAGGATAATCTTCCAGGCAAGAGAAAAAGCCCCAACTTAACCCTGGAGATAAGGGAAAATAAGAACTGACAAGAATGAATTCTGGGATGAATAGAACATAGAATTTGTTCAAGTCAGTCACAGCAGGAAATAAATAGCACATATAAAAGGTAAAACTGAAGATAATGTACCGAAGGAACCATCTGCAATGATGTCAACAAGATTGGTCCTCGGGGAGAGATATGATTATAGAAGAGGGGTGTTGGATATGTTTGACCCTCGGTTGAAGAATGTAGCTTCTACCAATTCTGGCTTCACTTGACAGGCAAAGATGCAAGGGTGTAAATCTTGCCCTATGATGTCCTCTAGTTGCCTGTTATTGGCTGAGCCCAAAGAGAGGCAAAAGAGTTCAGGCAGTCCGTAGTGTTTACCCTTTCTGAGCAAAATACAAAAACCAAAGCAAGCAAGCAAGCAAATAAAACAGTAGAAGAGAGGGAGTGAAATGGGTGGGGATGAATGCGGTGGTAAACTGGGATTATGTAGTGTAGTCCATGAAATTTGTCCCTTGTCATCCATTCTTGTTTCTTCATCTAGACAGCAACCTCTACCCCTCATGGAGTGGATCAAGTCTCATCAGCTATCACAATATCACAGAGCGAGTAGTATAATTTCAGTCAGATTCCCAAGTAAATCCAAAAATATTAGCCCTCATTAATATGTTCTGTATTATATAAAAATGGGAAAAGAGGAATTATTGGAATAACAATAGCAATTAATTAAACTATGTATGGATGCAACAGTCTCTACTTTTATCGCTGCTTCTAAGGATGGAATTGAAACTGAAGACCAAAGTTTCCTTTGTCAGTAATTTCATGATGGGATTCTTCACAAGGTGAGGTGACCCAAACCATCACTGCCATAGCAGTTGGGTCCTTGGCAGTCCTTGTTTTATTGGATTGTCTTAGTTTCTTCTTGACTAGTATAATTGGTTAAGTGGCATCTAAGTGAACATGCTGCATTTCAGTTAAGTTCATGATTTATCTAATTTTCTCGTAGTAATGTAGATGAATCCTCATGCCAGTAAAGTGATTACCTTTCTATCTATTGGTCAAGCAGCATGAGGGAGGCTCCAATGACCAAGAGGCAGCCCTGGTTTTTCTACTTAATCTGGACTCCTCAGTAGAAGCATTTCTTTCTTGGGCACTGGAGTCTCCAAATCCACTGTACTCAAGCTAATGGAGAAGAAATGGAAACCCCTTATGTGTTAGGTGCAATAATGAGAGTGACCTCTGCCATAGGTACCCCTTGCTTGCAGGACCAGTTCACTTTGCATCCCTATATATGCTGCATCTTGTGGGAAAACACTCCAACCCTGGATCCTAGCAGAAATAAATAGCTGCTTATTCCATGATGAAAACAAATCCAATGCAATCAACCTGTCACCATGAAGGTGGATGTTTTTGCTAAGTAATAATGCTCTTTGGGGGCTTAGTGTTGGCTTCTGCTGCTGGCAGTTTGGTCAGTCAGTTATGACACTAAATGGCCATAGTGTGAACAACCTTAGGAATGCAAGGTCTGAGGTTTGCCTCCATCAGGGTCACCACGCCTTATTTAAAACAGGTGCAGTGAGCCAAAACTTGGGTGGTTAAAGAAAGAGGCTAACTGACATTTAGTGAATGGGTCATTTTGTTTATCTCCTTCAATGGGCACCTTCAGGTGGGCATTTACAAACACCTTTCCATTCTGAGAAACCCAACTACACACCCCTCCCCGAGTCTCCCATTGCATCAGTCTTTCATTCCTGTGCTGAATCTCTGACCACTAATACTATTAGCAACTGCTCATCAATCAATGTTCATTCATAATTCAGGTAACATTTTCTTCAAAGAAAATAGGCAAATGAATTTTTCTGCCTGAAGTTGTTTATATTGGAAGGACTTCCTATCAGCGTTGTTTTTCAAAGCCAACCTTTACTCCACCCTGAATGTACCAACTATTAACTTCTAGCTGATACCAGCATACTTTTCACACTTGCCCATAAGCCAGGTCCAGGTATTTCCTCCTCTGCTAATTGACCATGTATGTGGGTTGAGGGCTAGGTAGCAATAGAAGGCACCAAGGAAATCTAATCCACCCGCTAATGCACTTTATTTGTAATTTTGGACCCTTTTAGATTTGCTCATATACGTACTATTTCTATCTCCCACTTGAAACAGCTTTACCACCTGACTTTATGATTAAGAGTATTGGATAAAGCCCAGTTCCCGAAGAGCAGTCTGGGCTGCCAAGTTACTAGATGTCTCGTGGTCAGGTGTTTAGTCTCTACCAGGGTCTAGGAGTCATCTAGCATTTGCTGAAAAAGATATGTCTGTAAGAACAGGAACTAACTCCAACGCCCTAGGGGGCTTAGCCAGAGGCCCTGAGTCACCACTATGCTCCACAGTCGACGTCCAATGCCACTGGTCCACTGGACCATAAGCCACAAGGAGCAGGTTACCTTGCACAGTAGCCACTTCTAATTCAGTCTCCTCTTTCTCCAGATATTATGCAAAATAGGTAGACTTCTGGATTAGTCAGGAAATTGAATAGCACAATAAATCCAATGTTGTCTCCCAGCATCCAAAGAGATCTCTCAAATGGCATGTCTCATTGTGCTGAATGGGTACCACAGGGGCAGACTTGTCTCCCACACTAAAGAAAAAGGTTTTTTATATGTCTCCATCAATCACCCACTAGAAATTTCACTAGAAAGGCCCTGCACTTTCTTTGAGTTTATCTCTCATATTCTGATACAAATATGTCTTACTTAAGCATATACAATAAGGGCAAGAAACAACCAGAGCAATTTAGGAAAATTATCCTTAATGTAATAAACCAGTGTAACCTCCTGTGGAATATCAAGGATCGCAATGCCCTCCAGACAAATGACTGAAGGGTTCATTTATCTCTGAGCATGGACATTGGAACTGAATTGCAGTCTTTGCCTCCTGAAGGCAAGCTGCTTTTGATTATTTTCATTGATGTGGACTGAAACAGAAGCATTCGCTCATTCAGTATCTGCATTATCAAGTACCAGCAACTGAGCTGATTTGTGATGGTCAATTTCACCTTCGGAACGATAACCTCCACAGGCCTCACCACCTGATTAACTGTGTAACAATTTATGGTCCCTCTTGAAGGTACATCGAGGTGTTGTAAATGAGACAGTAAACACCTACTCCTAAATCTTGGAAGCCTTTGATGGTGTCGCAAATCACCTCACGGCTCCCAGGAAAGGGATAATTTTGGGCGTTACTATTTTGGAAGGTGGAGGTGCAGCATTTTCTGGAGTCCTGGGTTTCTAAGTTTTGACTTTCTTCATTCATTCCAAGCATTTGGATGACAAGGACTGCATGTAATACGATTCACAAGCCGGTTAGCGCCCAAGTGTTAAGCCTGAGCGCTTTCCAGTGCCATTAGCCTGCTTCAGAGTTTAAGGTTTAAAAACACGCACACACAAAGGAAAAGATTTTTCTGAGGTCAAGGTCCAAAAGAATGATACGTAACCATCGCAGTGTTGTTAGACAAATCGATCAGATTGTGTGGAGAAATTTTTAATGTTTCAGTTGGGAGGGCACAGAATGAGGCATGAAACATGAATACAATCCACTTACCAGCAATGGAGGTTTCCAAGGGTGTCTTTAAGCTTGTCTGGGTTTTCTGCTTAGTGAGAATTATTGTTCTTTTCCCAGATGCTGGCTCTTTCTGAAATTAGTAATAGAATAGATACTGCATTTTTCTTTGTACAGAATAAAATGATTCCCTCACAGACAGTTGGCAGTGTGAGAGTCTTGTCTTAAAGCATGAGCAGGCATGCTCGTTCCATAAAACACTAGACACAGGCGTGTGCCTGCAGAGTATTTTGGAGGGGGGTACTTCTCTTCACCAGACAATCCTATGCACCTGCCCAAGACAAACCTGGGCAATGCTTCCAATATTGTTTCATCAGAACTTATCTATAGGTGGTGTTCTCTGGAAGCCTATAATAAACTCCAATCCAGACTACTAATGATATCTCTTTAAACTTTGTTTTCATGGATGTAAAGTTTTTTCTTTCCTTTTTTTTTTTTAAAGATTTTATTTATTATTTCTAGAGAGAAGGGAAGGGAGAGAGGTAGAGAGGGAGAGGAACATTGATGTATGGTTGCCTTTCACCTGCCTCCAGCCATAGACCTGATTGAAGACCTGACCTGCAACCTGGTTATGTGCCCTGGCTGGGAACTGAACCAGCGACCTTTGGATTCGAAGACTGATGCCTTATCCACTGAGCCACCAGCCAGGGCCAGTTTTTTCTTTTAAATAAGATTGGTTTAAATGACCTAAATATATAAACATGCTTTATTTCTCTTACAACTTTTCAACTCTAATTTAGATGATCAGGGCTACCGATAAGCCGGTAGGTTATTGTGTTTTCTAGGATAATATAGGTGAGGTAGGTTTGAACATTCTCCCCAATGTCAATATTCTACCTTGAAGAGAATGAGCTGTCACCAGCTTACCCTTGGAACCCAAGAGCACAGTGCCTCTGAAAATGATCTTGAATGCTTGTTCTCTGTAAATAGTGACTGGGTACGCAGTATTCTCAAGACTGTCCATCAGAGGCTGCAGAAACTATATACCGTAAACACCATGGAGAGGTACACAGTGGGGTTGGGTTCCCTCTTCTTGTTTTCAGGGATAAAAGTGTCACTGCAATCATCACTTTGTAATTAAGAAATTTAAAATACTTTTATAGAGACACAAAGAAAATGCTATACTGATTAAGAAGGGAAAAATACATCCAGTTTGGGGACTGGAAAAGGCTTCATGGAGAAGACATAAAGTGGATGAGCTATCCTAGGCAGGGAAATGAGCAAAGGCTGTGCCTAGCACTTCAGGAACTGGGAGAGCTGTGCACTTGGCTGAAGATAAAACAAGCATAAGTAACAGAAGAGAAAGGAAGTTGGAAAGGTGGTGGGTGTGGTAGGATGAGACCTTCGTGGGAACTGATATGTCAGTATAATGACTTCTTACTGCAAAGGGAAGAAATAGGAGGGGTGTTTTTTTTCTTTTTGCGTTTGCTTTCTTTCAGGAAAAGAAAAAAAAAAGTTGCAGCATAGTATAACTGAAGAAAGGTCAGAGCTTAAACTCTGCTCTATTGTATGATCTTGGAGAAGTATTTACCCCTTTGAGTGTCACTGTCAGTGAATGCAGGCCATAACACATCTGAGAGTGATAGTACATTCACAAGGTTAAGGTCAAACACCTGCTACAGCCTCTAGACTTTTATTAAACAAATATGCCTTGAGCCGTGCACTGGGCTAGGTCGTGGATCATGCTGGCAATGAAGACAGATGACCGACCAGGCTGAGGAGGTGTCATGGAGAGTTACAAGGCCAGGATTGCCGCAGGCTGACGCCCCTGGGCATGGGGTGGGACTCTTCTTCAACCCCATTCTTAGACCATGACCTATTTCCTTTACTTCCCTTTCATCTCCTCATTCTTTTTTTTTTTTTTAAGATTTTATTTTATTATTTTTAGAAAGAGGGGAAGGGAGACAGGCAGAGAGGGAGAGAGACATCAATGTATGGTTGCAGTTCACCTGCCTCCAGCCACAGACCTAACTGGAGACCTGGTTTGCAACCTGGTTATGTGCCCTGGCTGTGGAATCGAACCTGCAACCTTTGGGTTCGCAGGCCGGTCCTTATCCACTGTGCTACCAGCCAGGGCCATTTCCTCATTCTTTAGGGTGAAAATTACTTTATTATACTTTGCTGCAATCACTAAAAATTATATACAAGGATACAATTTCATAACTTTAAATAATACATAAAATGCCCATTGTGTAAACCAATTTGGATTTTCAACAAGCTTTTATACCAGATTTCCTTCTCCCAATTCCACCACCAGCACCCCTGGCCACCAAGCCCCGTGTATCTTCTGCCTCTTGAAAGACACCTTAACCATAATGCATCACAATCATTATAATAATACCTTGTTCTTGTAAGGCACAAACACATATATTGTTTAATGAGCAAAACAACCCTATGAGGTATGTTATTTTTATCCCAGTTGAGGAAACTGGGGTAGAAGGGAATCAGTAATTTGCCAAAGCCTTACTGAGAGTCAGAACTGCAATTCATAGCTGAAGTACCAATCACACACATTACCTGCTCCTCTTAGCCCAGGCTGCATGCAGGGCATCAGGTTGCAGGGGTCCCACCTTGACCCAGTGTCCTCCACACATCTCCACTTAGGGGTCCTCAGTCTAGGCATGTCTGTCAAAGCGACACGATTGACGGTCATCTTGTCCAGGTCTGTTGCAATTGATTTGCCTTTGATGTGTTGAAATCCTCTTTCCCTAAGCTATACTCTGCTTTAGATAGTATTTGTATAGCTTCCAGTTTCAAATATTTTTAAAAATTGGAGTAAAAGTCTAGATTTTTCTAGCAGCAGAATCCATCCTCTTGTTTCCTGCTGTTTCCCTCTCTCTCTCTCTCTCTCTCACTCAGTCTTGACAGGCCATGTTTGATTTGTGTCTGGACACTGGGGTGGGCCCCTTGGTGTGGGGTGGGAGTTTGGTTAAAGGCAGCATTTTTCCTACCCCCTCGGCAGAGTGCAAATCTGGAGTCAGTTGGAATTGGTGAGGCTGTTAGAAGGGACTTGAAAGCCTGCATGGGGAAAGGGAAGATAACTTGCAACAGAGAAATTTGAGGAAAGATCAGAAGTGCCTAGTAAGAATTTTATTAAACTTTGATATATATATATATAAGTAAACAATTGTTTGCTTTCCCATGGAAGTGCTATCTATCCATCCATCCATCCATCCATCCATCCATTCATTTACTTGTCAATCTATCTACCTGACTAATATAATGTGAAGCTGGTAATTTGTCAGGTGAGGGAAGACCCAAAGTTCAGGTTCAGTACCATATCAAGCTGGACAAGGTCAAGAGTCAAGGCTACAATACTAGTGGCCAGCCACATCTGGGCTACATCACAGTCTCAACGTTACTTAATGTATCTAGGATTTATTATGAGCCAGGTACTATCTAAATGATAACTTATTCAATCTTCACAACATTGTAAGTTAGATATTACTACTGGCCTCCTTTTACAGATGGAGAAACAAACTGAGGCATACAGATGTTAAATGCTTGCTCAAAGTCACATTTCTCCCGATATTACTTAATTTTTTTCTCTACCTCAAAAAATATAGTCCTAGAGTCCTGGCTAGTGTCTCAGTGGATAGGTGCTGGTCTGTGAACCCAAAAGTCACTGGTTTGATTCCCAGCGAGGGCATATAACCAGGCTGCAGGCCAGGTCTCCAGTCAGGTCCGCAGCTGGAGGCAGATGAAAGGCAACCTTACATTGATGTTTCTCTCCCTTTCTTCCTCCCTCCCTGCCCATCTCTCTAAAAAATAATGAATAAAAAATATATATAGAAAAAAAATATATATATAGTCCTAGACATCTATGGTGTGCCTGCTTAGACTTTTATTTATCAACAATTGCCTTTCCTCCGAGCAAGATACAAACCCCTCACAGCCATGTTAACACCACAGGGCTCTGACCTGCTGGACATCTGATGTCACCAGGGACTGGAACCTGAGCTGAGAGCAGAGAGTGGGCTCTGTGAGCAGCACCCAGGAAAAGTCTGTGAACTCCTGCTGGTAAGATTCCCAGGCTGCTTTGGTTCCTACCTTTCTGACGCCTTATTTTAATAATGTCCTTGGATTTTGTGCAGCACCTGAGATTCCTTTTAATAAATTTCCTTTATGACTAAGCCAGTTTGAGAAGGTGACTCGCAGGCAAGGATCTGAACTAAGCCACTGTGCCTCCCATTAGCACTCTTTTGCACACAGGCTACCTGTCAAACAATCCTCCTATAATAAATACTATCACCAAATCACATGCATAATATTTTCCTTCCCATAGGAAAGGGAAGGCATACTCAAATACTCACACACAAAAGTGGCTTTCGCTAAGTTTCCCTTTTTTTTCTATCAATTTTTTTCTTTAGGTATTTCAACCAATATTTTTATGAAATATAAATAAGCTATTGAATCTAAACCTCATAGCTAACACTAATCCAGAAGCCACTTAGTCTTCAGTCAAACTCAAATAACACTTACTGCCTTGAGATGGCACTGGAGCAAACCCTTCTAAAAGTATGACATTCCGGCTCCACAGTGACAGCTCTGAGTAGCGGCACTTAGCAGGAGCAGCAGTGACAGCAAAGCACAGCTCAGCAGGGAAGAACATAATTTTAGCCTTGCACTATTTTTTTTGTCTTGATAGCAGAAAAATGTACTTATTCCATAGTGGGAAATTTTTAAATGCACAATTTAAATATCAAGCCAATCAGCTTATCAATTAATGCCTATGATTAAAAAAAAAAAACAAAAAACAATTAGGTACCTAGTGAGTGCATTGCTGGTCTATTTTAGTATTTCCAGCTTTTTGGGTTCTATTTCCTTCCCAATTCATCTTTGCCCAGGCCTCACACTGATCACTAGGATCTCGACTGTCTTTGCCTTGTATTACAGCACACGTGTTCAACAGAGGGAAATTCCCAACGAGAACAGATTGATAATTACTGCAGCCCACACTGAACCACCCAGTTTTGTGGTTCATTCTTTGCTTATATGCCATATTTTAGTGCTGGATCTAATATATATGTGTGTGTGTGCGCTTATGCATGTGTGTGTGTATATATATCTATATATGTGGATATATGTGTGTACTTATGCATGTGTGTGTATATATCTATATATGTATACACATATACGTGTGTGTGTGTGTGTGTAATTTGTATCTAAAATTTTAACTTCAACATGTGCTATCCCCAGGTTTCTAGATCTCCTTACAGGTGAACTTTATGAAGTCAGGAAACATTTACCAAATGCAAACTGTGTGGGGGAGACTTTTCTAGAGCTGAAAATATAAAGATGAACTTTTTCGTTATCCAGCATTATCTGGTCACATATTAGGTGTTCAGTAAACATTTGAGTTAGTAAATAAGTGATTACACTTATATGTAGAACTACTTGATTATTCATTGGGTCTATTTTGTTTGAACAAGATTTATCTTTCTGTTGACATATTTCAGTCCCCAATAGCAAGTCTCAGTGGTGATAATAGTAACAACGACTTTGATTTACAAAATACCGACAGTATATATGTAATGTTTTATTTGTATTATCCCTGTTCCAGTCAGGAATCTTTAGGTGGGGAGGAATAAAGACGGATTCGAGCTAACTGAAATAAAAGGGACTGGTCTACAGCAAGAGAAACAACGCCATCAACTTTTCTGGTGGCCCTCTCTGAGCCTTCTAACCAGCATGGCCAAGAACAAACTAGCGAAGTTCACTGTCCCCTTACAAAGTGGTTCTCAACTTAGGATGTCTTGGTTCCCTAGGAAACATTTGACTAGGAAATTTCTGAGGAAATTTCTGGTTGTCCCAAGGGTGGGGAGAGCTCGTTACTGTCATCTGACGGGCAGAAGGGAAGGATACCGCTACACATCCGGCACTGCACGTGACAGCCCCCCAGCCTCCAGTGTCAGGCTGCGCCCAGGGTGTGAGGCTGCTGGAGCGTGTCAGTGAAGGCGGCGGGGAGAGATGGGTAAGAGCCCAGTTTTCTAGCCAGTCAGACCTGCTCTTGAATTCTGGCTCTGCCATTCACCCGCTCGATGCTATTACAGAGTATTGTGGTTATTTGTGCCTTACTTTTCCTACCCATGAAATACAATAATTACCACTATTGTATAAATTTCTGGGGGAAGATTAAATGACCTAATCAGTACATGTAAAACACTTAACCTTGTACTGAATAATCAATCATAGATGTAATGCTCTTCACTTGAGATATAGAGTTCTTTTCAAAGATATTTTTCTAGGAAAGTCAGTCAAAAATAGAACGAAAAGTGGATGCAAAAGCCCAGAAGCAGACACTCGTTATCACGACAAGATTTCTTTTTCTAAGGCCACCGAAGCCCGGTCACCAAGAGGCCTGCTAGACCCAGCTTACCATTTTCCCTGATCTTTCTCTGTCCGTGTAGAGTGCAGGTGCGGCAAACTCAAGTGGTTGTAGGGGCTAGACAGGTAATATATGTACACAGTACGAGTGGCTGACATTTTAAACGTATAGGAACGTCTTCACTTCTACCAAGAACTATACTCTCTCCCATTTTTCTCGAATCATTCTCTCTTGCTCATTTTATATTTTTACATTACCATTTATCTCCCTTATACTTGCCCTCATCCTCCTGCAATCACCACAATGCTGTCCATGACCACAAGTCCTTTTCTTTTTGCTCAATCCCTCCATCCCCTAACCTCCCCCCTCCAGCTGTCAACCTGCTCTCTACCTATGAGTTGGTCTCTAGTTTGCTTGTTAGTTCAGTTTGCTCATTAGATTTCATGTACAAGTGAAATTACAGTATATGGTTGTTATCTTTCTTTGACTGGATTACTTCACTCAGCATGATGTTCTTTGGGTCGATATCCATGGTGTCACAAAGGGTAAAATTAACTTCTTTTTTATGGCCAAATAGTGTTCCATTGTGCAAATGTCCTATAATTGTTTTATCCACTCATCTACTGATGGACACTTGAGCTGCTGTTATATCTTGGTGATTGTAAATAATGCTGCAGTGAACATAGGGGTGCTTATGTTCTTTTAAATTAGTGTTTTGGGTTTCTTCAGGTAAATTCCCAGAAGTGCAATCGCTGGATCATAAGGCAGGTCTTTTTAAAATTTTTGAGGTATCTCCATACTGCTTTCCACAGTGGCTGCACCAACTTGCATTCCCACCAACAGTGCACAAGAGCTCCCCTTTCTCCACATCCTCTTCAGCACTTGTTTGTTGATTTATTAATGATGGCCATTCTGACAGGTGCGAGGTGGTATTTCATTGTGGTTTTAATTTGCATTTCTCTGATGATGAGTGACATTGAGCATCTTTTCATATATCAATTGGCCATCTGTATGTCCTCTTTGAAGAAGTATCTATTCAGATCCTTTGCCTGTTTTTAAATTGGATTGTATGGCTTTTTTGGTGTTGACTTTTATAAGTTCTTTATAAATTTTGGATATTAACTCTTTATCAGATGTATCTACAAATATGTTCTCTCATTCAGTGGGCTGCATTTTTATTGATGGTTTCCTTTGCTATGTAAAAACTTCCTTGCTGCTCTCTTAATCTTTTTTGTTCCTGCTGTAGACAGAGACGTAGGTATGGAGGGATAATTTTATTTTTATTTTGATCCATACAACAGTACAATAACAACGATCTACAGCAACTAACGCTTGGCCTTGATGTTGTAAGATAATTGCAGGTGGGCGTGCAAGCTGGAGAAAGCAGACCTGGCCTTCAAATAGCAGGTGCTGCTCAAGTTCAGACGACTGTTGAAATGTGGGAATAGAGGTCCAATGATGCCAAGCATTTTTCACTTTTTAAAAAGAAGCCAGATTTCTAGGTTTTTATGCGAACTCTTTTGATATTTAAATAATGGTTTATATTGTTGAAAGTTGTTCTATGGATAAAACAAAACATGGCTGGAGACTGAATTCAGCCTCAGGGCAGTAGGTCTACTGCCTCCAAACTAAGAAAATAAGGCTTCTTTTTTCTACCTCTTAATCTCATTAGCATTATTCAAAATTCTCAGCAATGTCTAATGCATTTGCTCATTCAAAAATTATTATTGAATACCTACTGTACGCCTAGTACTGTTTTAAATGCAATTAGTACAGAGGGTGCAAAGGCCCTGAGGCAGACAGGTCACCTGACAGAACTGAAGAATAGCAAGAAGGCCAGAGCACAGTGACTGAGGACCAGTATGGAAGAGCCTGTAGATTTGGGTAAAAGTTTGAAATTTGCTTCCAATAGATGGGAAGCCATAGGAGGTGTCTGAGCATAGAAGTCACATGTGTTCATTTATATGTGAATAGGATTACTCCAACTTTTATTGAGAATAGACAGTAGAGATACAATAAATTTAGGGTTCTCTGAGAGTAGTTAAGGCCAAATCTTGGTAGCAGTCAATTGTGAACACAGATGAAAGTGGTTTTTCACCTAAACACTTATTCCTAGCCCTCTCAGCTCTCTGTGGGAGACATCTACCCTTGCACTTACAGATGCATTTTAGAGATCCCCAGACATGGTGTGCTTTTTCCTCTCCAGCCTCCTCTGGGTCCCAGAGCCTTGCTCCTGCTCTGCTCATGGATTTGACTTTCAGCTGGAACAAACACTTCTCTTCTTAAGCTCATCTCTACCACAGAAAACTATCTTGCTTCACTCTGATCTCATCGCTTTGCTTCTCCCTGGATTGGGGACCCTCATCTTCAACACCAGCTCTGCCCTCCACACTCCACTTGGTCTGGAAGAGGTTTCAGGGAGATTCCTATGTCCTGGATGATGTTTATTTATCTCTTTTTCCAGGGGTCAAAGAGTAAGCAATCTCGTATCTCTCCCTCTTTCAATCATTGTAGAACCTCTGAATAGAACTCTTGTTTTCTCTTCACAAGTTGTTCTTATTTCAATTTTTTTCTTCATTTCACTCACAGCACGGGCTCTGGAGACGGTCTATTGGGGTCCAAGTATTGGCCTTGCCACTTCCTGTTTGTGAGTCCCTAAATGAGCCAACCTCTTTCAGCTTCTCTGATTAAACGGGGATAATACAACTCAGCTCATATTTCTGTGAATATTAAATGAGTTATATATGCCAACTACTTAACACAGTCCCTGCCACATACTATTCTTTTAATGAATATTAGTTATTATAACTTTCCCTTAAATTATTTATATGTATAAACATGTATAAAAAAGTACATGTATACACACATATAAAATGCACATACGTGATGATCAAGAAATCAGTTTTCTGGGTTTTTAAAAATACTTTATTCATTATATTCAGAGAGAGGGGAAGGGAGGGAGGCAGAGAGGGAGAGAAACATCAATGTATGGTTGCCTTTCACCTGCCTCCAGCTACAGACCTGGCTGGAGACCTGGCCTGCAACCTGGCTATGTGCCCTGGCTGGGAATCGAACCAGTAACCCTTAGTTTTGCAGGCCAGGGCCTCACCCACTATGCCACCCACTGGCAAGAAATCAACATGCTGTTGAGTTGGTTCTGACTCCTGGTGACCCTGTGAATGGCTGACACCCACAATGTTCTCAATAGCGCTGCTCAGCCCCTGTAGATTCATGCCTTTAGCTTCTTTCATGGAGTCAATCCACGCCAATTTTGTTCTTCCTCCTTTCCTGCTGCCTTCTATTTTTTCCAGCCATATTGTCTCTTTCAGAGAACACTGCCTTCTCATGGTGTGTCAGAAATACAACAGCTGCAGTTCTGTCATTTTTGCCTCCAGCAATGTTTTGGGCTTCATTTGTTCCAGGACCCAGGTGGTCATCTCTCTTTTGGTCCAGGGTGTCCATAGAGCTCTCTCTCCCAATACCATGTTTCAAGTGAATCTTTCTTTTTTTCTACCAACCTTCTTTATCCAACTTTTGCATCTGTACATAGTAACTGGAAATACAAGAGTATGGATGATCTCAGCCTTGGTCTCCAATGACACACAGCTCTTAATGATCTTTGCTAATTCTTCCTTTACTGCTCTTCCAAGCCTCAGCCTACTCTTGATTTCTTGGCTAAAGTCTCCATGCAGATTGATGACTAAATGAAGGTAAGCAACATTTGTACCAATTCTAACGTTTTCGTTGTCTATGTTAAACTTGTGTATTTCTTCTGTAGTCATGATTTGTATCTTCTTGTTGTTCAAATGTACTCCTGCTTTGACACTCTCTTCTTTCCTTTTCACTAAAAGTTATTTCAAATCACTGCTTCTTTCTGCCAGTACGATGGTATAATCTGTGAATCTTAAATTACTGATGTTTGGTGCAGCAATATACACACCTTCCTCTCATTTGAGTCCAATTTTGTGTTTTTGTTTGTTTGTTTGTTTCGTATGTGTACAGATTAAACAAATACGGAGATAAAATGCACCCCTGTCTTAGCCTGTAGAAAACCATTCTGTCTCTCCATATTCCCTGACTGCGGTTTCCAGTTCACAATACAGGCTATTTAAAATCAAGCAGCTTACAGACATTACATGTTCACTGAATAAAATCACCATTAGCAAAATATTACTTGAATTGAGTGCCTTTTTTTAAGACAGGAGGAAAAGAGAAAGATTCTAATTTAAATGAATTGGAGTTGTTCTATTTCACAAGGCTGCCAGAATATGTGCGAATCTCAGGAATTTTAAGCAGGAAGAGGCAACCTCCCATAAATTTTTCTGTACTACATTCATATCTGACCCATTTTAGACAATGAGGTCCCTCTTGGGGTCTGAACAAAAACGAGGGGGGAAGCAGAGTGGAAAGGAGGCTGGATGCTTTTCCTTTTGTTTTCAGAAAAAATAATGGCCTCAAGAGATCCGACTTAGTCTCCTTTTAACGAGAAAGGTGTGGAGAGGAAGAGCAAAGGCATGAAAGAAAGTCAGCTAGAAGGACAAGGAATAGATTGGATCATTTGAAAACATTATAGTGAGTTTTGTCATTGGTACTTATTTATGATTTCCTTCCTTGAGGGAATTCAATGGGTGGAAATCTTACACAGAAAACAGATGCAAGGCAATCCTTGCTTTTTACAGGATTCAAGACAGGGCTGCTTTAAAGATCAAAGTTTCTTAGGTCTATTTAAAAGATGTCAATTGCAGGAAAATCAGTTTGCAAACAGCTTAGTAAGAACCATCTTTTGGTTACATATTAATTTATTTACATTGTTGATTTACTCATGATAACTGGCCCCTCTGAAATCCCTGTTGAAGACTTGAATTTTTATCTTGAAATTGCTGAAGGAGCAACGATAAAGAGACTGAGGAAGACAGATGATACCAGCATTTGAAAAGACTTTGGAAAAAATATAGGGTGCTCACCAAGAGCCTGTTAGTTCCTGATGAAGGGTTCTTTCTGTTTGATGGACAGTGTAGAACACATTTACCCATCACTGTGGTCATTTCTTTACCCCGTGGCAGAGAGCACCAGACACAGGCCTTTCTCTAAAGATCACCTTTCTCTAATTCCTATTACAAATTTCCTCCATTATGGTATCTACACATTTAAATGAAATGCTTGCACCTGTTCAAACAAATAAATACATTGAAGTGAAAATTCATGTTATATATATTTAAATGAAAATCCTTGAGGCTGGTAGGTGGATCAATATCTTCCAGTCTCAACTTTTTTAGGAGTTGGCTCAATTTTTCTGTTAGTTCATTTATAAATCTGCTGCCTCCAGTTTGCAAACTGTAGTGATTTGGTTTAACCATTGGCCTGGTGGGCTACATCTCCCTCTGAGCTGAATGCCTTCCATCTCCACACGGCGCCCTGTTAAATATTTATCATTGAACAAGACTGGAAATCAAGGGAGATTTTGCATCCAACTAAGACACAAATGCTCCATGCTGAGTCCCTCCCCTAATTAAACCCCTCGTAATGAACACTTGAGGAAAGAACATGAAAGAACAACAAGTCTCCTGATTAGATCAGACTGTATTTCCAATGCCATTCCAGTTAAATAGAAGAAGAAGAAGAAGAAGAAGAGAGAAACAAGAAGTACTACAAACCTTTCTCTTTTCTTTTTCAATTCTTAGGAGATATGTCAGTTACCTTTGTTTCAAAACAAGACATTAAAAAAAGTGATATACTTACTAGAACAAGTTTATTTACTTGATTAATTCTTTAGTTTTCTTCTTCTTTTTTTAAATTATTTGGTTTTATTTTGATTTGCTGAGTCCAGAAGACAAAAGTATGTTTGATGTATGGAAGGGTTTGATCAAGTAGTCTTTTATCTGTTACACTGGAAGAAAACTGCAGTTCTTTCTCACATTGGCTTTTGTTGCCCTGTATTCACCAGTGTGAGCCCAGTTCTCACCAATGAGTCTCAGATTAGAGCACCTTTTAAAGGGTAAAGTTAGCTTTGTTCTGAAGTTTACATTACTTGTTGGTCTGTTTTATTCTCTGGCATTCTGTTAACAGATCAACAGGCACCAGACAGCTACATTTGTGTCTATTCTTCCAAAGGGTACCAGTTCCCTTGTAGCATAATGTATGGCAGGGCCATTAGAAACACAATGACACTTATGTCTAAAGCTTGATAACATTCTCTATATTTGACATGATCTCTTCTTGTTCTTTTTTTTTTTTTTTTCTTTTTAAGATTTTATTTCATTATTTTTAGAAAGAGGGGAAGGGAGAGAGGCAGAGAGGGAGAGAAACATCACTGTATGGTTGCGTTTCACCTGCCTCCAGCCATAGACCTGACTGGAGACCTGGTTTGCAACCTGGTTATGTGCCCTGGCTGGGGAATTGAACCTGCAACCTTTGGGTTCACAGGCCGGTGCCTTATCCACTGTGCTACCAGCCAGGGCATCTTCTTGTTCTTAAGCAAAATAGTCAATCTTGTTAAATAGCTGTAGCTCCTTTCAGGAAACTCAAATGCAAATTCTCTATGAAGGCTGTTTCTCTTCACATCCCTTCCCTTGATGGAAACTGAGTACAGGGGAAGTGACTGATCTTCTGCCACACCCATGTCGTTGCTGGCATTGTGTGTAGCGGGTGGGGTGTCCTCCTTTTGCTGGGTTTCTGTTCCTCAGAGTGTTCTTTGCTGATGTCTTCTGAGATGTGGCAGCCCGACCTGGCTCTGCTGGGCATCTTGTTAGGCAGCTGATGCTTAGTTCAGGCTCCAGCGTTCATGGCACGTGTTCTCATGCCAGAGACTCACAATCTAATAACTTAATCTGAATCACCAGCTTGGAATGAATGAGGTCCAAAAGCAGAAAGTGTTTCATTTAAAAAATTTAGTATTTTCAAAAATTATTTTTGTTTATAGATCTCAATTGCATGTAAATCCAGACCCGCTTCGTGAGGTAACCCCTTTCCCTTGGAGCGTATCTCACCCTCGCTTGGGGGTGAGATATGTTCCAAGACCGCCAATGGATGCCTGAGACCTTGGATTTACAAAATCCTATATACATTAAGGTTTTTGTTTCCTATATGTACATGCCTATGATCAAGTTCAATTTATAAATTACACACATTAAGAGCTTAACAACAATAATAATGAAATAGAGCAAGTATCATAATATACAGTATTAACAGTTAAGTGAATGTCTTTCTCTCTCTCCTAAAATATGTTACTATACTCACTCTCTTTCTTTTGTGATCAAGGGAGATGACCAACTGCCTATGCTGTGAGACAAAGTGAGGTGAATGATGTCATGTCAGGCTACCACTGACCTGGCACATTTGAAGTACAACAGGGAAACTCATAGGACTTTCTTTTTCCTTCTTCCCAATTTTATGGATAGCAAATCCATTCTTACTGTAGAGCTCAGCATCCTCAGCAAATGATTTTTTCCCTTTCCTTATTAAATTGAGAACTTCTGCCTTCTCACTTAAAGGAATCATTTTGCAACTTCTCTTTGCCATCCTGAGTCACCGGCATCACTTACTCCTGAGCTGTGGGGGCCACGATGAATAAAATCAAGGTGACTTGAACATCAGCACGGTGACACCTCAATCTGACCACCTAAATTCCCAGAGAATAAGGGGACAAAGGGTGAGTCACATCCCAGGAAGGATGGAGTGGGATGGCGCAAGATTTCATCATGTTACTCAGAACAGTGTGAAATTTCAAAAGCATGAATTGCTTTTTTCTGGAATGTCCCACTTAATACTTTCAGACCGTGGCTATGGGTAGGGTAACCGAAACTCCAGAAAGTGACACTGCAGATAAGGGAGGACTACTGAGTGTCTTCTGCTTTAAACATAGAAGTCATTAATATGTTGACATTAGATGCCAGTTGTAACTCTTCTGTCAACAGAGCTGTCACTTGGGTGAAGAAGGAATTGACACAAAGTGATGCACAACTATCCAGCCACATTTCTCTCCTGCAAATGTAAAACACGAATCAAGGGAAGGGTAATCGTATTTGAAGCAACTTTGAGCTAACTTCTTAGCAAAGCAAGTTTGAGTCAGCATTTCTTTCAGAGGGCTTTAGGCTAATTTTCTATTATATTTTTATACATTATTGCACATTAAAAATATTTAATATAAGCACTTATTATAATTAGCACTCTCAGTGCCCAGTATATTACCTAGCATATAGCAAGCACATAATACATGTGTATATTAATGAATGGGTAATAATATCATGGTGTGACTGCCTCGGGGCAGAGATGCTGGGAAGAAGCTATGGTTTCATTTTCTTAAAACGTCAGGAAAATATAAGAGAAGAAAGAGAAAGAAGGAGGAGTGAAAGAGTATAGAAGAGATAAAAATCTACAACAGAGAAGCCAAAGGAGAAAATTTCCAGATTTTTCTATGACCTTCATTGCTTACTTATTTGTTTTTAATTTTTTTTTTTTTTTAATTTTAGAGAGAGAGGAAAAGAGGAAGAAAAACATTGATGTGAGAGACAGACAACGATGGGGTGTCTTTCGCATACGTCCTAACCAGGGAGGGAGTGAACCCACACCCAGGTATGTGTCCTGACAGGGAATCGAACCAGAGACCTTTTGCTTTTCAGGGCAATGCCCAAGCAATTGAGCCATACTAATCAGGACTTACTTATTATCCTTTTATTTTTGAAGAATATTCATGGTTCCTTTACTATGATAAAGAAGTCAAAGTACACATTGGTGGTTACAGAATAGACAGGGGGATGTTAAGAGGAACAAAGGAAATGTAGAAGCCAAAGAAGTTATATGCATGAGTCATGGACATGAACTAAGAGGGGCGTTGCTGGAGGGAATGGGGTACTGGGTGGAGGGGGGGGTAAAGGGGGGGGAGTTGGGACAACTGTAATAGCAAAATAAATAAAACATATTTCAAAAAAATAAAAAAAGTCATAGAAAGTGACTTTTTCCACCATTATTAAACATAGTAAGATTAATGTCATAGATACTCAGTACAATATCAAATCTGTTAACTCATTTGATGTTTTGCTTCACTTATTATTTTTAAAAGGGTGGCCTTTTGGTAAAAATGTCTTATGGGAGTGGGTCTATTGTGTACAATGTCTTGCTTTCACTAATTTGTTGCTCTAGTTAACATTTCCCTTTCATACCCAGCTGCCTCTATCTTGGCACAGCTCAAGGTCGTGGAAATCAAATCAGCATAGTAAAGAAATGCAGAATTGTAGGAAGCAGAGGAAGACGAAATGGTTGCCCTTGCCTACGCTTTACAGAAGGCTTCCAACATCACACATCGGGTTTATCAACAAATAAGGATGCTTCTTTCAAACCCAACGAGGTTCCCAATCCATATTAATATTTGGCTTTGAAGTGCTTCCTTTCAAAGATCAGAAAGAAGCTGAAGAAACAAGACAAAAACAAAACAAAACAAAAACATCACAAAAAACCACACACCAAACCAAAACTACAACAAAGATACTCATATTTTTAAAGTGAGGTCTGGAAAAGCTCCAAAGAGGTGGGAAGTCTCTAACGTGGTGCGGAAGACAATAATTCTTCCCTTGCCGCCTCCGTGCTTCCGCGCCACTGTGACCTGGAGGCAGGGCAGCCCCCTGGAGGCAAACAGCGGCTTCGGGGCGCACAGCACTCGGCGACCTTCCTCACCAGTTCACTGCTCCCAAAGCACCTGCACTAAATATTTTTATGCCGAGACCATGAAAATCCGGGGAGTGCAGCCGTCCTCAAAATTTCTCATTTCTTACCTGCCACAGCAGGGTCACCGGGTGGCTGCACAAATGAGCGTGGGCCAGACTGCATACGGCAGGGCAGGCAGGGCGCAGGGCAGGGGTTCTCCTGCACCGAGCTGCACCGAGCCGCCCCCGGAGGTCCCTGCAGAGGCCACCTACTTGCGAAGGCAGCTCAAAGCACAGGGCCAGCACATGGCTTTCATTCAGACATTCTGAAAGGCTTTCTAGGATCCATCCCAAGTTCTTCTTACTCTTTTATGAGGGTGTTAACTCTTGGGTTTATCTCTTTTAGCCTCAGAAGAACTATTCTCATCTTTAGTATTCTGCATACTAAGATTCTCAGTCCATGTTCCTCAGCTCCACAAGCCTCCAATGTCCACGAACCTGGTTCTTCTTGAAGGTGCAGAATTCTCTCTGCCCACCTCATGTACTTGCTATAAAGGGCCAAAGAAAATAATAAATGCGAAAATGCTTTCCAAGTGAATCTAATAGGTAAATGTCTGTGATGAGCAATGACTCTATATATCATATGTATTTTTTTTTTCTAGTTTTCCACAGGACAAACTGGGTGTTTGTGAACCTGGAGTTCAGTCCAACTGTTACTTTATACAGTTGGGACTCTGGCCCTGCCGTGAAATCTACTTTCTGGGAAAGAGCTCTGCAGGTGGCGCTCCTGAGGGGACAGTTACTTCAAAGGACAAAGTCCATTAGAGGAAGAGGAATGTCACAAGGACCCACCAGAAATATGTTACAGCAAATTCCTAGTAAACTGCTGGAAGACTTTCCCATGCTCTTGAAAATGTTGTTTACTTCTATTTCCCTTTAAAACTATTTTTTCTTCTAAAGTTCTTTACTTTTCCAGTTGCACATTTTTAAACTTTGCCTTTTAAGTCCCTCATTCTATTCTTGATCTTTAATCCGTTTTTCTTTTTACAGAGTTAAATTTTTATCACATGGCCTTTTAGTCTTTTATCTTAATTTTTCATTATCTCTACTTTCCTGTGCTTAACCTTTTATCTCATTGGCTTCTTGCTCGCTATCTTTTATTTTACATCTAATCTCTTCTCTTATTATTTTTAACTTTTAACCTTTTAATTTTATGGGAATTTGAATTTTTTATTTTTAACATTTCCTGGATTCTTTTTATTTTCTCTCATACTTTACTCTCAGTCTTTTAGTTTTAATATACAGTTAATGGTCTGCTATATATATAGCCAGTATTTTAAAGAAGAAGAAAGTAGAAGCCTTTCTCTCCTAAAATGTATCTTTACTTTAAAACGTGTTTTTGTAAAGACTAGCATAGGGGATGGCTACGGGTGTACTGACTGGTATAAACGAGAACCCGAACTTGGAAGCCCGGAGGAGGGACCCCCCCACCCCCCATCAGGCTATGCTGCGCAAACAGTTCACACCAGAGTATCTGGAAGCTGAGTCTTTTCTTTTCACTTTGGTACATTGAGTTTGCTCAGTAATGACATTTCCTACCATTTATCCCACCAATGCTGACAAGAGTTTTTGTGTGGTTTTAATCCTTGAGAGGAAAACTATTTGGCTGACTTCTTACGAGGGCTCAAACACAGCCCACTGCCCTATAACAGCCCCATTTCCAGCCTGAAACTCCACCTCAGGTCAGGTGAACAAACAGAAATAGTCAGATATGGTGCAATGCACTCTGCTGGGAATAGAGGGCTTCTTGGATCTAAGATGTGTAGCAAGAGCTCTATTTCTTTAAATTTAGGAGACTTCGAAATTTAAATTGAAGGTACTGAAGTCATTAGAAATGATCACGTTCCTAGTGTTCCACACAGCAAGAATGAGCCAGGAACGAGCGCAACCAGGGCATGAGAGTCAGTCTAGGTGACTGCAGCGGTGGGGCGGGGGACACCTGCAGAGTGTTAGCATTAGTGCCAACATTACAGGTTTTCACCGCTTATGGAGGGACTAGAGTCTGAGAAGAGCAAGGACCCAGCTACACATCCCAGCTCAGGAAAATGAAGTGTGGCGACAAAGGAGCCACCAGCAGAGAGGGTCACGGGGAGAGGTACAGTGTGTGAAAGCAAAGCGCTCAGAGAACTGAAAGTGGTGGCTGATGAGGCGCCTGCATTCCCAGGGCCCAGGGGAAAGACACCAGGAGCTGAGGGAGGCCAGGAGATGGTCTTAGGTGAGGGGGTGTCAGGGGCCAGGGACTGGAGAGTGACAGAAATCTGAGTGTGGGGTGCCTTGTGGTGACCTCAGTTGACGTGGTCAGGGGGCCTGAAGGGATTCATCTGGGTGCCAGTCTCTGAGATGAGGTGGGCAAGCAGAGCGTTTCAGAGGAGGGAGTGGCCTCCCCAGGGACACGCAGAGCTTAGGGGCTCCGAACCTCTCCCCACAGCCTCTGCTCCAGGAGAGGTTAGTGACAATGGCGCCTTCATCATCTGTCACCCTGAGAAGGAATATTCCTCACTGGGGAACAACCTTAAACTGTAACCTTACTATGGCCGCCTGGGACCTCATTTGCACTCATTAATCAGATTTGAGAGGTTGGAGGAAGGCAAATATTTAATGTACGAGGCAGATTTCAAAATCTCTTGGTGATCTGTGGTCACCTGAGCACTTTAACTCTGCCTTGGAAAAGGAGCTGAACAAACAATTCACTAAAGAAAAAAAATAGCAGGAAGGAGCACAGAAATTTGGAAAATAATGTTTAGTCTGTATATCTTTAAATACATGCAAAGAATACAAGGAGGTAACAGTGTTCAGCTGTCAAATTAGCAATGATAAAAATAATTATAACATTTAAAACTGGTGGAGGGGGTCACAGGGCAATATTATAGTATAAATTATCATGACTTTCCTGCACAATAATTTAGCAACATGTTTTAAAGACTTAAAAATAAACATTTTTATTCAGTAATATTACATCTATAAATCTATCTGCAAAAATTTATCAGAAGGTTTGAAACATTTATATATAGAAATGTTTACTACTACATGTATAATTTGTAGGAGTAAAATTAAAATTAACTTACATATTAAAAAAATAGAAAAGTATTTTAAGCTTTATGATGCATTCTTATGATGGGAAACTATGAGGCTTTCAAAGTGTTTTTCATGATATAAAAATATTCTCATTAAACATTTTAACCATGAAGGATATAATACATACAAATAAAATAAAACAGCATATATAATTCAAAATTAATTCTCAAAATGGGAGTTGCTCAGTATCACCTGGAGGATTTATTAAAGTCACAGATGTCCTGAGTCCACGTTATATCTATTGAATCAGAATCTCTCAAGTAACTTATGAAGTAGGTATATGGATAATTATAATTAAAAATAAATCATGTTCAAAAAGGCATGGTAGTGGTAAAAAAAAAAAAAGACACATAAATCAAAGGAAGAGAACAGAGCACCCAGAAATAAACCCACACCTCTGTAGTCCAGGAACACCTGGCAGAAGAGGCAAGCAGACACAATGGGCTAAAGACAGTTTATTCAATAAATGGTGTTGGGAATATTGACAGGTATGTGCAGAAAAATGAAACTAGATCACCACACACAAGAATAATATCCAAATGGATCAAAGGCTTAATTAAATGTTAGACCTGAAACCAAAACAATCCTAGAAGAAAACAAAGGCAGAAAAATCTCCAACTACTCAGAGCAGTATTTTTTTTTTTTTGATGTAGCTCCTCAGGCAAGAGAAATAAGACAATAAATAAACAAATGGGACTACATCAGATTAAAAAGAAAACTATCAATAAAATAAAAAGACAACCCACTGAATGGGAGCACATATTCACCAATGCATCTGATAAGAGGTTAATATCCAACATTTATAAAGAACTTATAAAACAACACCAAAAGAAAAAGAAAAGAAAAGAAAAGAAATAATTCAATTTAAAAATAGGCAAAGGACATGAATAGACAGTTCTTCGAAGAGGACATACAGTGTGCCAACAGGCAAATGACAAGATGCTCAGCTTCACTCATAATCAGGGAAATGTAAATTAAAACCACAATAAGGTGTTATCTCACACCTGTCAGAATGTCTATCATCAATAAATCAACAAAACAAGTGCTGGTGAGGATACAAAGAAAGGGGAACACTTGTGCACTGCTGGTGGGAAGGCAGACTGTTACAGCCACTGTGGAAAGCAGTACAGAGCTACCTCAAAAAATTAAAAATGGAACTGCCTTATTACCCAGTGGTTCTACTTCTGAGAATTAATCTAAAGAAACCTGAGGCACTAATTGAAAGAGTACATGCAACCCTATGTTCACTGCAACATTATTTATAACAGCCAAGATCTGAAAGCAGCCCAAGTGTCCATTAGTAGAGGAACAGATAAAATAACTATGGGACATTTATACACTTGGGCATAAAAATGAAGACATTTTTACCCTTTGTGATAGTATGGATTGACCTGGAGAACATTACACTAAGTGAAGTAAGCCAACCAGAGAAAGACAAACACCCTATGATTTCACTCACAGGTGGAATCTAATGAACAAACTGAACTAACCAGACTCATGGGTAGAGAGCTGACTGACAGCTCTGGGCAGGGATATGGAGCAAAAAAGACAAAGAGCTTATGGATGCAGATAACTGTCTGGTGATTGTTGAGGGAAGGGGTTGGGTAGAGGTGGATGAGGGTGGAAGGGAGATAAATGGTAATTGAAAAATACAATAAAAATCAAAATAAGTTAAATTAAAAAAAACAACAAAAAACAAACAAAAAAATTCCCACACCCTTCAATGGTCTAGATTCTGAACTCTGACTACCCTAATCTACTGTCCTGGTGGACTTCCTCCCAGTTCCCTCTAACCCCACCTGGGTTGCACTTTGGAATTACCCCAGGTGGTTTCCAAATAAATAAATCATGTTGTTCTTTTAAAGGAATACTTATTACTTTTAATCAGGAAAATGCAATAATTACCACTACAATGTAGGCTATCCTTCCGGTCACTAAAAACAACTCATCATCGATTGCTGACACTCTAAAATTAAATCTACCCTCAAAGCACATCAGGAAATAGGAGACTCCTGTTCTGGACAGTGTCAAGTTTAGCACAAATCAGCAGGTAATAAGGCAAACAAAATATATTAGTACTGCAAAATACTAAAACCTTCTCCAAGATTTTCATTCTACTTAAAATTTATTTCAAATCTCAACACAAAAGCTCAGGTGAAATAACAATATGTAATAAAACCCAAAGACCATCTTGGCTGATGTGGCTCAGTGGATAGGCACTGGCCTGCAAACCCAAAGGTCACTGGTTCCATTCCCAGTCAGGGCACATAACCAGGTTGCAAGCCAGGTCTCCAGCCAGGTCCCTGGCAGAGGCAGGTGAAAGGCAATCGTACACTGATGCTTCCCTCCCTTTCTTTCTTCCTCCCTGCCCTTCTCTCTGAAAATAATGAATAAAAACAACAAAAAACCAACAAACAAAACAAAACAAAACAAAAAAAAACGCAGAGACCTTGGTTACTAACTGCTATGGGATGCAACTGATATAAGTGTACATCCTCAAGAACACAGAGGAGCTGGTTTTCCCAAACTTCCCCAATCAGGCCAACTGTCCTGAACTTCCTAAAGCCAACGCCACTCTGCTGAGGAGCTGCCAGTAGCTATTATCCATAATTATTTCATAATCAGGAAAAAAACTAAAAAAATGGAGCGGATTTCCTGCTGTTATATGCGTCTAAAACTACTCTTTATGGTAGATGAACACACATCCTCACTAATATATTTATCTTTATTGATACCATAAATAGCATCTGGTGTGCCAGAATCCATTATAGAATTTATCAGTTTTTTAAAGAGATCAAACCTTTTTACCTCTTAAGGAGCTGCCATTAACTCATTAAACATTCCATACGAAACCTTTGTCAATTCTCTTATTGATCACTGTGCTGTTGATGGTAAGGCTGGTATTGTGCCCAGAGAGCAAACAGGCTTGGCGTAAGTTACACTGCTCCTGACCCCAATTAATGGAACTATTTATCACCTAATGTACAAATCAGCTGGAAGAATACAAGGTTATGGCTGTAACTGACATTTTCCTTTTTTTTGCTTCTGTCGACAGGAATTGTTGCCAGGTAAACTGCTGGAACTCTAGTTACTGTATTATTATTGTTCATATAAAACATTTATCATAATACTAGAGGAGTTATATCAGATAACAACTCAATTTTCATCAATTCAAAATTAAGATGTGTGCTGCATCTCTATTCTTTAACTTGTTCCTTGATAACCTGAAATTACTCTGGGATAAAATGAATATCCCTTGTCACAGAGAAAAAAAAAAGATGATACCTTCCCTTATATGCAGATTACATAGATTTTTGTCAGCAAAAGGATAGGCCTTTATAGAGAATGGGCATTTTTGCCAACTGCTAACATGAGTGGCTGTAAAATAAATATTAGAGAACCAATTTAGCAAGTGGAATATGACCCCCATATTTAAGTCACTTGAAATCACTACAATAGTCTGTGAGGGATACTTTCCAAGACAGACCCTCAGTAGATACTTGAAACCACAGATATCACGTAACCCTCTATGTAGTATGTTTCTTCCTGTATTACACACCTAACATAAAGTTTAATTTATAATCAGGCACAGGAAGAGACTGACAACAATAACTAGTAACCAAATAGAACACTATCTTATTTCACAAGTAAAAGATTCTTTCTTACTGAAGATCTTAGCCACCTCAGCACAGGCTTTTTCTCTTTCCTTCCTGAGTAGAGAGCTTTCATTTTTTTCACTTAGGGAAACGCTTCATGGTTTCTCTTTAGCTTATCTGAATTCTCAGCATCATTAGTTGTGTGATTTAGAATCATTATTAAGTAAAATAAGGGTTTACTGACCAGGAGCAGATTGCACAATGCCTGGAGGGCTACCATGTGACTCGAGTGTGGAGCGCAGAGATGCTGGACAAGGATGATTCATGTCTCTGGTGGTCGGAGCGGGTTGGTGTGAGATTTCACTGCACACCCTGAACCACAAGCAATTTAAAGCTTATGAATTGTTTATTGCTGGTACTTTTTCATTTAATATTTTTGGGCCGTGGTTGACCAAGACAGACTGTGGCTAGGGGGCAGGTATTGGGACTGTATGGAGTCAGTTTATTCACGTGTAGCGAGGCTTAGATAGTCAACCAATTTACCTCAGCGAGGACGGCAGAAAGCAGATGGCCTCGTATGAAGGAACCATGCAGGGGCAGCTCATGATATTTGGGGATGCCCTCTTTATAAAATAAAATAAAAAATCATTGTTCATATTTACTTACGACTAAGTAAATTAAATTGAATATTGAATATTGAAACACATTATAACTCAAAACAAACAGAAACAACAAATACTTCGCCTATTTTTAGGATCTCTCTAGAGCTTGGCAGGGGCCTGTACATCAGGGCGCTGTGACCTAATTGAACCTCACTAGCTCCATGCAAATCCACCTCTGAGTCCTCAGGGGCTTCACTGAAAATGAGGCTGGTGATGGTGTGCAGAGTTTGGGTGCGTCTGCTTGAAAAATTTTCAGACCTCAGTGATGGAGTCATAAGATTTGGAGGCAAGCAGGCGGATTGTTTGGTGCTTGACTAGAGCCACTAAAGACTACTGTTCCGAGAGAATTTGTCTTTCTGCAGGTATGTTCAGGAGGCCTCAGTGCAGCGAGAGAGCAGGAGTGAGTGCCTTTAAGAGCCCAGATGTGCCTTTTCTAGATCCTCAGCTTTTATAGACGATGTCAGCCCAAAGCTTACCGGAGCTGGCCCTGAGAGGTAAGGATCCATGCTTTACTGTTCTCCAGACACTTGTCAGGAAGTTCACAGTCCTTAACGCTTCTCCAAAGCCTGGCTGGCGGAAGTCACGTTTATTGCTCTCTCTCTGGAGGAGGTGCGGTCAATCCTCCCCCTAAAAACAACTATCATCTTTCTGGCACGAGGAATGAGTTCTCAGACATGGAGATGCTAATGGAACGGCTGCTGTCTGGAGTTATTATCTATTAGTACTTAGTGTCAGGCGCACTGGCCGGTCATTCGGCTACTCTTCTCAAATCTCAGCGCTTTCAGACAGAAATGCTTTTTCCCAGATGTTTAAATTTTAAACATCATGTGTAGAGCCTCTATGTGCTCTACACAGTCGAAGATTTTAAAATTCTATCGTTTGCTTAGTGGGACCAGGTTATCCTCATAGTCTGTAAAACAAGCGCACCACTTTCATCTTAGAAAAATGTAAATATCCCTTTTGTATGTGGAATAAAATCTACATTTTTTCACTTGGAGTTTGAAGCCTACTTTAACCTTCATGCGCTGATTAATCCACTTAAATCGGGAGACCTCCGGGCTGCCCAAGGTTTTGGCTCACAGCTCATCCTTACCGTTCTACTCCAGCTGTCACGTTCTCGTCATTCCCTGTATCTGGTCGGTTATCCTTCAGAGCGTAACTTAAGCCACTTTTGTAAGTGTTCGTAATCACCTGAAGCAGAGTTAATCCACTGCTTTTGCTATTTGTCCACGTACCTCCCCACTCCCTGCAATGAGTGTGTACGTATCCAACACACACGCATGACAAGTTCCCGTGCCGTGTCTCTTTCATGACCACGTTTGCATAGTGGACCCATGATACCCGATACTCAGCACACTTTCTTACACCAAGTCAGGACGTCCGTACTAGCACGAGAGCTACTGCCCAAAGGTCTTGGACAAAAACAGCTCCCCTCTCTTAAATCTAACTCATGGGTGCCTTGGTGAAGTAAGAGCAAAATATTAATTAATGTTCATTAAAGATCTGTGACCAAATCCTGACTCTGCCAGTAATCACAAGCTGTGCGACCCTGAGGAAATAAATGAAGCCCTCTGAGCCTCGGTTTAGTCATTTGCAAAATGGGTAAACATTTGTCTGTGCAGATTATTGTATGAACTAAATAAGGTAAGGAAAACCAACAGCATGCGATTGATGAACGTGGTCGTCTCATCACCGTTTTACTCTCCGATTCCTTGTCTCCGTGGTGAGAACAGAGTCGAGGCCAACAGATCCGCATCTCCTTCCGTCCTGAACCCCCGGGGACACGTTGGGATTTACCTGCTCTCACTCTCTATGACTGAGTGAAGGCATTCCTCTTCAATACTGATCCCTCCAAGGAAGCTTAAACATTTCTCT
This sequence comes from Noctilio leporinus, assembly GCA_004026585.1. Classification (NCBI taxonomy): domain Eukaryota; kingdom Metazoa; phylum Chordata; class Mammalia; order Chiroptera; family Noctilionidae; genus Noctilio; species Noctilio leporinus. The sequence goes on along the minus strand of PVIW01000563.1, from coordinate 394,034 downwards.
TGATAAATGAAGGCAGCATTATGCTGACAGTCTATGAATTGATTCCTAGCAGGCAAAACAAGAAGGAAATTTAGCGAACACAAGGCTCTGAAGCTGGGAAAACATTTCATGCTGCCATGGCGAGGAGCCACGGGTAGAATTCCTTGTTCCGCCTGTAGGCGCTGGGTGTCTTTAGCAACTGTCATTTCCTTACTCGACTTTTAAACATTGTGTTTCCTCACAGGTAGCATTTTACTGTTGCCTTGGACTGGCTGAGGGGCGAGTGATTATGAAGTAAGATTTATAGTGTTTCCTTGTATCACGGAAAGGTCAGTGACTATATTCTATTATAGACGGGTAAATTTCATTCACGTACACGGATTTAAACAAGTGAGCCAACCCTCCCAGGGATGATTTGACTGCTGTAAAGGGCTACAAAACAATAACGTGTGTGGGAATACACCTTTATTCTTTTTCTTTTTTAACAGATTGAAGGCATCTCAAAGCACCTCATAACAATGAACTTGTTCCCGCCAGCCCAGGGCCTTTGCATGTGAATGAAGCAAACTATTTGTACTTGGGCCTGCATCTTCCTCAAAGATAGGACACATTTTGGGTTTTTTTTTTGTTTTGTTTTTACCTTTTTGAGGATGCAGAACTATGCAAAATCCTAAAATTTATGTATTCCCTAGTTCTTTTTTTTTTTAATACTAATAACATACTCTTGCTAGCTCAGCTAAGGAATAGGCACTTGTGAAATGATTTCTCTGAACATGGCATGTAGGCTCCTGACACACGTATCCTCAAGTGGCACTCTTGCGACCCAGCTATAACTCTCTGAGGATCAGTTCTCATCAAACTCTGGGTGCCCTCTGGTCTAGTCATCTTTAATATCTTACCAAACCATTATTCCTTCTCTCCCAACCCCTCCCTCTCTCCCAATCTCCATCTCTCTCTCTCCCCACCTCCCCCTCCTTCCCTTCCTCCTGCCCTCATTCACAGCACACATAGACAGGCCATTCTTTCTTCTCTCTGCACTACGGTTCCTTATAATTTATACCATTAAATATAAAGAAAATTATCATGGAAAATGAGGAAAAACTTTAACACGTTATAATGTGTCCAGGCAGGCATTTCCTTAAAATCAATTGTCTTATGTGTAGGAGTAAATATTCATCTGTGTGATGTGTTGTGGCCTAGACTGTTGCATGTATTTCTGGGAAGAAATTTAATACTTAAAACTTCTGTTTATTTAAGCCGAGGTGACTCTTCTGAATGTATCCTTTCATTATCTTGATGCTTAATTATGGCTACCGCAAAATAGAGTTTATTAAAATACATTATAGACGCCCCTATGAAAATGTTAAGTTGATCCAATCCATAATTGATACTTAGAAGCCTACACTTAAAATGTCTTCACATTCCATCACTCTCTCCCCTTTTAAACTTGAATGTCAAGTGCCCACCTTCCTCTACATAAGGGTTGTACCCTCCCCATTTAGACTGCAGTACAGCTCAGAGGACTGTAGCCCAATCACACTCACAGCAAGTTGTATCGACAGTCAGGTCCTAAGAAAGGACCAACACTTTTATTTGTAATCTTAGATATAAAATAACATCTCTATGTAGTGAGTTCATCCCTACAGTCTCAACAAAAAGATATGTTTTTGTCACTTTCATACACAGATAAGACTTGTATCAAGGTTGTTGGGGAAGGCATTGCAATTTTTCAATTTAAACAACTGGTCGTATCAGTGGAGTCTTGGTTATATAAATTCCCAGTGAAAGACAAGATAAGGCAAATCTATTAGTATATTAAATTGAAAATTTGTTGCTGTATTAGGTGTACCAGTGGAGGAAAAATGAAAAGGGAAGAGTATCCGGGTATGATATGATAATTACTCATTAACCAGTGCAATTAATACATTCTCCAGACAATTACCTTGACCCAAATATTTGCTCCAGTTGACAATCATTGTGTTAATGGCAGATGACAGAAAGGTCTCAGGCATAATCTTGCCCTGCTTTACCTCTCCCTGCCTTTACCGAGCGGCAGTCAGTGGTCCCTGCTCAAGTCCAGGTGTTCAGCTGGATTGTGTTTTGTTACAGAGATTGGATTTGGGAAATAGGGAGAGACAAAGAAGTTAAAGTAATCTATTTGTCCTGCTCAGTTCGGGCTCCTGTAACAAAATTCCACAAACTGGGTGGCTTAAATAGCAACCATTTAATTCTTATAGTTCTGGGGGCTGGGAAGTCCAATGTCAAGGTGCTGGCAGTTTTGGTGACTGGTGAGAGCCCACATCCTGGCTTACAGACAGCAGTTTTCTTGCTCAGTATCAACCGTGCGAACTGTTTTGATTACGTTGACATTGGCTCGATACTTTCGGGACACTCACATGGTGCCCTCTAGTCCCTTCACTCCTCAGGACATTAATTCTATTATGGGGGCACCACCTTCAGGACATCACCTAAACCTAATTACTTTCTACAGACCCTACCTATAAATACCACCTCACTTGAGATTAAACATGAATTTTGGGAGGACTCATTCAGTCATAGCAGCATTTCCAAAAAGAAGGGGGGAAAAATACCTTCTAATATAAATCTAAAAAAAAAAAAAATCCAGTTTTTAAAAATCTCAGACTCACTGTTGGACACAGAGACAAAGAGCAGTGTGATTATGTGACTAGGCCAGAGTCCTTTTCGGGAAACCTCTGTCCTAACATTTCTCCTTTGCCCGATATCTCAGGGATTTCCACCCTGCCTTTTGTCTTCCCTGAAATTTCTCATTTTACTGTCTCTTTCTTGAAGTAGACGATAGCAAGAATTATTATACACACTAGTCCATGTGTGACCTAACCAGCAATTTGTATAAACATTATTTCCTCTTCTATGTCCCATATTTTTTGGCTTGGTCTTTTAGCCATGGAAATATATTCAACAAGAATCATCAAGAAATAATCAAATGAGCCCTGGCTGATGGCACAGTGGATAAGGTGCCAGCCTGCAAACCCAAAGGTCGCTGGTTCAATTCCCAGCCAGGGCACATAACCCGGTTGCAAGCCAGGTCTCCAGCCAGGTCCCTGGGAGAGGCAGGTGAAAGGCAACCACACACTGATGTCTCTCTTCCTCTCTGCCTCTCTCCCTTCTTCTTTCTCTAAAAATAATAAATAAAATCTTTAAAAAAAAAACCCATGAATATTAAAAAAAAAAGAAAAAAGAAAGAACCAAATGACAGCCAGGATCATGTTCTTTTTTCCCTGCTTTTTATTGAATTATTGAGGTGACACTGGTTAACAAAATTATACAAGCTTCAGGCACACAGCTCCACAATCTCTGTACCCTGTACAGTATATTCACCATCCAATTCCAGCCTTCCATCGCCATGTACCCTCCTTTACCCTCCTGCACCTCCCCATAACCCCCACCCTCCTAGCAATCATTGCACTGTCCTTGTCAGTTTCAGTTATAAAGTGGATTTTTATAACTAGGAATAATATTCATTAACCTGGCACCAGGAAGTGTTTTTCAAACTGAGAAGTGGAACCTATTAGTTGGCTGTGCCAAATACATATATATATATTTTTACAAAATGAAAGGGTAGGGGGGGAAGAAGGATGAGAAGAGAGAAAAAGAAAAGAAAAAGTAATAGATAAATACCAAATGACTTCATATATATACAGACTGACAGCTGTTAAGGGGAGAGGATAGGGAGCTAGGTGAAATAAGAGAAGGGACTAAACAAAAAGAAAAAAATAATCTCATAGACACAGACAGCAGCATGCTGGTTACCAGAGGGAAGGGTGGGTGGGCAGAAGAGGGTAAAAGGGGAATAAATGATGTTAGAAGGAGACCTGACTTTGGGTGGTAAGCACACAATACAATATAAAGATGATGTGTTATAGAATTGTACACCTGAAACCTATATAATTGTGCCACCCCAATAAATTCAATAAAAATAAAAGTCAAACTTAAATGCACAGAAATATATTGTACATTGTATAGGATTACAATGCAAAAGGTACATATTTCCTACTCTAGGTTATGTTTGAAAAGTTTTGAACGCTACTGTAAAAGGAAGTGAGAAACAATACTAAAGGAATAAAAAAGATGAACTTTGAAAGATAATAGGACATGCTTTTCACATGGCAGATGTGCAGGTAGAAAAACAACTGGTAAGGCAGTAACTGTGTCCAGCATAAAACAGTAATGGGACATCATCCCAGCGGGAGTGTCCTGAGTCTGGGCCACACCAGTGTCTGGTCCCCTCTGTCCTGAAGGCAGCACTGTGCAGCCAGCAGGGTGAGGCTGCCCACAGACCTCTGAGGAGGGGAGCATGGATGCATTCCACTTGACACATGCAACATCAAACACAGAAGAGGCCAGAGCTGTTATCTACTATCAGAAATTTCAGTTAAAGGTTTTATCCCTTTATAGCTCCCCCACTTTTAAAGAGAACTGAATAAAAAGTAAAAGCAACTCTGAAATAACAGTGATTCTCTGACTGATGGATGCATTTGTGTGACTTCTGGGAACGGACTAGCTGCATACACATTTCTTGAAGGCAGCAAGCGCAGGGAGGGGGAGAGGGAGGGGTGGTTCCAAGCATGGCTGTTACTGGCTCTTTTGGTCAGTAGATGATTGACAGGTTACATCAGCTGCAATGATGAGAACATCTTCCCCTCTCCGTCCCTGCAAAGGCAACTGTTTCAGGCATTCGTATAACTTTAAATTACTCATTCTGATGGGATTTTGATTTTACTGGAGATGTGCTGGGGGAGAAAGATCTTGAAAGATAATCCCTGAGAGAATAAAGCTGAACCTTTAACCCTCACAGAACTAGAGAGAGAGGGAGATTCTGTTTGAAGTTTGGAAAGAGAATCTCAGAGGCAGAAATGAGGAACTGTGCTGTTTTGCCTTATGACCTCATAGCAAATAATTTAATCGCAATTAACTTTTTCTGTAACACTTGGAACAGGGGTTGTGATCAAATAATTTCAGTTTAATGCACATTACCGCACAGTTAACTACGTTTAGGTACTGAGCAAAGTGTTAGGGCATAAAGAAGAACACCTTATCATCCTACGAATTCAACATGAAATAACTTTACCATAAGGCATTACAGGGCATGTTACAAGTGTCCCAGAGAACGGGAGGACTGAGATTATATGCGCTAGGCTGGGAGGAACCAGATGAACCCACCAGCCATCCTTGACCCCATGGGGGATCCACGAAACTAACACTGCCCACCCATCACTGGTGCTTCTTGGTGTCCCACCAAGTCCATCCAGCCATCGTCACCTCCCAAGGGGACTCTAGCTATTGCCTCCAAATTACGTTTCCTTTTAATTCTTTGAGCACGCCAAGTATTTGGCTCCCAGCAATGCACAGTTTTCTGAATATTTTTGACTTTTGCTGATCCTTTAGGTCTCAGCTTAAATATCCTTTCCTACGGGAGAGAGTTCTTGACCCACGAGCTAATTAGATCCTATAAGCTATGTGTTATCATAGTGCTATGCACCCCAGACCCCATCACAATACTCTACATGCTTGAACTATAATTTCTGGTTTAATGTCTCTCTTTCCTGCTATATTGCAAACTTGTCCAGTACTAAACTAGCACAGTGTTTGGTGTAAATATGCATATATATATATATATATATATATACACACACACATACACATATGTTTGTGTGTGTGTGTGTGTGTGTGTGTAACTCTTCCTCTGTTCTAATTTTCTAGCTGGAAAAATGTAAGTATTATCAAATAGGCAAGTAAATCATAAAGAGAAGCATTATTAATCACCACTCAAAGGCCATCCTCACCACATTTCCCCCTTCATTATGGTATGACTTGATATTACGAACAGCAACCTTGATAGATAGATAGATTAATACATGATTAGACCTGTCCAGAACAATCCAGTCACAGTTAACAAAATAAGAATGGTTTGTGCGGCATTGATGTGAACCCGGCAGCCAACAAAGTGGAGTGGAGTGGAATGCGCATGTGTGAACAGAGGTGTCTTCACTTCACTGCACTAACCAGTGGGGGCGGTAGAACCACTCAGTGCCCAATGAGCATGTGTACTGTGTGGCCGCTACGTTCAAAATGAGCAAGTGCAGCAATGAACCTGCATCAAGTTTTGCATAATATTAAACATTTCTCAGAAACTATTCAGATGATTCAGAGGCCACAGCTACAGGCAACTGGTGAACTGGTGACTGGCAGCTTCATCATGACAACCCACCTGCTCATGCATCAGGTCTCGTGCAGTTTTTTGGTGAAACATCAAATCACCCAGGTGACTCACCCCCACTACAGCCCAGATTTGGTGCCCTGAAACTTCTGGCTTTTCCAAAAATAAAAATCACCTTTGAAAGAAAAGAGATTTCAGGCCACCAATGAGACTTAGGAAAATATGATAGGGCAGCCGAAGGTAACTGGGAAAACTGTGTGAGGTCCCAAGGTGCCTACTTTGAAGGGGACTGAGGTGTCATTGTCCAATGTACAATGTTTCTTGTATTTTGTATCTTCTTTAATAAATGGCTCTACTTTTCATATTACATGGCCGGATACCTCTGGACAGACTATATATATATATATACACATACACACACACATAAACACATGTATGTGCATGTATAGTATGCATGTGTGTGTGTATGTGTGTGTGTGTGCGTGTAGGTAGAGGGAGAATAATAGATGATTAGTTATTCTGAACACAGGGAGATGATGGCAGTACATCACTCAGGTATGGGTTCCTCTTGACTGTCTTAGAGAAGGTACTGAGGTTGTGACAACCAATCCACAGCTTACCAGCTGTTCCTTTTTAGGCAAGTTAATTTAAAGCTGAGAATAGAATAAAAACAGTCCTTCTGATGATTGCATACACAGTATTGCTGTTAATGTCACACCTACTGTCCTCTGAAGAAGACAGCAATAGACAAGAAAGCGACTTACACTCCTTTCTTTGTCTTTCCTCACTGTAGAATCCTGGAGCAGTGCTTTGGTGCCTCTTGGTTCACTCAGCAGTGCCATTCTCTAAGTTTATTCTTAGAAATTCTTAAGCAGAAAGAAACCAGAGACATGGGGCAGAGGAGGAGCAGAATGAAAGAAAGACATAGTTTTCCTTCTAATCATCTGCCAATTCTTTACATTCTCAGGGTTTTGAAATAGGCTATTTTCAAATAAGGTAATTCTACTAACCAAGAAAACTCTTTATTTGCCTTAACTAAACTGTGAATGCCTGAAGCATCCAAGAGTTTTCACCATGTTTAAAAGGTGAAAAATAATCTTTTCTAAATTGGATTAAGTAATGTGTAGATAAATATGTATATAATATTTTAATAAGGGGAGTTGACTGGTTTTTTTTTTTCATTTCATCTTCCATTCATGTTGCCCTGAATTTAGACTACAGAAGAAGTTGTTAAATTACATTTAATAATAGAGCAGGGTGTTTAATGTATATTAATTAAATATCAGCAGATGGTAAAGGGAGTTCTTGCTGAGTGTGAATAAGGAGAGAGAGAGTTCTAACTGCCATGTAATTAAGTTGAACCTGCAGAAACAATGGAGGTGCGATTACTTTTTTATTAACACATTATACTTTCGAGTGATGTGGAAGAATTTAATTACTCTGTTAACTCCTATTATGTTAATCCACGTTGTCTCACATTGAGTTGGTCTCTGTTTCCAATAAACACAATGAAGCAGACTGTGTCACATTATTTCCAAGTGTTTTGGTTGTCATGTTTTGCAAGTTGAGAGATGGTTCCTATGTGCTTTTAGGCCTGGTGTGCCTCAGGGCCACAGTGCAGCTGGTGTGTTTCCTCTGTTTCCTGCTAAATGTTAGTGGGCAACTCCAAAACTTCACGGAAGAGTAGAAAGGGGGAGAGGCAGGGGGCAGAATGCACTTTTCTTGCGGCAGCATGTCTTGGACACACCACATTTGATAATGGGGTTTTATCCAAGGTAGAGAAGAAGTAGGAAAGGAGAAAACAAACAGTTTCTGTCTTGAGGTTGAGGTTGGTAAGCAAGTTAGTGGCCTTGGGTTGCAAACAAACCCACTTTCTGAGGATGCATTTGCCTTTCATGATCATTGTTTGTTTGAATGAAGATGTATTTATCGGTTACTTGCTGGTCATTGATTTTTTTTTTTTTTTTTTAGGATTTCATAACAGTGAGAGAATTTAGACATTTTTGGTGGTGCTGGTCTAGCTTCCACCAATGTTCCCATGGAATTCTCAGCAAGTTGATCTTAATTAAAAGGACAAATGCTGGATCTTATTATTACTGTGAGCAGGGTCCTTTATTAACATTCGGCGATTGACCTAGACCTTCCCAAGTCTGATGATGGGCATATGAAAATTCACTCCAAGGAGGTGAGGTATGAGGGGCCAACTGTTTGTTCTCAGTATGATGAATGTTCATGAGCAAGAATCTATAAGACAAAGCCAATCTTTAGCGATTATTTTCTTTCCAGAGGGAAAAGTAGGCAGTTCTTAGGCTTACCCAATTTTTTAATTAGAAAGGTAAAAGTATTATCAAACAGACAAGTAAACTATAAATACAAGTATTACTAATCAGCACACAAATGTCAATCTCACCACATTTTCCCCTTGGTTATGGTGGGACCTGACATCTAACTGGTTCCCTATGTTTTTTCCCCATGTGGGAGCTATAAATGCTGATAGAAGATATCACCAACTGTGAGTGACTATTCAAATATGCCCAAAGGCAGGGAAAATTTTCGTGAGCCCTCAAAGAGAAAACCGAAGTGATTCAGTTCAGAATTAAGCCAACCTTAGTTCTAATTAATCTCTTTCTTTTTCACTTAAGTACCAGATTTTCCAATACGGATTTCAGACCACAACTTCATCTTAAATTCTAGTTTCTATAATTGGATCTTTATTTTCTGAGATCCTCAACTGCTAACTTGCTCAATATTTAAGTTTCTTCAGAATTTAGGTAGTGTAATAACTTACCACCATTCCATACTCACATGTGATAGGGCTGAATTCACCCTGAGCTGTTTGACTTCAGAGCCTGAGCTATTAGTTACAAAGCTCTGATGACTTTTAAGATTTTTTTTTTGCTCTGGGCCATATCTCTAGTTCTCAGCCCTTTATGACTCCCATTATCCAAAAAATTATCTAAAATATTGATAGCCTCTTGAAGGCCAATAACATTTAAACTGTTTTCCATTTTAAATTTGAAAGTTGCTTTAACACTTACCTACTCCAATTCACACACACACAAACACACACACTTTTTTTTCAGATAAGGAAGGTAAGGCTCACAAATCTTATGTGCCCTGCCATTTATGTTACCTCACTGTAACTCTTGGACTCTTTCCAATGCTGTCACCTGAAACGTCACTGGATTCAAATGAGTTGAGTCTGCTGAATTATGCCTGGAAAGTAGGAGTGGATGTGATGCCTTATGAATCCAGCCCCAAATCTTTAAGAAACCACAGCTTATCTACACATAGCTTTTAATGAGCAACTTGTACGGTCCATGTGTATATATGCACAATCATTATGTTAAGAGCCAGACATGCTCATTGGTTTTACACCATTGTACACATTGCTAGAAACCTCAGGAATCAAGTTCAGAGTTGCTCTCTGCTTCTTGTAACGTAGCTCAAGTGTCGCATTAGATGCATGGACCCCTCCCTTTGAATCTAATTTTCCTCCTTTGGTCCTGTGACAAGATTTGCAACTACAGCTGCCTTCTCCAATAGCAGGGTTTGAAACACAGATCAGTGTATCCAAATGTGCGATGTGCTCACTATAGTTCTCAGTGGAACCTCTTTCTAAAAATAAACTTAAGAAATCGGCCCTCGACTATAAAATTATAAGATGTAATTAATAATTTACTTGTATTAATGCAAATAATTCCTCTGAGTCATTTAAAATGTATATGGTAGTGCAGGAGAGGTGCAGCCAACGTAAATTCATTCTTTTCAAGTCAGTCATTATTTTCCTAAGAACCTGGATAGATGTAGGCAACCTGATACACTGTGGAGGGAGAAGGAAAACATAATGTTTCAGACATTAAAAAAAAAGAAAAAAAAAGACAATTTCCAATAATAAACCTACCGTGGCCTTCAAAGATCAAAAGAATACAGTAAACTTTCACAGCTAAAATTAAGACAGAACATTTTAGGTTGGGTGTTTTTCTCCACTACTTGCAAAGGAGTATCTGATTTTTCTAAATTGTGAGAAGATATTTGGGCAGAAAAATCTCTTTTTTCTTTCTATTCTATATTTAAGACACAAATTTCATGGACAGTGGATCCCAGCTCTTTCTGGGGCAATAGTTTTGCAATTTCAAGGATGATGCTTCCTACACTGCAAATAAATTCCAAGATAGTTAGTCTAATAAAGTAAACTTTCACAACGGGTTATGGAGTAAAATATATTTGGGGCCCTGTTGATGACATAGGAAATGTATCAGCTTACAGGGTAGAGATGGGAACCACACACACGCCGGTTCCAACCAGGCTTCGTAGGACTGGATTAGCTAGATTAGCCTGAGCTTTTCCCCCAGTTCCGATGACCAGAAAATGTCCCTGTGAATGTCTCTCTTCTATGCAAGTGCCTATGACCACAACAATTCTCAGTGTTCCCAGGCAAAGTGATAAGCAACCTATGACAGGGGCTGGAGGTCCATCCCCTTGAAATGTTGTATATTTCCCCGTTTTCATTTCAATTCATCTCCTGGTTCTTTTTTCCCCCTCTCTCTGTAAATGGGATATAGGTTTCCCATAAGGAATGAGGGAATGGCTTTTAATACTGGAATCCTTAATACATAAGTAATTCAGACTTGGTTCTTATGGAAGTTCAAGTCCAAACTGGATTTGTTCTTTTTTTGCACATCCCATATTACTTTTCCTGCAGGTTCTACATTCAACATTCATTAAGCAAAGCACCACCTCACACCATTCTCCTCCCACGCTTGCCCAGCATCCACCATCTCTTGCCGAGTTTCAGCGGCCACAATTTCTTCCCCAACTGGTTTCCCTGCTTGTACCCCCATTTTCAGCCGTTTTCAGAGCAGTGTCCAAAGGGATTTTCTCCTTGTAAGCCAGATCATGTCATTCATCTGCTTATGATCCCCCAACAGCTTCACAGATAGGAAACCGGTCTGGTCTGCACTACCACACTGATAAAATTTCTTGTTACCCTCTCACCTGCTTTCACTCTTCCTACTGATCTTCTGATCATCCTGCTGAGCAGAGTTTCAACTCTGGACCTCTGAATCAGCTAAGGGGAACCCTGCACAGCTGTCAGGAACTCACTGTGGGGAAACTGCCAGAGAACCCAGAGAACACACACCCCAAATTGCTTAAACAGCTTTGCTCGCATGTTCTCTTATGAGAGAGGCCTTTCTTAGTCAATCTTACAAAAAAATATCAAACTTATCTATTCTTCACATGCTCTATTAGTTTTGTCCATAGATGTTGTTATCACCTGAGTGATCTGGATTGATTTGATTCATTGACTGCTTTGTTGCTCTAGAATGGGAGCTTTCTGAATATGAGGGATTTCTTGTGGTAGATCCTGCGTGGAGAACAGGGTGTACTGACAAATATTTACTCGATATATATTTGTGCAATGGAGGAGTATTTAAAAGATTATCCTAATTGATTATAACTAGGTAAGTTCATTTTAAATGGCCCCAATTAATTCTTAGTGATCCAGAGAGATTCTGGCTGGTCAAAGATGATCTACAATGTGAAGTCCAGTTTTCACAGTTTCCCACCACTCTGTCTTGTTTTACCTCCAGCACCTAACTTAGGCCTGACCCATAATAATCACTTAATCATGTTGATGAATTAAAAGTTTGCTAGTACAGGGTGCATCAGACCAAGTCTAAATGGCCTAAACAAAATCTACTTACTTCAAACTTATATTTAAATGTTTTTAAAATTACTTCAACAGTGTATCGGCAACTCATCAACAAACAATTCAGTGTTAGCCTCTTTTTTAATACAAAAAATTATATGGGCCACAAAGATCTTGTCTTTTAAAAGTTCAGGTGTCACAAGTCGTGTATGAAGTTGGTGCAGAGAAAGGTTTTATGACTCTTCATAGTAGAAAGTAAAAGCAGAATACTTCAACTTTTAAAAAATATAAACAACTACAATTTCAGGCTACTGATGGCCTTCACTTAAAGAAAGCACTGATGACAAAAAAAAAATGCTAGCAATTGGTAATTATCTAATTATAAAGTCACAGTTACTGTACTAATACACTTAATATTACTGATCCTCTAACATTTCATGAGCACTTCACCAAATGTCAAGCACTTTGTTAAGAGCTTTGGATGTGATGCTTAGTTCATCCTTAAGCAGCCTTAAGATACAGATATAATTATCTTTATTTTATTGACAAAGAAACTAAGGTTTAGATATGTTAATTTTCTCAAGACCATAAATTGGTACTTGAGTGAACTTGGGTTTAAACCCAGGCTTTTCTGGCCCCAAAGTATTTGCATCCAGTTTCATCAGTCATGGTCAGTTATCTGAGTGGAGAATATATCCTCTTTTCTCATCAAAGTATATGCAAATTAATTACAAAAGATTATGTAAAATATACTATTATTTACATAGGAATAAAATAACTATGAGAAAATATTCCTATATCTGCTCATTTATACAAAAGAAATAAAAGAAGGGTATAAAATAAAAGAAGATGAGAAAGAATAGGGTAATGGTAATACATTAGAAGGGGTGAAGAATAAAACTTTAAATAAACCTTTTCTTTAGCTCTGGTAAACTTTCACCTGCTCAACTTGATACTGTGATTTATAATGAGATATATACTACATTTGAGGTTTCATCCCAGTTTTTAGCACAGAACTCCCAACACCCTTGGAATTTTTTCAGTGACCTAGAGCATGTCTTTTGTTATGTTAATGAGGCAAATTTTGAAAGCACCCCAGGATAGTTGCCAGGAGAATCACCATGGAATTCAGAGACTCAGAACTTTTACTCCCTGGCCTTTAGGGAGGGGAGAGGGGCTGAAGGTTGAATTGACAGCCAATGGTTGATGATTTAATTGTGTTTATGTAATGAGACATCCATAAAAAAGTTAAATGACAGGGTTCGGAGAGCTTCTGGATTGGGGGATAGCTGGAATTTAAGAAAAGCCATGTTCTCAGAAAGGCACAGAAGCTGCTCCCTTTACCCGTATTTGCCCTATGCATCTCCTCCATTCGGCTATCATGAGTTATACACCTTTATAATAAACCAGGAACCTAGTAAGTAAAATACTTCTCTGAGTTCCGTGAGTCACTCTAGCATATTATTGGAATCCACTAAGGATGTCCCAAGAACCTCCGCTCTGCACCCAGAAGGAGAGGTAGCAACCTGGACTTGCAGTTGGTGTCTGAAGTGGGGAGGGTGACAGTTTCGTAGAACTATGACCTTAACCTGTAAGATCTGCCATGTTACCCAGATGGTGTCAGAATTGAGTAGAATTTTGGGATTTTCAGCTGATGTCCTAGAATTACTTGTTATATGTGAGGAGAATCCCTACTACTAACTCCACACTGGAATTTGGTGATCAGAATCCTGTTCTCAACAATAATTAACATGAACCAGGATGTTGTGGTGGATAAAGGGGAATGGATCCTAAATAGAATCCAAATTGTAACAAATGGCCATAGCTATTATACTCAAATAACTTGAATAAAATAATCACATTGAAGGGGATGGGAAAAAAAAGAACTGACCTAAATAAATTTGGAAACTAAGATTTTGATTCTATGCTGCAAGGGTGAAAACAAAGAGGATTGTATGCTGACATGCCATTCTTATTAGTGCATTTGGTTTTTATGGGGCTATGCTAGTAATTCTGAAACTAGTTGATGCATATAGTAGGACTAAGAAAATAAGTAAAGAGGTAGTATGTAGTAAGAGCCAAGTTTCTCATTGTTGGAAAAAGAAGTTACAGATAAGAAAATGGACCAAGGCTATATCTGTGTTTATATGAATATACATGTATTTCATTATCTTTGTCTAAAGACAGAACATATAAGCAAATAGAAATGAACATATAAGTATCCAGATCTTGGTTTCTAAACATCATTTTCAACAAAAGAAATTAGGGCTCATTGGAGAAATTATTGATTACAGAACTGTGGCAGGAAAAATCCAAAGTCATCTTGGAATGTTTTATGGTGCCAGGAATAAGAAAGTGTTCAAAACATGAAGGAAGTATGCCCAAAAAACCCAGGAGCCAATTGAAGATCCCTCATTGGCCAAATGTGTGGCATCCTGAGCAACAAAATATAACATTAATAGATTATAACACAAAGTTAAAATATCCATGAAGTCATACTGATATAAATAATCAACTAAATAAATAAATTAGGTACCAGAAAAGCATCTTTTACAGAAGAATCTAACTTAACAATGTGGAAGGAATGATGGAAATAAAAAATATCACTAGGAAAACACTGTAGTAATAAAAGTTGCAGATTAGGTTCAGTAATGAATGCTAAAATTAGTGGACAAAAATGTAATGAGAAAAGGATATTTGCATAATCTGAAAGTATCTCTTCACAAGATCCTTATAAGTTGCAAAGGGAAAGCAGTAACTATAAAGTGGAGATACTTAACAGATGCCACCTTAACAAAGCAATTAAAATTAACATCCAGAGAAAGTATTAAAGACACATAATATTTTTTTAATTGTGTAAAATGCCTAACTAGTATTCTTCAAAATCAGCTAGTACATGAAAGATGCATAAAGACTGCAACTTTCATAAATTGAAGATAAAGGATGTGTAACAATTAAATGCAAGATGGAATCTTGAATTGGATCCAGATCTGTAAAGTAAATATATCGAAGACTGGGTAGCTTCAGCAAGGGGAGTATTTTTTCACAGTTCCAGAGGCTCAAAGTCCAAGGTCAAGGTACCAGTAGAGTTGGTTTTTTGTGAGGCCTCTTCCTGGCTTATAGGGAGTCAATTTTTGCTGTGTTCTTCCATGGCCTTTCTTTTATGCATTCTCTTGGAGTGAGTGAGAATTTTCTGTTGTTTCTTCCTCTTATTACAATATTAGCCCTTTTGTGATTGGGCCCCAACTCACAACCTTATTTAACCTCAATTACCTCCCTAAAGGCACTATCTCCAAATATAGGCTTGGGTTTCAACGTATGCATATTTGGGGAATAAAATTCAGTTCATAACAGGAAGTAATGAGACTCATTACAGTCATATGTAAAAAAATACATATATTATCCGTGGCTGGTGGTTCAGTGGATAAGGCACCAGCCTGTGAACCCAAAGGTCACTGGCTGGATTCCCAGCCAGGGCACATAACCAGGTTGTAAGTCAGGTGTCCAGCCAGGTCCGTAGCTGGAGGCAGGTGAAAGGCAACCAAACATTGTTTCTCTCCTTTTCTTCCTCCCTGCCCTTCCTTTCTCTCTAAAAATAATGAATAAAATCTTTAATATATATTTTATATATATATATATCCGCAGATTTTTTATAGAGGACAGGAGAGTGCAAGTAGGAAGATAAGAAGACAAAGTAGGCAGAGACTGATTCTGTGTAAGATGAAGTAGTGAAAGAGTACATGTCTAATGTTATGACTACTTACAGAATTGATTTGCTGGGGCAGTTCCCACAATTTGGTTACCACAAAAATCCTAAGTTAGTGGCACAAGACACAAGAGACTACACTAAGGGTGTGTGTGTGTGTGTATGTGTGTGTAAGGCAGAAAACACTGATTTCTCAGACTGCCCAGATTTGTCTATAACCTCTGAAAACAAGAGGGAGAAAGGTATTTACTAGCAGAAGTAACTCCATTAACTCATACGAGCTGAATCTCAATTATATTCAGTCTAACATAAAATTCCATGAAACAGACAAGGATGACATTTAAATGCAAGGAATTGACAGACCTTCCTTTCCCAGCCCCTTACTCTAAATAATAATATACAATAACACTTCCTAAGTACCTTGTTTGACATTTTTCTGCGATGAATGGAATTCCCGCTCAGCTCACTAGCTTAGCAGGATTTTCTCTAGGGAATGGACAAAGCAGATGCCAAGTTGAACCAGCTGGGATAAAGGGGGAAAATAAAAAACAAAATGTAGGATAACATAGAATAAATCCCTGCAGTCAGTTTGAGCTGTTTTGTTTGCAAAACTAAAAGGTGAAATAAATATTACAACTTTTGGATATGTTACCAAAAGAAAACCAAACACTGAGGTATGCATGATTGCAGTCCACCCCAGCCAAATCAGAGAACACAGTAAATCAAGGGGGGAAAAAAAGGAGAAAAATAACACCAACTTTCATGGCACGCATCTGGATATGTAACTTTATATGTATGTTTGCTCAGCCCTTTTGCATTTGAGGAAGGATTACTGGTTGTAAATGTGCCAGCACTTTTGCTCATTAGAGTTATTACTGCAGCTTCCCCACACCTCCACATCCATCAGGAATGAGGCAGAGGGCTCCTACATGAATGAAGTCTATAGCACTGGTCAGAAGCACACGTAACACCCTGGACTTGTCAGTGGCACCTGAAGTAAATTGGGGGTTCAGCCTTGTGGCACTGAGCCCTTCATCTATTATATGTAGATAACAATATATCTAGGTAAATGGTATCGGAATTCAGTTATATTGTAGGACACCCAGCTGGTATCATAGAATAGCTTGGGGTGGGGAAGACACCCACGCTTCCTGTGTCAGAAGTGTGAGTAGTAGGGTAGTGTGAGAGTAAAGGAGAAAAACAGCAGTAGTGTAGGTTTTTCCTACTCGATTCGGAAATAATCTGTTTGGGAAGAGGTTGAGATGAGCTCCTGGTTAAGAGCCAGTGGAGACATAAGGAAGGCATTTGATTTATTCCTGCATCCCTCTCCATGGGGCCAAGCAAAGTCAATAGCTGCCTATAAGATTTTGGATTGAGGCAAACACCTACAGTCACTCACAGTAGAAACCTAGACGCCCACTGAACTTGCGCTGAATCATCAACAACTGATCTTTGTATGCCTGCTGCTAATGGCACCCGAGTAGTAGGAAAGAATTAGGCAAAAACAAGAAAATTGTGGCACTTCATGAAATTCTCTACCTATGAGTCATAATGGCAGAGGGTTAGTAGATAAATGGTTGTAATAAATGGAACAAGCTCTCTTAAGTTTAATGAGCTACTTTTCAGTAAGTTAATAGACATCCGTGAGGGGACAGGAGAAGAAAGTATAAAACTTTAGCAGGCTATCTTTTCTCATGGATTGGGATTTAGTCTGGTATTTTGAGTGTCAGGTGGTATTCTGTCAGCCTGAAAATTTAAACAAGAGCCATAAATGATGCTTTAGACTTAGAATCGTCATTGTCTTGCTTGTCGAGTTCTCATAAATCTTTGATTGTTAGTCTCCAGGGGCCATTAAGTGGTAAAGACCAGAGGGTAGGCTAGACAGAACACTTACTTATCCTAGGTAAGGATAAGTGATAAAGAGTGAAGATGTTTCAAGCGTAGAAAGAAAATGACGATCGGGGGAGGGCCTCGTCAAAGTGTTTCACAATCTTGGATGGTTATCCAGCCCAAGAAATTGTACCAAAGCTGCACAGAGTGAAGTCTACAGCAAGCACCCAAAAGTTAAGGGCTTGGTCTCTTATCAGTCTTTGACACCACCATACTGCACTTTACGATTTTCTACCTAGTCTCTTTCTACCCTTGTCTAACCTGCCCTCTATGTAACTCTTCCCGTATATAATCATCTGGATGAACTCCTACCTCTCCACTCTTGTTTTTGATCTGCTACCTGACTCCTTCCTTCTGAAATGCATTTGCTTTTAGTAGCAGACCCACTGGTTGAACTCTATTTTTGCCTTTTACCTTCTTTCACAGGAAGCCTCGATTATGAAATCTTGAGAGATATGTTGGCTCTGTCTCATCCCTAGGCCAGACTCAAAGGCCTAAGTCCAAAAGCTTGGAACAATGACAACCGTAAAGACAGTCTTCATGTCTTCACGCCAAAACACTCCAGCTACACATGTTACATGTCCATGTGGCCTTAAGCAAGCCACTTAAGCTTCAGAATTTCAATTTTTTCTTGTCTAAAACTGATTACCAACATGTTCCTCATTATAAGGATGTTCATACAATGAATGTGGAGTATTTTGTAAACTATGAAGACTATGGAAATCCAATTTACTAGAGAAAAATGGTGACATTCTCCAGGCCACACCAGCCATTTCTTCCCTTCACCTTCTCTGAGGGGAGAACTCTGAGGGGCTTAATACAGAATCCCAGGCACCAAAATTCACCCCAGGAACCAAAATATCCCTGGGAGGGTGGGCTATCCAGGGTCAGCAGCTGGGCTCACAAGGGCAGATGGCTAACTGCCAGGATTGAGGTATGGTTTCATGGACCTTAGAAGAAATATCCACCCCTATCCTACCCTCACCTTTGTGACTGTCAGGGGCAACACAGGACAAGGAGGGATTGTGGTATGTATCAGTCAGAGTGCCTTGGAGGAAGTCAAAGGCCAGGCACTAGACAGACCAACTAGAGAAATCAACTTACAGCACAGGGAATGTACAGGAAGAATGCAGGCTGTTTCCTGCATTGTTCCCCATGCGGGGGTGGAATCTTTGAAACAGGCTTTCCAAGACAATTGCTGTGACTCCAATCAAGTATTTTCAATTGGGCTTCAGGGGCTGGAGATGTGGTATGAGGACTGGGGCAGCTATGAGGGTCACAGCCAGGACAGACAGCTAGAGAACAGAAACGCATGGCTGAGGGCACCCCGCCTTGAGGGCGGAGGGGAGAATCCCCCAAACTTATCAAAGGGTAACAGCAGATGTCACAGGGCCTTCGGTTACCACAAAGATGAAAATTTCACCATTGCCATCACAATTCTATGCACCTCCCTATAATGTATCCAACAATGTAGTAATAACATTTCTTTATGCAATGAAACCTTGTTAAATTGATATAGCTTTATCCAAAACAGCATGAATTTGAAATAGTTCTTTCTCCCTAGTTGACTTGAATGTCTTATTGCTCTTAAATAAAATATCAGATAATATATAAAGTTATTTTTTTATAGTTTCCTTAGAATAAAATTAACAAGGTGTTACTCAATTATTTAGAGTTTTCTGGTTAAAGTGCCTATAAAGCTTTCATAAAAATAACGGGAAATATGTTCATAATTTTCATCTGGCACATGAGAAAGTGCAAGTTCTGGAAGATGGAGTAATTCTATAGCCAGCAGACCCACTCTTCATATGGTGGACTTAACTGTGGGACAGGGCTGAGATCTGCACTCAGCCATAGTAACTGTGCAAGCGGGAGTGTGGGTAACAGTGGAAGACAACAATGCTTCCAGAATCGGGCATTCTGGGCTGACGGTGTCAAGAGTACTATCCCCTAACCCTTCAGGTCATTAGCACTGGAGTGCATTGCATGCTCCAGGTGTGCCCAGGTGTCCCTGGTCAAGGAATTTGGCTATATGCACATTAATTATGCTCCTGTCCTCTATCACTGTATAACAACCATGAAACTTGGTTTACAAGAACAATAGGTATTTATGTCCCCTACCAATCAGAGGTTGGGGCAGGGGGTGTGGTGCTGACTCACCTCTGCTTCGTGGTGTCTGGAGCCGCAAGCTGAGTGACTTGATGGCTAGACGTTAGACAAGCTGAGTCTGAGCATCTCTCTCTTGTCCTCACGGGATTTCTGTGACTTTCCCTATGGTCTCTTCAGCATGGTGGCCAGGAGTTCCATTTCTTGCATAGCAACTCAAGGGTCCAAGAGGGAATGTGACCAGAGGCCTGGGATAGTGTCCATATAATGTATTCATATAGGCTAAAACCAAGAGAAGGATTTTTGTTATTGATTTAATACCATCCAGTAAAATCTACATAGGGAAATTGTTTATACCTCTATCCACATTGCTACTGAATATCAATGATGTTGTGGCAGGTGATGAACAAAATAACCTGAATGAAATAATGATGGATTTAATGAAAGCCAGAAATTGAGACATGTAGCACTTACAGGTTACAGAACAAGCAGTGGAAAAATAAAACATTAGGAAAACCATGAATTAGTCTGAGTCCTATCTCCAGAGAAGATACATAAAGTGAATTATCATTTTACAGGATGCTAATTTTCCCACTCTGAGTCAGTGTCACGTATCACTATATGTTGCTGTAACTTATAGACCTTCCTTGGGTTTGTGAATAAAACCTTCTTCACTGGCAAGGTTTCTAAAGCCCATGATTTCATCCAGTTTCCAAGTGGTCAAGCCCATAAGACCCTCCTGTTGGAGGTATAGTAGTAGAAAATATGCTTGTTTTATCATAGTTGGAAAGTGAACATTGATTCATAGTATCCCCTTATTGACTATTTTGACAGCCATAATCATTCTTTTATTCTACTTTCTGGAGATTGCCTACCACCCATGTTATATAAAGAGTCCTAACTCCTCCAACAATAATGCAACCCAGTCAGTCTTTTTCTTCTACCTGCCATTATTCAAATATCTTTTCCTTGATCCATTCAAAAGGCTGTTTTAAAGCTGTGAAGTACCAAAGAAGCCAGGGCTGTGTCTACCTGTGGAGGAGCTACAACTTGGGTGGTATTCACTGTATCACATAGAATGTTCCAAGCACTTTACACATAATTACATCTTCTATTCTTACAACAACCCTATGAAGTAGTTACCATTAATTATGTCCATAGTACAAATGAGAAAACAGAGACACTAGACAGTTAAATTAATTGCTCAAGACATTATTCAAATAGCGGGTGGCAGAGCTGGCAGTCTGAATCTGAAGTCCAAGTTCTTATATTACCTCTTAAAGGGCCCACAGAGCACAATGCTATAGAAAATGATTAAACGACCATGGAGAGGAAATGATCTTTACCCAAGTTCAAATTTAATAATAAGGATTGGGTCTTTACAGAGCTTCTCGAATCTCAAGAAAAGTTCTCCCACTGCTTGGTCCATTGCAGTTGGATGGAGCAGACCGGAAGAAAAAGCAGTCCAGAGCTATCTCTAACCTTATTGTGGAAGAGATGCTGAGAGACAGTCCCAGTTGGAGCAGCCGTTCCAGCAGGCAGACCATGATTTCTAGCTTAACTCAAAATTTGATTTCGATTCATTGCTCTACTCACTCGGTCTTTTTAATGTGATGGCCGTGCAGTACACATGCTTTCTCAACAGCATCCACCATCCCCACTGACTAGTACAGTGAAGTCGTCATTGTTCACACATGGGCATCCCGGTCCACTCTCCTTGGCTGCCACATTCCAGCCAATTCAGGCAAACATTCTGGTTATACTAACAATGGCTGGACTTTTTCTGGATAGACCTCGTATGTCTACAAATAGCACTGTTCAGTCCAAAATAATAAAATTTTAACAGTAGAAAATCCAAGAGCATATTTAGGAATGAGGAAGAAGTATTAGGCAATTATGAGATTCAAAAGGATCTCTCCAGAGAGCAGACTTTCCAAAATGTGTAGCACAAACCAACTGGCAAATAACCACAGCAGCTTGTTTGAGCATTGGCACTTAGTGTTGGTGGGAGATTTCCCCTTCTACCTGTGCAATACTGCCTCTATTGGAATAGACTCTGAAGTGGGTCCTGTGCTCCCGAGGCAAACTGAAAATGAAATCCAGGAAGAATTGCCATACTATTCCCTAGAACTCCAAACAGCCCTCATTACGTTACCATACGTTCAGATGGCTTCACACAGAATAGTCTACCTGCCTTTTGAGAACCAAAACCTGGGTAGAATTTCCCCAAAGTGCTTCTCTTGATGTGCTCAGAGGAGCTTCAGCATGATCCAGTAATGGAGGGGATAATTGTAGGTTTTTGAATGACTTAATTCACTGCTGTGTTTGCCTGATGCTTTTACATTCAGTAGTAACGGACAGTTCCCAGTTCCATATCTGCGTTTCCCCATGTTGCTGTTTCAGTCACCCGCACCACAGATGCTGTCTCGATCTCTGCCATCACTCAGGGCACACACGCAAGGTTTTGCTTCATCGGCCACTAGCTGGCAAAGCAGCAGTCCTGGAAGGGCTTGGAGGTGAGGCAGAAGGAGCGCCCAAGCAGGGGAGTAATTTGTTCAGCTTCAACAACTCCTGCTAACAGGAACTTCTCCGGGTGACATGACAAACGTCAGCGTCAGCTGTCCCCAGCCTGTTTGCAGGAAGTCTACTGGAGCACCTCTTTTGTGTTAGAGTGTTAACAGCAACAGCAGATAAGTTTCGGATTATCTTGTCCTGCTTTTTTTAATATAAACATCCTGTGTGACATATCCTGGAGGGAAAGGAATATAAATAAGGTGGTAATAAATGAGCAGTACTGTCTCAGATGGTAATGTATTTCCAAAGGTGTCTGTAGGGGGTCGGTGAGGAAGTCCTAGTTACTGCCTCATTTGTGTGGCTTTCTATAATCATTTCCATTTATCTGCAATCTAGTTAAAAGCTACTAGCTAATTTATCCACTTCTACGTGGGGATCCATTATAAGAAAGCACTTTTCAAAGTAAGATCCATTCTTCCCTGTTCCCCACAGTGAAGTATCACAGGTTAAATTATTTTCTAGACAGGTGCTCCACACCACTGAACAACTCAATCTATTTTCTTTTATCTGCACATGCTCATACTCTGCAATTCCCATGCTAGTTAGCTTTTTACAGCCAGAGGCCCCCTTTTCTGAAAGGCTCTCCAGCAGCACAGTGGTCTTGGTTAGGGTTCCCTTCTCCTCACGACCTGCTTTCCTGTTTACATTATAAATAGCCAGTGGGGGGTTGGGGTGCGGAGATAAAGCCTTCATTCCTTATTTGCAAATTCAACTGCAATTGCAATTCTTATTGTGTGTGTAGGGGGGTAGGCACTACTAATAGGTTTAGGAGCCAATAATAACTGAGCTACTTAAAGCAAAAGTAATTAAAATGAAACGAAATTAGAAATTTTTTTCCTGAGTCACAGTGGTCACATTTTAAGCGCTCAATCACCACAAGTAACGAATTGCTACCTGATTAGACAGCACAGATTTTAGACCATTTCCATCATCACAGGAAGACCTATTGGAAGGCACTGCTTTCTTGGAGAATCCAGTTTTTGTGAACTGGATGCTGGAGTCTGTTTTAGGCACCCTTTTAGCC
The DNA here is from genome assembly GCA_004026585.1 of Noctilio leporinus. Classification (NCBI taxonomy): domain Eukaryota; kingdom Metazoa; phylum Chordata; class Mammalia; order Chiroptera; family Noctilionidae; genus Noctilio; species Noctilio leporinus. Next base: position 370,903 of record PVIW01000563.1, on the reverse strand, counting down.
CAGGATGTTAGAAACTTTACGAAACCTACTTTAACAAAAGTTCATCTGAGACATGAATGGCAGCTGAATAGAACTGATGGCCTAGCAATGCTGAATTTCAATTCCCTGAGATTTTCCAGTTAGGAAATCTTCCGCCGACAGTTATCCTGGATAAATACATGGAATCAACAATGCAATGTAAGGGAGAAAATAAATAAACGCATTACCTGGTGACTGAGGAATGAAAGATGAAAACATTGACAGATACATGTCAATGACCAAATAATACTTTCAGTCAGAGAAATAAGAAGTTCTAGCACATTTCTGGGTGAGTGATGCTGCCTTTAAAAGAAGTCTCAGGAATGAAAGAGTGGGTGGGCAGAGGGACTGAAGTCCTGCACAACCTCCTGCTATGACCTCAGTGGTGACCTGCCTAGAACATCATCAGTACCCCTTTCATCACTCAGCACCATTGCAGGGATCCGGAGGGCCACGCAGACCCCGTTCCCTGCTGCCTGTGTATTCTCAGAACTGAAAGCTCTTCAGAAAGGACCCTCCCTCCTGACGAAGAAACCCCCTCTTTTCAAAAGCTATGGTAGCTCTGCTGTCCTGTTGGGGTCAGTGGACTGGTGGGCACTCTGATCGCCACCTCCAGAGAGTCCAGTCCAAAGACATCGTGGAGACAGCCCACCCCGTAGAAGGTGTAGCTAGTTCTGGCCAAGGAAGGAGGAAGGATTAGTGCCAGTTGAAAAGGTCACGGAAAATAGATATGATTAAGAGCACAGTCCTCTGGAAATGCAAGGCCTAGTGAGACAGGTCCTGGGGGACAGACTTGTACTCCGGCCATCACTGCACTCCTACAGGATGCCCAGCAAGGGGTCCCACTGGAAAGTCAGGTGCAAGAAGAGGCTCTCCCATGTGTAGACAGCTTAAGGGATGGACAGAAACACACATAATACATTGTTTTTCCAAAAAGGAAAACAGGAGGAGTTAATGCTCTACTATCTCATGAAGAAACAAAGGAGAAAGTGTTCAGAAAACATGACTTATGCACCATTTTTTCTAGGTAATATTTAAGATACATTTACCAACAAGGTATGCACTACTCTGGCAAGCACCTTACTCACATGTTAACATTAGAAGCAGAATTAGCAGGGACTATGCAGAAGCAATGGTGTGCTCTCCTCCTCGTCTTTAACATTTCTACAAATATTTAAGGTGGCTTCAGAGGACGGGTGAGCGTATTAATTCCTGGCAGGGAGAAACCTGCCATTCAAGAAACTTCTTTCTCTGACTTGATCATACCCCAAAACATGTTAACTTCCTAGAAACTTTCTTTGCCACATGGAGTTGTCAAAAGTGGATGGAAACAGAGGGCAAAGGAGGGCAGGACTGCAATCGGCTCTGTGAGAGCCTGGTGGCCTGGTTTATGCTTTAAGTTACCACAGTTCAAACTCAGTCGGCTTCTGTTACACAGGGCAGGATCTTCATGAGCTTGTAACGTCATAAACAGCTCTCAGGAGAGATGTGGCCAAGTTATTTGAATATAATTCATCCAGGCAACAAATTGGCCCATCACTCTGCTCTCAGATTTCTCTGAGGACCAGGCTGCCAGGACAGAAATAATGTTCCTCTCAGAGGAAATCCTCCTCTAAATTATGCTAATTGTGTGGAAAATCAAGAGTTCTCTGAAGGCAAAATAATTTTTAAAAATAGAAATAGATGTGATTTTCTAAGGGTTAGGCTTTTTCTTTTCACAACTTCTTCCCATAATTCTGTTAAGTTAGGAGTTATTCACATTTTATACATGGAGATTGAAATTCTGAGACAATAATACACTTTGCAAGTTGCATACCTGATAAATTAAGAAAGCCATGTTTATATGTATTATTATTTGAAAGGAAGGCTTCTTAAAAAAACATAGTTCTCTTGTCTTCTGATGTGAAAACAAAATTATAAATAATAGGAAGTCTAAAAACAAATCTTCTAGTTTTTATGATGGGAGAAATTTAATGTAATGCTTTGATTTTTTTTCTTTTTAAGCTTTTTAAATTTATTACTTTCAGAGAGAAGGGGAGGGAGGGAGGAAGAAAGGGAGAGAAGCAGCAATGTGTGGTTGCTTTTCACCTGCCTCCAGCTAAGCCAGGCTGGAGACCTGGCTTGCAACCTGGTTATGTGCCCTGACTGGGAATCCAACCAGCGACCTTTGGGTTTGCAGGCCAGTGCCTACCGACTCAGCCACAACCAGCCAGATGACTTTTTTGAACATGGATTGACTGACCATTTTCTACCTGCTTGACACTATGTGTCTTAGGATTTCAGAAAATGTCTAAATTTCTGATCTCAAAGAAATAATAAATTCTTCTCTGTCATACATTTCAACTTGAAGTCCTTCAACTATTGTAAGGTTCTGAGAGCATGAGGAGCAGGTGACCGTCACCCTACAGAGCACTAAGGGCTTCCTTACAAAATTCCTAGGATTATTGTAACACAGTTCTTACATCTCTCTAAATAACTCCTCATTTTCTTTGGAGGTTGGGTATAAATAGTCAAGTGGTAGTACACTTGAGTGTAGTAGGGAAGAATCTAGTTGGCTACCCAACTTAGTCATCAGGACAGGAGACATCTTTTCTAGTCAAAAACAAACAATTGGATGTCTTGCCTGAACAGAGAATTAAGGAATAAAATGATTATAATGAATAATAATTATCATCAAAATCATTACCTTTTTTAACATTCTTCAGAACTTTGACAACATCACTTATATTATACCAAGCATACCACACTTTAGAATTCCGAGGCCAGTTTATTCCTTGTTGGCTAAATTAAATTTTTACTTCCTAAGCATTTTTCATATATTTCCTTCTTTGTTCTATGTTTGATGCCAAGGTCTTCTATGAACACTACGCTAATTATCAGCTACCTATTAGTCTGGTGTACCACGGGACTTTCGTTTTGATGGCCCAGGTTATGTTCTAATTGTCTGATGACTTTGCCATACAGTTTGCCAAATATTATGAAAATCTTCTCTGTCTGGTAGGATATTTAATGTACAATATGAATAGTCCACCCTTGCTCATTTTTTTTTAATTTTAGAATTTTTATCATTTTGATTCTTTTCTTGGTTCTCTGAAAGAATGCTTTGGCTTGATCTTTCTGCTAATTTAAATTTACATATTTAAATCTATACAAGTTGTGAACCTTCTACTCATTAGTCCCATTTATTTTATTGTCGCAATTATATTTCCACAATTAAATTTTCAATAACTTTGATTATGGCTTTCTTGGAAATTCCATCCTTCCTTCCTCCTCTCTTCTCTTCTCTTCTCTTCCTGCCTCCTTTTCTCACTCCCTCTTTCACTTTTCTTCCTGTTACATTACTTTATATCTAAGAATTAAAATTGTACTGAGTTTTACATGGAGAATTTTTTCTTTTCATTGGATCTATATGAGATAATGTAAGCTACCTACACCGACTGTGATAATCACTTTACAATATATGTAAATCAAACCATCAAACTGTGTACCTTGAACTTTTACAGAGAGGTATGTCAATTATTTCTCAATTAAACTGAAGAAAATTGTGCTTAGTTCATATTTATGTTTCTTGTATTAACTGTTTCCTAATGAATAATTTTTGTTGCTGATTTCTGAGCTTCATTTTCATTATAATTTTTACCTCAACTTGTATGTGTGTGAGTGAGGTTCTTTATTTGACCAATTTTTGTAGATAGAAAGTATTTCCGCAGCTTAGGAGAACAGGTCTGTTTTCATGTCAGACAACAATAATTCCAGTTCCATCCTTCATCCTGGCACAGTGGGAACAGAGTCTGTGGCCAGGTAGGCTGTAGTCACAGAGTATGAGAAACTGCATTGCTTTTATAGGTCAGGCAGGTGAGGCAAGTATTCAAGGCTAATGGGGTTTTAATCTAGTAAGAATTGGGGGCTACTGTGGTGAACTGGAGAGTGTATCATGTCTACGTTTTTTTTTAACTTAAACATTTTTTCTGACAAATGAAAAGCTTTTGGTATTGATAAGGGCCAGTCTTCCCTTAACTTGTTGCATTCAAGGATCCTTTTTTGTGTTACACATTGCCCTTGTTTTCTGGGTGTAGGATTTCCCTGTCCCTTTAGGCAGAAGAAAAATTTATGTAGGACACTGCCCTACTTCTACAGCACTGGCACCTGCTTTGAGAGTCCCTTGGGTCAGAATTCCTAATTATTTTGTGGGAAGTAAACTTGACTTGTTTTACCCTGAGGGCAAATACGGGTGCCTACTTATATGAAAATGCACACTTGACACATTTTTGCAACAGCAGTTATTAATTACTGCCTGGCTATGGCAAACTGCATCATTCAGTTCATATTCCTTCTTTCTGACCCCCATCGGTGGCCGCATTAGTTCATTCACTCAATCACTTTAGGCTTCGCCACATCTTACTGGGCATTACAAGGGCTTTCTCCATTTCCATAGAGGCCTTTCAATTGTAATTGTTTATCCTCTTTGAGTCCTGCTTCAAGCTTGAGAAGAGCAAGCCCCAGGCAATGACTGCTCCTTTAGCGGGTGTCTACTAACCAAGCAGATGTAAAAGACCTGAACCCCTTCCAAAGCCTAGAACAGAGCCTCTGCAGATCCTGTGAGCACGGAGGAAATGCTTGCTATTGTCAGGGTTTCATCTGGGAACGATTTGTTACTGCAACGAAGTACCAGGAATGCCATGATGTTATTAAAGGAAAAAAGAAAAAACCCCAAAACAACAAAACTAGAGAGAAAAAAAAGGTCATCGGCTTTACAGCAGGACAGTGAATGGCAAGGAAACTGAGAATAAGTTGGAAAAAAGACAATCCATACTATTACAGAGGCAAACTGTTGATAATACTGCCTCTCACAATATCTTGAAAGTAGTCAAAATATCATAAATGCATGCCTTTGATGTAGGAAGACAGAATGGTGGTACTTGAGCTGACTGTTTCTGGTAGTGTTTGAGAATGTTCTAAAGAAAATGACATTAGCTTAAATTTATTTAAAAAGCAACTAATCAACTTTAAATTAGAAATGAGGGAAAAGAGACAAAAATCCATAAATGTTGTCACTTGTGTGGTTAAATGATTCAATGCCTTTCCCTTGTCAACCAGCCAAAGATAAAATTGAGAACAGTTTTGAGTGAGAAAAGTCTACTAAGCTCAAGATCAAGATTCATCCTCAGATCAAAGACCTAACAAGGCTGCGACAATTGTACCTTTTGTTAAATCCATTAACTGAATTATTCTGACTCAAGATTATCTTTCACCTAATCAAAATGACTCTAATAATAGGCCCCGTTTCCTCAGACACCCAAGAAATTCAAAATCATCAGAAACTCAGGTTTATATATTGCAGAGCTGTGAATGAGGACATTTGCATAAGGATCTGATAGAATAAATATGTAAGAATAAACCAAAACAAAATAGAAACTCAAAGTTTTTGACAAGGCACATTTCTAGCCTGGAGTAAAAGACATTTAAAAATATTTCATATATAAAATGATCCTTGAGTACCCAAATTTTGGATAGCAAAAAGCAGGCTGGGACGCTGCTCAGCCACCTTAGAATATTTTTTAACATGCTTTTCAAATGCATTCAAGGAGAAAAATGAAAGAAAAAAAAAAAGACATTCCCAAGGGCAAAGCTAAAAACTAATGAAACAAAATGTAATAAGGAGTTGTTCTCAGGGAGTTAGACTGGTGTCTAATCAGTTTGCTATCACCTGAATTAAGGAACCTTGCCAAGTTGCCCTGTGAGATTTCAGAATTGCTGTGGACCAATGACTGCCATATGGCTCTCATTCTTACCCTTTCTCAATATGAGTGTTTATGCAATTATCCTATTTCTGTTCCTGCATTGTATGCTGTGTGTTGTGGGAACAGATAAATTGGCATTTTAGGTTAGAGGCCTCTGGGTAAAGAGAACCTATTAATCTGAAACCCATAAAGGGACTACCCTGAAGATCCTAAATTTCAAGCCTGATGTCATGTTTGAATGCAATTTTGGGTTTCTTTATTGAGAATAAGGTGAATGTATTCTATATTCTGAATCAAGTAAAAACTCATGAGTCCATGGTTGATTTTATTAGTGAATATTTGCAATGTTTACCCCCTATCCTTTGTGGTTTTGACTATATTTCTTACCCCACTGATTTTGGGCTTGGTCGTGTAATTTACTTTGATAAATGCTCCTCAGTTCCAAGCACAGGCTTGACAGGCATCCCAGGTAACTCTTTATTGTGCTCCAGTCTTTGGCCATGAAAATAGGACACCCCAGAAAGGATGAGTTATATACACTATTTATACAGGATGTGGTTTAGCCTGAGGCCTGGAATGAAAAAAACAACAGGAGAGGAGCTGAATCTAAGCCATACCCTATGTGAAGACTCCAAAGCCAAACTTTGTATACAAGATCAAAAAATTGATACCCGTTGTTACAAGGCAATGGGATTTTGGGTATGTTTGCTCTCTCAACAAAAGGTGATTACTACATCAGCCCACTAGCCCATTCTTTGAATTGGATCTCATTAACTGAATCCATATTAGAGTTTCTGCCAAGAAGATTCATCTCATTTAAAGAATCTTTTCATTTTTATAAGTTTGTAAGTTCTGCCTTTCTGTTGGAGTTCAAATAATAGAATATACTTGTATCGTTAAGCAATTGATGCTTCAGTCTGGAGATAATATTATTTCATTCTTCTACTACTATCATGTATTTATTTTTATATTTTTATAGATTATGATTTTTAATGGAATTGTACGAGGAGGAAATATATTGCAAATTTAGTCAGTCATCTTGACCAGGCCCATCTCGTTAGGTTCTCTTCAATCATGTTGGTATTTGAAATGGGTATCCATGAGGTTTGCTAGGTAAGGAGGACATCTCTTGTGTGAAGGTTTTTGAGGTTTGATACAATTATATTTCAATTGGGGGAAGCAGTAGGTGTTATAAAAAATACCACAGAAAATGCATGTTACTTCAGGAGGCTTCCTGGACCCACTGTAGTCTCTAATAACTTCATAATAGTCTGATGATCCCCTCCCAAAATTTTCCTGATATAGAGGCTCTAAAATCCAAGTAATTTGATAGCTGATAAAACCAAAGGATTCTATTTAAATATAAAAGCTACTATGCACTGGTTAAGGTATAGGAATCCTGTATTCATTATGAACTGATGAAATAATTTGTGATATAAAAATTAAAATCCACCCTGGCTGGTGGCTCAGTGGATTGGCACCGGCCTGTGAACCCAAGGGTCGCTGGTTTGATTCCCAGCCAGGGCACATAACCAGACTGCGTTCCAGGTCTACCGCCAGGTTCGTAGCTGGAGGCAAAGGCAACCATTCATTGATGCTTCTCTCCCTCTCTGCCTCCCTCCCTTCCCCTCTCTCTAAAAGTAATAAATAAAATCTTTTAAATAAAGTAAAATAAAATAAAATCCTTAAAAAATTGATCCTGAAGAAAATGAAGCAATACATACATACATAGATTCAGGAGAGGTAGATGCTGGAGAGAAATTCTTAAAGGAGCCTAATGTTAAGCTAGAAATATTTTTTTTTTCTAGCTTAAAACTCTGTATTATTAAGAATTCCTTTAAGTACACTATTTTTAGTAGCTTTTGCTACTGGGACCTTTTACTCGCTAAGTTGTAGATTTTCATATCATTCTAAAAGTTTTTTCACAAATTAAATAATTGTCCACCAGAATTTTTCTCTAAGTTTGAAGCTAACAAAATCACAGGCTAGAAATTGACTTTCCAGATTCATCCATACCAACCTCTAGGTGCTCTGTATTTACCTCCTGTTCCACACTGCTAGTTTAGGAGCAATTAGTAAGCATGCTTTCATCTCGGCATTTTGGGGAAGGATTTATCTGATCTTCCTCCTGTATCCATGTATATGGACATCCACATGGCTTGAAGGATATTATTCTTTCAGAAAACTCCTGGTAAATGCCATCAAATTACAAACAAATTACAAAAAAAAAAAAAAAAGGAAAAGGAAACCAGATAATTCCAAAACTTGTAGCCTTCTAGGATGCAAATCAGTTATTTCGTTTTTGAATGGAATTCGTTTCTTCTTGAATCTCAGAGTAGAATCAAAAGCACTGGTACCAGCTGGCACCAGTAACTGCTGTGACAATCCTCCAACATGGCCCCGGTGATCCGCCTCTTGGTAGTCATCCACTTGTCTGGCCCTCTCCCACATTCTATCAGGTTCGGTCTATGTGATAGATAACTCATGGAAAAAGTGATGGTATGGCATTTCTGAGACTATAAAAGATACCACAACTTCTGCCGCCAACCCTCGTCACTTGCTCTGGAAACTATGCAGTCTAATGGAGAAGCCCAGGTGGGAAGGAGCTAAGGCCTTCTGCAAACAGTCAGGTGGCTCTTTGAGTGAGCTTGGGAGTGGATTGTGCAGCCCTGGTCTGGTCTTCAGAGACTGCACCCTTGTCCCAGAGCCTAGCTTGCTACAACTTGTGAGAGACTGAAGCAGAATGGCCCAGCTAAGCAACTCTTACATTCCTGACCCTCAGAAACTCTTGGCATAATAAATGTTTGTTATTTTAAGGCAATGTGTTATTTGATAGATAATACAAGAATAAATCATGAAACATCTTTGTATCTACTTCCCTACCTGTAAAATGACATGAACTATTCCTACCTCCCTCATCAAAATAAAATTAAAGCCCAACTAAACAGCCAACTAGACTTGAAGTTATAGCCAATTAATAATTTTCTTGCAATATTTTTGCCTTTTCTTTATAAAATTTGTTCCCTTTTTTCCAGCCAGTGGAGCACTCCAAATGACTTCCTCTTTAGAGGCACATGATTAAAATAAATTTTTGCTCAACTAAAACCTTAAAACTTTTAATATACCTCAGCTTATCTTTTAACAAGATGAAGTACTATTCAAGGAATCTTCCCTTCAATTTTTGGCATTCTACTATTATTAGTCATTATCTGTTAGGTCAATAGAATACTAAGAGTATTTTTTTCTATTCTTGTACCCCATTTTCCACTCACTTTATTCTGATTTCGTGTATATAATTTTATTTTTCTGTCATTTCTACAGTCTGAATATGGCATAATTAAAAAAAATACTACATAGGAGTCCTGGCTGGTGGCTCAGTAGACAGGCACCTGCCTGCAAACCCAAAGGTCTCTGGTTCGATTCCCCAGCCAGGGCACATAGCCAGGTTTCAAGCCAGGTCTCTAGCCAGGTCCCCAGCTGGGGGCATGTGAAAGGCAACCATACTTTGCTATTTCTCTCCCTTTCTTCCTCCCTCCTTGCCCTTCTCTCTGGAAATAATGAATAAAACCTTTAAAAAATGAAATAATAATTTGCTTGGGGAATACCTGACAAAAGAAAAATATGATTTAAATAAAAATTTTTATTATTCCTAATAGAAATCACTTATGTTATTTTTAAATTACCACATTGACAGTATCATAACAACTTCTGTTTGGGTAAGGAAAGTAACTTTGGGATTTTTATTAAGTTGACTAACTAAAATAGTATGAATTTATTAATGCAATTATAATTTACTTTCTTCCACTGGGGTACAACCAAGTTTTTGGACTCAGGTCTCTTTATATTCAGAGTTTATTTTTAAATCATCTTAGGTCCTCTGTAAGAAAGTACAGTATCAATATAGTACTTTATTTATAATAGGCCTTGACTTCTAGACAACCTTTAGTACTGATGGGATACCCAAAGATTCACTGGCAAATTAGCTTGGTTTTTCATTTGATCAAATTAAATATCTATAGAATTTAAACAGGCCCTTGAATGCCAGTTGTAAAATCTCAAGGTAGACATTTACCCCTTGACTGGTAATTTTTCATAGGCCATGGCTTGTTCATACAGACTTTCCTGACTTTGACAATTCAATTATCTATTTCAAGATATCTGGCAATATCTATAGCTTTTAATTGTTGTGCCTGACATGTGACAGGTAATTGTTTTGCATTTGTCTCAATGACAAGTACACATAGCTTTGCTTACTTGGGGGTATCTTCTCTTTTTATGCCTTAATACATTTTTATGTCATAAATTTATACCACGAGAATGTTTCTCTGCTCCTCTAAATACACAGTGACTTTTCTCTTCAATGCAGCACCACACTGCACATACTGCAATTTTGCCAAAAACATTTCAAAATGATTGTAAAATTCCAAATCTATAATTCAGTAATTCTTTGGTACTATTGTATAATTCAAATATTATAATTAGATGAGAAATAGATAAACACATATGCCCTTCAAAAATGCAAACAATATTTTTATCACAATGCATATCTTTTAAGAATGTTAAAATTTGAATGATATATGTTATAAATACGTTACTGAGGTAGTAATGTAGTGACTGCCGATACTTTAGGTAGCCCTTTTATATGTTTTGTTTTATTTAAGTCCTTCTGGATTCCAGATGGAAGAATGATGCCATGAAGGTTAAGTAACCTGTTCAGGAACATAAAATTGTAAGAGACCAACTCGGCATTTAATGTTCATTTTTCCTTTCCAAATATTGTGCTCATTCTAGCATACACTCCTGCTTCTTAAATGATATTATTGATTTTACTGTAGTCTTTAGTATGTTCCTGCTAAAGCAATATCCAGGAGGGAAAATGGTTTGTTTTTACTTTGGGAAATGGAAAAGGATCTAGTAGTTGTGGTTGTCCTGATACTCACTCTGCAAGCAGGCTTACACTATTGTGTGCGGGTGTTTCCTGATTAAAGTCCACACCTTCTCACTGAAAAGCTCTTCTTGCTTTGATTTCAGACAGCAAAGGAAGAAGCAATAAGGCAAAGTGATAATCGGCAGGGAAATTTTAGAGTTTTCTACAAAATAGTTCATGTTACACATTATAACTCAAAAAAGTCAGGTGTCCAAAATGCAGAGGTTGTAGATGGCTGACATTTGTTTCAAGTACCTTACAGATGAGCTACTATTGACTTTTAAAAAGTCTACACATGTGAACGAAGAAGAGCTAGATATACATGTACTTGCCCGTAGAAATACATGTATAATAAAAAAAGAATTTCAATTTTATTGCTTTCATTCCCAGAATCTCTCTCCAGTTACTTAAATAAAATGGTTTTTAATTAAGGGGACTCTCTACAGAGGGACTGCATGATTCAAATAAGGACAAAATTCCACAGAGACTCTACCTTAGGAACTCAGGGTGACTTGTGAGCTACAGCCATGGAAACCATTCTTCAACCTGCCAGCTGCTACTTTATTTAATGTTCTGGTCAACCGACACCAATTTTTTTTTTTAATCTACTTTATGTATCTTAACCTGCCCATAGAAATTAAGGCAAAGTGGAAACAACTCTTTTGGAAAACGATTCAAGTTATCACATGCCTTCCAAATGAGAGAGGAGGGACTTACATAATTTGGGTGTTTAATTTGCAATTTCATTGGGATATTATCTTGTTTTATACCAAAACATGATTTTTGGGCCTACATCAAAAATGCTTATTAATGTATAACTTCCCACAAAGTAAAAAAAAATACATGCCATAAGACAAAATAATGTTACCAATTTCGATAGTAAGTTGGCAATACTTAAAATAAGAATCAGACCTATAAAACATTTTAGTATTTTTAGAAATCATGTTGATTACCTTCTGTTCAAGTTGAGGAAACTGAGTTCATACAGCTTAAGTCACTATGTCACCCAAGCACATATATTTTCTAATGTTGAACTCATTACTCATTTACATTTACTCCCATGGTGTTTTCATCAAACCTCATGGCTTCAAATATCATAAGTGTGCTACTGGCACCCAAAGTTGTATCTCCAGTTATATTTCTTCCCTGAACTCCGGACTTCTCTGTCCACATCTTGGCATCTTCTTTTTGATGTATACTAGCCATCTCAAATTGATATCCATATGGAAGCCCTGACCTCTCTCCACCAGACTGTTTCTCTTATAGTCTCCCCCAGTTTATTGGATGGTAGTTGATTCCCCTACTTCCTAGGACCAAAAAATAAGAAGTTATCCTTGATATTTCTGTGTCTGTCTCTGTCTCCATCTCTCAGCAAATACCTTAGCTCTACCTTCAGAATAGATACAAATTGTTATGACTTCTTACCACCTCCACTGCTCCTCGCCTTGTCCATGTCAGCATTATGGAACATGCTGTCAGTTGCCTCCTCCTTCTACCTTTGTCCCTTTAACATCTGTTTTTAACACACCAGCTTGAGTGACTGTTAAACCCTAAGTCAGTTTATACCTTAGCTCTAAGCAAAATCCACCCCCCCACACACCCAAGACCTTCCTTTCCACCCAGAAGAAAAGCCAAAGTGCTACACAGGCTATAGGACTTGTACTCACCCCTTGAAGCTTCTCCCCCACTGCTCTTTTTTCTAATTTTCTAACCTCTTCTACTGATTACCACTATTCATACTTGTACTTACTCTGCTGTGATCTCACTGGCTACTTGCATGAGTGCTTCAAATGTGCCAGGCAGGCTTTCCTTATCATACACATTTGTCTCATCCTGCAGCATCATTCTCTTCAATGTTCATGGGGCTAGATCCCTCACCTTCTGCACATCAATGCTTAGCTGTCCCTTTTCTGGTGATGCTTTCTCTGAACTTTCTCTTTGAAATTGCAATCCCAGTCCCAGCATTTCCTATCCACCTTTCCTGCTTTATTTGCTTCTCTTAGTAGAGTAAAAATTCCAGAAAGGAAAAGATTCTGTATTCTTCAATAGTATATACCTAGTACAAAGAACATTTCATGGCATACATGAGGGGGGAACCAAAAAAACTGGAATTTATTTATAAAAAATTATGTTTTTATACTTACATGTTTAAACTTCAGTCACCTTGGAAGTATTCTTCATTTCATGCAATACACCTATCAAGACATTTTTTCCCACCGCTCAAAATAGTTTAAGAACTCACCAGTTTTGATGCCTGTTAGTGCTTCTGCCATTTTTTGCATCACCTGTTCCACAATGGCAAAATATTTCCCTTTGAGGACTTACTTCACCCAGGAAAATAAAAAATAGTCACTTGGGCTGCCATTAGGTGAATAGAGAGGGTAGAGAATGGGGGGCATGCCATTTTTGGTCAGAAACTGCTGAAACAGCATGGTGTGGGCAGGTGCACTTGTAAATCACCCATCACAAAGTGGGCAAGTGCATTAAAAGAGTCTTCAAAAAAAATTCATTGAAGCCAACACAGCCTCTCACAACACCACCAGCTGGAACAGTGATACAGACAGGCTCCTAGAACACTCACCTAACAGGAGAAGCCTGCACTACAAGGGGCCTGCCCCCCAGAATATTGCTCCAGTTTATTTTGGGTCCCCCTCTGTAGTATGCATTCAATAAATAATTGATAGCGTGAATGAATGAATGAATGAATGTTCTTGTTCATTTTTGGTAATCAATCAACACAATAAAGGCTTAGGAAAATCTTTGCAAAGGGTATCCTCACTTAGCATGTATATCTGTTAAATCATAACCCACTAGAAAATGATTTTTAGGCATAATCATTGTAGTGTACATACTAGTGACATTTTGTAAAGGTTTTTCCCATTCATAAAGTACCGGAATCACCTGAGAAGCTAATGTCACTCTGGACCATATGAAGTTGTATTTCTACCTTTGCAAGAAAACTATCAGGAATTACCTTGTTTGATAGCTATAGTTTAAAATGATCTTGCGGATAGTGAGCGAGGGTGAGACAGTAAGTATCTGACTGGTATTCTCAGTTGCATTGTTCTAACAATATGTTTACCTCTAATAACGAACAGTTGTAGCCCTGGCTGGTAGCACAGTGGATAAGGTGCCGGCCTGTGAACCCAAAGGTTGCTGGTTCGATTCCCAGCCAGGGCACATAACCAGGTTGCAAGCCAGGTCTCCAGCCAGATCCGTAGCTGGAGGCAGATGAAAGGCAACCACACACTGACGTTTCTCTCGCTCTCTGCCCCTCTCCCTTCCTCTCTCTCTAAAAATAATAAATAAAATCTTAAAAAAAAAAGAACAGTTGCAGAAATCCATTCAACATTTGCCTAAGACCACTCAATCCCATCCCCCACTTAAACAATTTATTCATGCAACTTTTTTTTTTTAAGATTATATTCATTATTTTCAGAGAGAAGGACAGGGAGAAAGGAAGAAAGGACAGCGAGAAAGGACAGGGAGAAAGGAAGCATCAATGTATGGTTGGCCAGCGCCAATCCACTGAGCCACACCAGCAAGGGCATATTCATGCAACTTTTAATGCATCATGTCACACCATTTATGCAAGCAGTTAACTTACTTATAAATATAGGAATTTAAATAAATACAAATAGGTTTTAAGATCTCTTAAGTAAGGAGCATACACTATATTTTTCTGAACTTGTCACAGTACTAGAGACTCAGTACTCGATGGATGACTGGTTTAATAGGAAGCCAACAAAAATAAAGAGTGTGAATGCTTACTTTGTGTGTATGAATACAATGTGAAAGGTTTTTCTTAATTTTACCAGTTTATTGCAGTGCTTTTTAACCAGTGTGCTGCACACATTTTTAAAACAGGCAACATCCAACTCTAGTTAGGGGCACTGACCTCTTTTCCCTTCGATTAAAAACCAATAACAACAGCCAATGCCACCAAAGCCATCTGCTGTGAATGAAATCAAATTGTACCATTTTTGGTCAGATTGGCCAAAAATATATCCATTTGGTGTGCCCCAGAATATTAGCAATTACTTTATGTGTGCCATGCACGGCAAAGGGCTGGAAATGGCTGCTTTAGTGCAATGTTGCATTACTGCTGTCTGCCTTTCAGCAAACTTCTAGCAGGCAGGGCTGACTGCTGAACTTTTTTCTGAACTGCGGAATGTACAAGGGCGTGTTTAATAAATGCCATTGGACAGTGACTGCCTGGGTTTTGTATTTACTGAGCACCTACTGGGACCTTGAGACCTTGGTCCAGGAAGAGATGCTTATGAAAGCCTGTACCTAATTAAGGAAAACATGGTCCCGCTCCCAAGAAGCTTATCCGCTAAGGCAGACAACACTGATCTGGTGCACAGAGAAAGTTATTATGATTTTTGTTAGCCATGTGCAGAAAACAGCCATCATCTTTATGAAAATGCAGGATTTTTCTTCTCTCTCAAACCTGTTTTCTCGGTGAGGGTCTCGTGTTCAATGCCTGGCAAAGAATGAAACCATGATAGCTGGAAAAAGATACGGGGATGAGGCAACAGAAAGAAAAGAATGATCACAGATCAGGCAGCAAGCTCTGAGGCCCAAAGTAAGGAGCAGTTGGGGAAGAAATACAATTTCTGTAAGTAGTTGCTGGGTTTCTTACAATATTTTTAAATAATTAGAATATGCCATCATCATCATGATTAACATTTAACTGCAGGTTACACAGGAGAGCAAATAAGAATGAATCAGACATTGATTTCCTTTCTTTTCGACTTGCTAAGGAGCACGATTATGATAGAGGGCAGGATTGGTATGGGTTTAAAACACAGCACAGTTTATTAGCCTTGGTTTCATGATGCATCTATATTTATACAGTCAGAAATGAGAGAGCCGAGAATAACTTGGGAAATAATTACATACTACGGGCTTGTTTATACTTCTATTGCAAAAAAATAATATTTGTTAGTTTATTTTCATTCCATATCTTGAATATAATAGGGTCAGCACTGGGAAATTTTGGTTATGTGGGAAAAATAACATCTACTTGTATAATAAAAATATTTGTTTTATACAGAGACTTTTCTTATTAAATTAAACAAAGAAATTTTAGTCCCCAATTTACATAATCCAAAGGTTACCTCTGGCCATATGAATTGCCATTGGATTTTTAACTCTGTGATAATTTCATTTCTGGTTTCCCAGTTTGGGATGATGGTCTATTGGGGAGATAAAATCAAGGGACAAAATCCAAAGGCAGAGCTAGAAGGGATGCTTGGGAGCAGATACCAACAGTTCATCTCAAAGTCTCAGACACATCAAAGGGAGGGATGACAATGACTACTCAAATCAAAAAAAAAAAAAAAAAATCAAGATAGAGATGCTGAGAAAGTTCGATGAGGCAAAACCCCAAGACAAGTTCTTGAAAGCAATTACTTCTGGGCGAAGCCAGTCTTAGGTTACAACCACAGAAGGCACTGCAATACAGGTAACTGTCTTACTTGTACTGAGTTCATTATAGAAAATGGTCTCTAAATAAGACTGAGGAGAAAGACTGCAGACTGAAGTCCCTTAAACAAAAAGACAAGATTATTTTGTCACAGGAATTCTTTGGAATGATAAAAAGCCCTTCACTCGGTCATTGGTGTTTTTGTTGCTGGTCCCTTTGGTAACAGGGCCCAGCTTCCTTCTAACCACTTCACCTGCGATTAGTCCCCTCCAGGCCAAAGTCTCTTAACATCCGCCTAACAGGGTTTTTTTCCTCATGTGATTAACCCAAACAAATGTGATTTTGCCTTTCTCTGACTCCTCTTAATATTTTATTTAAATGCTTTATACAACATTTATTATATCCCATTATGCCTTTTAATTTTGTAGTTATCTAACATGTTAAATAGAATAGAAGCTTCTTTGGGGAAGGGGTTAGTATTGCTTATTTTGAAAAGCTTATCGTCTGACACCTACAGTTAGTCACAAGCCAGTGAAATTTTATTGTGACATCTGTCAAGTGGAAGAGGCCATGTGTGCCTCCATCCCATCTCACACCTGATGCTTGCTTTTATCCACTTGATAATCCTTACATGCCCATGGTAGTTAAGATGCTCAGCTATTACTAATAATTTACAGAACAGAACTAACTGGACACTCTAGGTAAATTAGGTGCAGGAAAATAAAAATAAGCACTTCTCTATATATTTTGATACTTCTCCAATATTTTACTGTAGAAATTTGTAACTTTGCTCTTTTGGAAAGAATGCACTCAGGCCCTAGCTGGTGTGGCTCAGTGGACTGGTGCCAGCCTATGAACCCCAAAGGTCACTGGTTCGAGTCCCCAGCCAGGGCACATAACCAGCTTGCAAGCCAGGTCTCCAGCCAGGTCTATAGCTGGAGGCACGTGAAAAGCAACCATACATTGATGCTTCTCTCCCTTTCTCCCTTTCTGCCCTTCTCTCTGAAAATAATGAACAAAATCTTAAAAAAAGAGAAAAGAATGCATTCATATAATGAAGATCAAGATATAATTCTGTTTGAATTTTATATGCATACTAGAACTTTTCTTCAAATTCACCTTTTATCTTCTGGTAAGCCTACGTACTGGATCGCATTGTTCACCCTGATTTCAGGCAATACTGCTGACATGAACTTCTCGGAATATTAAGCTTCAAAGTCATTGTTTAATATCATCTCAAAATATTATGCTTTTAATTTGTGCTTAATATTATGATGTATACAGAGGTGAACCAGATGCAAATCTTATTTCCTAAGGTGGCAGGGAGCTCAGGTCTACTGGAGAAAAGAGGCACCATGGAAGCTGTCAGGGTGGGAGAGGAAGACGGAGGAAGCCCTGGGCCCTGAGGATGGGGAAAATGCTAATTTCCCAGCCAGCAGAGAACAGGCCACTGACTGAAGCGCAGCTGTGGCAGGAAACGGACCATCACATTTATCTTCCCAGCAGAAACACACCTGCAAACGTCCAGGGGGATGCCTGCTCCCCACAAATGTGTTCAGTGTCTTTATAGCAGGTAATAGACTATTTCTTCATAGCCTCTGTTCTTCTGTCAAAGGGGGACACTTTGGACAAGAGACACTTAACTAACCCCACAGTTACAGAAACACTGGAACTCTAAGAGAAAAAATAAAAAACAAAACAAGCAAATAAAACAATGCAAGATAAATCCAGTCAGGTGGAATCATCTTTGAGCAAAGGCTTTGAGCAGTAGAGGTGTAGGTGTTTTGGTCTTTCTTTGGGAAGGGGCACGGGTGGTTAAGATCGGCAATAGAAATCCATTCTGCGTTACCCTGGGAGTCCCCGCTAAGAAGTTAGTATTAGTAGCACATGGCTGGCACCTGAGACTGAGGTTTGGGGAGACAGCCAACACGCACTAAAGCTTGGCAGAAACATTCTTCTGGGGAATTAGATATTTTAGTGGGGCGATGAAATCTCATTGACTGGCAATGGCTGAACAACAACTTTTACCAAAAGCAGGTCCTGGGAGTGGAGAGCGCGCTGGGAGAACTGGGATGCAGGGGAGATTCCTATGAGCACCATTTATTCTCGCGGGCCTGTGAGGCTTTCTCCCTCTGCCCCGAGCTGCCCAAGCCCAGACCAAGGGGCTGCACCTGGCACCTGCTCTGCAGGGCCCTCCTCACCATCTGACGTCCCAGGTCATGGCATCTACTGCGGAGACTGCGGGCTGGGACCTCTGTCATCACAGCAACTCAAGCTGCCAGACCATTGCCCCTGGTGATATGGTACCCTTCTCTTAGAGACAGGTCCTTTCTGAGTTCCAAGTAGAGAATCAGATAAACAGGTAAACACCTCCAGGCCCAGGAACTAACTGAGTAGGGCTAGGTGGTACCTTTAGGAACTTGTCTGTTTTCTCAAGGAACAAAGGCTTTTGAAGAGCATTTCTAATAGTGTGTTGTTCAAGTCGTATAATAACGGTAGTAATAACACTGTTGATGATGATAATAAAAACAATAAAAGAAAACTCTTATAGCATCAGCCATGTTTTATCATTTTAGGTACTTTATGTAAATTATGTCAGATGATTTACCAGGAGGAATTATCAGTAAGTTAAAGACTTACCAAGCTACCAAACTATGCTGCTCCTATGACAGAGAATGGCTACATGGGGGTAGGGTGGGGACTATTTCCTTTTCCTGGGTGCACAGGCAGGGGCTTTCTGGCCAGTGGAGAAGTAGGTGAAAGGGTTTCACATCACTCCGTGGTTGGGCCATACATGTCTTAAGTACATCTCAACATTCTCTATGGGATAGAAAGTTACAGCTGATCTGACACAGGAGACCCTTCCCCTGTCTTTCCGAGTTGAGGTTATGAGCAAGTTAAGGCTCACAAAAAATTATTGGTGTGATTGCTTCCTCAGTTCTTCCCAGGCTAGTTCATTGACAGCAGATGCATCCTAGATGCGTACGAAAGACGTTATTTTATTATTCTCATGGATGCCTTAGGGCATCAAGTCGTAAGTGTTTCCCAGACTCCAAGAATGTCTGGGCTGGGCTAAAACGGTACAGTGAAAAGAGCCTGGATCCTGGAGTCACTTTTGGGCAAAGAATTGCCAGGGATTTTTATACTTCACTTCAAGGAAGAAAGAAAGCGATTTTTTAGTATACTCACTAGAATGTGGGAGTTAAGAGCCTCATCTGCTCTGGGTATTTCCTCTACCAGACAGCTTTATCAGGAGGTGTTTTCCTCCAGTCTTCTCCCAAGTGCAGCCACATGCAAGTGTGTCTATTGTAAGATAAACATTTATGTAACTTTCCTATTCTCTTTAGTACACACTTTCTTTGTTCTTGTTCTTCAGGGACTTTATTATATCAGTCTATCTTGAAATAAGAGGTACGTATAGAGATGATAATAGCAAATTTGTTCTAAATGATGGAAGCTATGTGAAAAGGACAAAGCTAAGTACCTCAGAATTTTTTTTAAATAAGAGGAATAATGGCATTACTTGAAGAGAACGGAAAGTTCAGAAATATTTTTCCAAGAGACTGCAATTTATTTCAATTATTTTAATGGTTATGAGAAATAGGGTGAGATTCTTCTGACTGACACATAGACTAGGGTAAAGCCTAACTCTAAAACTTAACTTTATGGTTTGAATCCAGGGTGGGCAGGGAAGGGCAGTGTAGGTTGTAGAGTTTTACAGACCCACAGACATCCTTAATGCTGCCCATGACCTTTTATGTATTAGCAGAAAAAGCAACTAAAAGGAAGAGGATAAGTCAATGTACATTACTTCTCAGAAGCTAATTCAAAGTCCACTCTTTCCTAGGAGGGATGTTAGGCTAAAATTTTTTTTAAAGTTTTCAAGTTTAAAATTCTGATAGTAAAAATCAGAAAAGATTTTGACAAAGGTTAAGAAGCATTCCCCTATGCTCTGATCCCCTTAGCTCTTGTGGGAGTGGACTAAACACACCAACTCCATGAAAGCCCAAGTATTCTTCCTTCCTTGTCCACTTTCATTAGGCTGGTTAACGGTGAGTACAGGGGCTTGAGACACAGCCCCGCTGTGAAAGGGAAGGTAACCATTGCCTCGTTGTTTCCCGTGTTCCCAACTCAACTACGCCCTGCTTGGGCACAACTCAATTTTATATTCCACTGTTACCCCTCACCCTATTCAATACTTAGTCAAGTTCTCAGCATTTAATAGATGCTGAGGTTGAGGTTTTTTTGATCTCCATATGTGACAAACTGCATGTTTTCATTATGTGTGACTCATATTAGAATTCTTAGAAAAATAGTAACTAATTATATTTTTGAAGACTAACATGAAACTTGGCACTCTTAATTTAAAGACTTTTATACAAAATTTTATTGTGAAGACAGTTTTTATTGTGTGAGCAATCATGCACTAAGTAAAGCCTCCAAGTTATAATAATAAGAACATCAAGTTTATAACATGGATATTAAAATATTTGAATTTTTTAACAAAGCAAAGTTGTAAATGCTTTTGAGTTTAACTCTTTCCTTCTTACCTCCCCTTGCTTCATTTCATCACTTAGGGTGTTTGTAATATTTTCTCTTCCATCCTAAACCTCCAGTCAGGGAAAATATGTCACCATTTCAGACTCAGGTGGTCCTCATATGGTGTCATTCGTACCTAGAGATTTTATACGAATAGTATTTGTTGAAATAAATGTGAATTTTCAACCACAAACTTTTATTGGATGCCAACTATTTTTCAGGAAATGCGGCAAACACTTTTTGTCATAAGAGAACAGGAGGAGCCCTGGCTGGGGTGGCTCAGTGGATTGAGCACCAGCCTGCAAACCAAAAAGTCACCAGTCGGATTCCCAGTCAGAACACACACCTAGGTTGAGGGCCAGGCCCCCAGTTGGAGGAGAATGAGAGGCAATCAAACACTGATGTTTTTTTTCTCTCTTTTCATTCCCCTCATTCTAAAAATAAATAAAAAATAATTTTAAAATTTATTTACAAAACAGGAAGAATAGGAAATTTATATTAAATTACAAGAGCAATTAGGGGAAAGAAAATTTTGCAAAATTTGTTTTATAAGCTGATGTACCAGAACACTGAGCTTCCTTTAGTATGACAGAGAATAAATCCTAATTGGCATTTTAAAGTGTCCCTCACTCTGCTACCAGTGTACACAGATAACTGGTTAGCTTAGTTGGTTAAAGAACACCAGAGAATGCTTAGTTCCAGTGCCGCCAACTTCACTCATTTCAATGACACAAACTGTGCCCAGCTCCAGTCAGCCTCCTGAGCCTGGAGTACTGCGACTCAAAGCGAGTTTGGGGACCACGAATGGCCCATGGTACATAACTGAGGTGACAGTAGGCACAGAGAAACTTATGGCAATTTACAGAGCAATTGTGTGCATGCTAAATCTTATAATAATTTAAAAATTGGACTTCTAGTTTGGATATATTTTTCAGTTCATTTTTCTACTAACTTATTTTTAGTGTTTATACAAATATTTGCTTCTAATATATTACAGAGCAAAATAAACCAAGTCTTTGACCACAGAGAGTTTGAGAAGAACCGGTGTTAAGTGTATTGCCGTGGATACAAGATTGTGCTCCATTGCTAGGCTGTATGGGTTCCAATGCCAACGTCATCATTTTCTAGCTGTGATAACAGGCAAGTTGTTTAATGTCTACAGAATTCCTTGTTTTTGCTTAATTGTGGGGATGAGTTTAGTATCACCTCCTAGGATTGTTGTGAGGAAATAAAGTGCTTGGAGTCCAGCACATTGTGGGTGTAAGAAGACACAGCTGCAGAAGGCAGCACGGTCATCATAAAAATTCAGGAGGGTGGAAGCTACAGAATAAGTTGTTAGCCCATAGCGTCCTGCAGTCATTCTCTCCAGAAATAGCCATTCTGATATGCTGAAAGAGTCTAACCCTTCGGAAAGTGCATTATCGGAGTGTAGGAGTTTCATTACAGCCTGTCCTGTATCGGCTCGTCGATGGGTGGTAACAAGGCTGTGCAAAAACTAACTAGGTCTAATATACATATGCAAATAACAATTTCTTATCCTTTTCTACCTCATTTGCCTCCTTCCTCCTACTGATTCACATAGATGAGCCATAAATCATGTCCATGTCCCCCTCTTTAGGCAAATACCTTTAGTCACTCCTTTTACTTTTTTCCAGGCTAAGAGATAGTTCCCTATTCATTTATCTTAAGCTTTTTCTATGAAGTAAATTACATGAATGAAGAATGTGTAGGGTTCCCATGCCCCTCCAACCAGATTTTCCTTCTCCCGCCACTACTCATGACCAATTACATCATCATTCTTTAATGAACTTCTTTAACAGTAAACGTATTCATCCAAGGACTAAAACCTCATGTTATTCAGAGAAAAAAGCCAAGGTAAAGAACTGGACGTTCCTTTTAATTTTTGATTACTTGCCTAGTTTCTGGAATGACAGAACGAACTGTTTATATGTTTGAGTGGTGTGTTTGGGTATTAGCTTTGTTTCTTTCATGTTTGTGATTTTGGGCAAGTCACTGAAATCTGAGCCTTACTGTTCTCACTGCTAAAATGAAAATCATCTTCAATCACATGGTTCTTGTAATACGTACTAATTAGCCATTATTTAATGAGAAAGGCTCTATATTCTATGAAGCATGTGTGTTAACATATAACACAAATTGCATTTAAATTTTAATCCAAACAATAACTTAAGAAGGCAGGAACGACTACCCTCCAATTTACAGATTGAGAAACTTAAGTTTAATATAGGATCAATAAATTGTTCTAAGTAACACAACCAGTAAAGAGCAGAGCTTGGATTTAAACTGAGATCTCTGACTGAAAATCCACATTTGACCTTTATATCTTCAAAGGAGTTAACAGAAATGAATGTGACTGTAAATCAAGTTTTTGTAACTATCTGGCATTCTCATCCCCCATTCCCACTTCTAGAAAACCTCTAGCCAACCCACAGCAGGTGAGTAGTGTGATCTTCAAAGCTCGCTAACAATCAGTCCAAGCACAGGAAGACAACTTCAAGCTGTTGCCTTCTGAGGCAACCACACCCGTTTGCCATTTTCCATCTCTGATACAATTGCTTTTCCAACAGGCATTTTCACTGGTGGACCAGTTGCCCACATGGATATGTCTTTTTGAGGGCTTGCTTTTGCCCAAACTCTATGTGTTCATTTGATAGAGAAGCTGCCACCAAGCTATGCCTAATCTTTTCCTCCAATGGTTGTTTGAGAGTTGGCTCAGCTCACACATACCACCCCTCAAGCGGAGGTGGGGACATGGCAATAAAGGGAGAGTTAAGGACTGTGAAACCTTACCAGACAGGCTGCCTTTCCTGGAATTAGCTGGGAAAGCAAAATGGATGTTGTCAGGGGACAAGTGCCTAGAATTGCAGCTCTCATTGGGCTCTGCCATTGGTAAGACTCCCTGATGGCTGAGCTTGGAAGGACCAGACAACAGCTGTGTTGGGAGAGAGCACACACTGAGTGCTATTAGGGTAATGCTTTCTTCATGGCTTAAGCAATAGAGAGAGGATCTGAGCAAATGCATCAGGTTTGCATCTCATGAACAGGGAGACAGGAGGGTGCCAGACAGCTACAGAATGTTTTTTGGCCCATGCAAAATCGGAAAAGGAAGAAATACATGTCACCTATCTTTATGAAACAAAGTTTTTAAAAAATGATCTTCAATGACTACACAGAAGTAATGGGAAGACCACGAAGAAATGTACAGCATTGTGGTATAAAAATTAGAAAGTTTAATGCCTTCCCAGATCTGCAATCAGTTTTTGTGTAAGATTTAAAAAGTCATTATTTTGAATGGTGCCTCAATATTTTCATCTATAAATCAGAGCTACGATGCCCATTCTACCAACATCAAGGACACTCTGTAAGAATCAAATACTTTAATGGATCTAAAGGTTTTTTGTAATATGGATACAATATATATTATTGTATATAATATATAGATATTTGGTAGTGAGGTATGTTATTCATTATCTGATTGTATAAAATAGAAAATATCACGGAAGATATTAGAAAACTTCTATGTGGATTGTGTCAGAAGTTTCAAGATCAGCTCTTGAAAATCACCCTAAGCTAACCACTCCTAAAGCCTTGTTATGTTTTTGTTTGTTGTGATTTTTACCTGCTTGGCTTCTTTTAAAAAGTGCTAATTACAGATGATGCTTTTCGCAAAGTCAGACACATTTTCTATCTGACTTTTAGAATTCAGTATTACTCTCCCAAAATGGCAATTGTCAAGACTATTCTAAAGGCAGAGAAATCATAGATTCTACTTCATTCTTGCCTTATTTGCCAATGGAGGAATAATTTTTAAAAATGCAAGAGTCAATTCATTCTCTCTTTCTCTCTCTCTCTCACACACACATGCACAGACACACACCACACTTCTATGGCAACACAAAAAGCTTCTATATTCATGCCCTGAACCTGAGCAGGATGAAGGGACCACCCTGTGTTTACAGACTTTCAGTTCAAGACAACTAGATTACATACCAAACTTGATCTTTCATGTAACCTAAACTTCCATTTGGATCTTTTGCCAGATGCCCCTGTCTTTTGTCAATACACCTAACTCAAGGGCATCACACAAATGACTTTGAAGGGCCATATTCCTTGGCTTTGTGAATTCTATGCGTTTGTTATAACATTGGTCTCTTTGCTTTTAGCCGTTCTTATCATTGATATACGCATCAGCTTGACTGAGCTAGGAAGTCTCTAGATATTTGATAAAAAATTATTCTGGGCATTTCTGGAGGGTGTTTTTGGATGAGATTAGCACTTGATTCGGTGGCCTGAGTAAAGCAAATTGTCCTCCCTAATGTGGGTCAGCCTCATTCAATCAATTGAAGGACAGAATGGAACTAAAAGGCTGAGTCTCCTCCAAGTACTGAAACTATGAACCATCAGCTCTCCTAAGTCTTCTTCTTGACAACTTATCTTGAAGATTCTGAGATCTGTGAGCCTTGATAGTTGCATGAGTCAGTAAGCCAATTATTTATAAAACTTCTCACATATAGTCAAGATATTTAATAATATTTGAATGCATATTTGAAAGTTGCTAAGAGAGCAGTAAACCTTAAAAGGTCTCATCACAAGAAAAAACAGTGTAATTATGTATGGTGATCGATGTTAATTGGATTATTGTTATGATCACTTTACAATATATACAAATACTGAATCATGGTGTATACTTGAAAACAGTAATAATGTTATATGTCAATCATTAAAAAAATCCAAAATATCCTTCTCTATTATTCTTGATGTATATACATATATGTATAAGATCATTACACATATATATATATACATACATACACACACTATTAATTCAGTTGTTTTTGAGAATGCCAATTAATATAGTCACATTTTGTACTTTTATGAGAGAAGGTGTGTCATTGCTCTATATTCCATTGTTTTCCAGGTAAATTTCGGCATATGCTGGCTGCAGAAAAAATAATGTTACTATGCATGTATATGTATGTGTTTACATAAGCAACTTATATATGGAGAACTTTTCCAATAAAAAAGATCTTTATTACACTTAAAATCATACTTCTTTTTACATGCATCTGAAATGTTTCTGAAATGTCTGATATTTATTTTCCTTCACTTTTGGTCAGTAATCCTTTTTCTGGCTAGTTGGTTGATGTTTTCCATCTAAAATATACTGTAAGATTGATGGCCTCAAACCTCCAACTTCTGCATTCCTTCTTTTGCAAGTTAGGGTTGTGTTTGGGTCAACTGTGGGTCAGAAAGATATTAGGTTAGTCTTCTCAGATTGTGTTTAGATCCATATATCAAAAACACACAAAAATTGAGATGGCTTCCTTGGCTGCCCTCTCAAACCAGTTGACCTTTAAGATTTTTTTCCACTTGTGGTTTCATCTTTGTAGTCTGTCTATACCATTTATGTTGAAAGTGCTACAGAAAATCATTTCTTAAAACCTCAAAGGGCTACATGTATTTCAGTTTCTTTCCTTTCCTTTCCATTTTTTTAGTCCAGAAAACAAAGTTTTTCAAATAAGATGGGGACAATTATTATTGTGTTAGAAGGAAGACCATGATGGAACTCAAATTGCTCTCAGGTCCTGGATTCCTAACTTGGAGCTGGGTCACTTTGAGTAAATCTCTAAATCTCTCAGGTGAAGATAGCACTGCCTAACTCACAAGAACTGAGAAACAGATAATACTGGATTTGTAATTAGTTTAAAGTTAATTCCTAAGCTGTTAACTAATATGAAAATGTATTTAATTTTTCTTCAATTTCCAAATAATTGGTACTTGATTTTGGGTACGTATCTGCCACTTCCAATTTTTACATTCAATTGAAATTATCTCATGTCTTTGGTGTTGTATAGAGAATATACATACTGAAACCTCTGAGCATTGCTGGCTGTTATTCTCCATGTTTTGTTGTATGTGAAAAGTATCGAGTAATTTCATTGGAATTATGGTTAAAATATGACCCAGCAGCTTCATGCAAAAGTGTCTCATGGCCTTTCCAGTACATATGTCTTCTGGCAGGATTGGTTTGATCCCTTCATCTCAGGGCCTTTAGTGGTATCAACGGATCACCACAGGAAGGCCTTAAATTTTCCTAGAATAAGATATATAAGGTGTTGCAGGGTGAGCCATATAAAGTAAAGCTGCAAGACTGACTAATTTAACTTAGAAATACTAAGCTTAGAAAGCAATTTAATAAAAAAAATTTAAATGGAAGAATGATTTAGTTGAAACAATGATGGACAATCTGGAGATATGGGTTCTATCCCTGTCGATACATGAAATAGCAGTGGGATTGTTAGGGACATCTTTTATCTCAAGTTCAGATTTCATCTGTTTAAAAAAAAATGTTTGTAGTAGATTGTTCAGCAACTTTCCCACACTGACCTCTCTGATTTTGCCCCTCTCCTCAACTCTCTAGTTTCTAGTAAAGCGACCATGCCATCTATTAGCAGGAGGCAGTAATAACAGCATCTTCCTCTGTCTCTCAGGTTTCAACTTTCAAATGAGGTTAAATAGGAACTGAAATGATGGTCCTCTCCAGCAGTGAGAAGATATTAATACAGTTCACAACAAAAAATGCAGTGCCTATCCAAACTTTATTCTATTGACACATGTTAAAGGTGCTGTACTAATTCTGATGCAGGAAACTATTTATTTAGATATAAACTGAATCTTCTTGATAAGAAAACTATAATTATTATGATTAAGAATAACTTCCATTTATTAAGCACTTCTTATACTCAGAACTTAAGGTACTAATCTCCCTAAAGTTTTACAACAATGTGAAATAATATATACTATCTCCATGTTAGAGATGAGGATCCTGAAGCTAAACAACACGGTCAAATCACACAGGTGATTAGCAAAATGGGAGACAGATCTCATTCTGGATGACTGCCTTGATGGATTTTCCTGTGATCTACTAGTCACCTAAATCCAACACTAACGTTCACACGAAAGCCTGAGTGTTTAGTGTTTTATTCTTGAGCCACCATCTAAGTACATCTTTAGGAGAGTAACTCAGAGTTCCTTCCTTTCAGTTTCTCTCCCTTTGAAATAGGAACATGGAAGTTCATGTAAACCTCAGATGGTAATGCATGGCAAAGCAATCAGACTTCCATCATAGATATTGCCAAGTTTTCTTTATTATAACATTCCCTAACTGGAGCTTGATTTTGAATCAATATCCAATCACCTTTTAGACATTATTTTAAATATTTTTAAAGATAAAATGACAAAAAGACAAAAATTTTACTATATGCGGTACATGAGCAGAGGATGTTCGGTAATTTTCAATTCTTGATAAATACAATATAAACTAATGTGAAAAAGAACAGAAAGTATTGATTTAGACCCACAGAAGGATTCTATGATATACATGTTAATGGTTTTAGTGTTTCCCACCTAACAGATGAGGCCAGTCTTTAAGATATATAGGTTCTAAGCAAATAGTAAAAAGAATTTACTAAAATAACTTAGCAAAGAGGTTATTTTCAAAAAGA
Organism: Noctilio leporinus; assembly: GCA_004026585.1. Taxonomy (NCBI): domain Eukaryota; kingdom Metazoa; phylum Chordata; class Mammalia; order Chiroptera; family Noctilionidae; genus Noctilio; species Noctilio leporinus. The sequence continues at coordinate 342,721 of PVIW01000563.1, read as the reverse complement.
GAAGAGATTAAGAACAAACTATTAAACATTTCCTTTAATCATTCAAACCCTCATTGTCTGACATCTGTGCTCCATGTCTAAATTTTTTTCTTTCCTTACTTATAAAGTAATTAAAAATGTTTGCCTTTAAAAATCATCTTGAAGGCCTTGGCTGGTGTGGCTTAGGGAATTGAGCACCAGCAGGCAAACCCAAGGGTCGCTGGTTCAATTCCCAGTCAGGGCACGGTACCCAGGTTGCAAGCCAAGTCTCCAGTCAGGTCCCCAGCTGGAGGCAGGTGAAAGACAACCATACATTGATGTCTCTTTCCCTTTATTCCTCCCTCCCTTCCCCTCTCTCTAAAAATAATAAATAAAATCTTTTAAAAACATTACCTTGTAATCCTTCTTGACTATGGGAGTACTTCAACATCACTACAAACATATAGGCAATTTCTTGATCAATTTACTAAGAATGTATTAATGTCATTCAACATATGTGTGTAGAGGGCAGGCCCCTTCTACTACAGGCTTCCTCCACTAGGTGGGTGCTCTAGGAATCCACCTGCATCAGTGCACCAGCTGGTGTTGTTGTGAGAGGATTCGTTCAGATTCAGTGAAATCTTTTTAAGACTTTCAATGTTTGCCGATTTCTTGATGGGTTATTTACAAGCACAACTGCCCATACTTCGCTCAGTGTTCAGTTTTTGACAAAAAATGGCATTAACCCTGGTGCCCTACCCTTCCTATTCACCCAGTCTCTCCCCATGTTACTTTTTTTGTTTCCCCAGATGAAAAAAGTCTTCAAAGGGAAACATTTTGCCCATGTGGAATAAGTGAAACAAAAAACAGCAGAAGCACTAAAAGGCATCGAAATCAATGAGTTCATAAACTGTTTTGAGAAATGGAAGTAAATGTCTCGATAGGTATATTGCATCAAATGGTGAGTACTTTGAAGGTGACTGAAGTTTAAACATGTAAGAATAACACACAATTTTTTAATAAATAAATTCTGGGTTTTTTAGTCCCCCGCCCCCTGCCTTGCACTCATTATTGTAGAGAGCAGGGCCGATAAAATGGCATTGGTCCTATCAAGGTAGCATAAAGTATGTAAGACAAAGGTAGAGTCACTTGTGTCAACTAAAATGGCTTTCAGTCAGCCATGACACTGTGGTGCAAGAGAAAAAATGCTTAAAGTCCTATCTGGCAAGGGGACACACTTAAGATACCTACTCACATGTCAGAACAGACACGTCTGGCTAGGAGACACGGCTAAGTATCTGCCCATGTGATCAGCATGGCCATGTTTGCAGAGTAGGACCACCCAGATAGGTTCCTAGGGAAATTCTACTTTTACTAACAGGGACACCAGGCAAAACAGCCATGTATTACCACCCATAGGTGCTCGGACAAGTTCCACACTTGGCATAGGGGATGGCAAGACATTTATCGAAAGGACCCAGAAGCGGGGAGTACACCACCTTCAAGGTATCACTGAGGCAGGTTCCAGCCCACTGCTGAGACAGCGGAGCCCCACACACCAGAGAGCCGCTCCACGCCACGCTGGTCTCCCTTGGCATCAGCAGCTAGAGGAGGCTCTGCCCTGCTGGACTGAGGACTCCGTCTGTCCTGCTGCCCACCTGGCTCCAGAGACCCTGCCTTGCAAGACGCTGACAACTCCCTTGCCCACCGTGCTGTCTCCCTGACCTGCAGACTGAGACTCTGGGACTCAGGTTGTTATTCCCCAGTGATGGCTGTGTGTATGTTATGTTTTTCTTAGACTGTTAGCATGTGAGAAGGATATTAATGCAGGTTGATGTTCTACTTTGAGTGAACCTGCATTCAATAAAAGCTGAGTGAACAGCATAGTTCCTGTGGGTGACTCTCGTCCATTCCTCAGTGCAGGGCTGCTCAGCAGGCAGCTGGACAGGCAGCTGTCCGGCTGACTTACAGGAAAGACTATTATCACAAACAGAGGCTTGTGACAATTTTATATTAATATTTATTATATATTACATTATACATCTCCTAAGAGTTGTTTTCACTGATGGTAGAAGCCCTTATCCCTGGCTGCACAGTGGATTCTAATCACTGATGGCTGGGTTTCATGCCAAATCAATGAATCTGTATCCCTGAGGACAGGGCTTGGGCATCAGTGTTTTTAAAAAAGTTCTGTAGGTCATTCTACTGTGTAGCCAGGGTTGAGAAACACTCCTTTACAGCAAAAAAGTGGGCACATGTTGCTCTAGTCAGTAATAATGACCTCTCTTGAATCATTTTCCACCCAGTGGTTTCTACTCTTGCTAACTCTGTAATTCCTCTGCCTGTTGTGACTTTGGTGTTTGTTGCTATCATTCAATGGATCATCTCTAATGCTGTTCTAGTTCCTGATGTCTAATATCACTTCAACACTCCCTGTACTGGAATGGAGAAGAGCCCTGTCCCTTCCATGCAAGAATTAGTTATTAAACCCTTTGTGGGGTTTTTTAATTCCATTTTTTTAAAATATATATTTTAAAGATTTTATTATTTCCAGAGAGAGAGGGGAAGGGAGAGAGGCAGAGAGGGAGAGAAACATCAATGTATGGTTGGCTTTCACCTGCCTCCAGCCTCAGACCTGCCTGGAGACCTGGCTTGCAACCTGGTTATGTGCCCTGGCTGGGGAATCGAACCAGCAACCTTTGGGTTCGCAGGCTGGTGCCTTATCCACTGTGCTACCAGCTAGGGCTTGACCTCCATTTTTAAAATCACTCAAGGCATTACTTCTTTGTTACTTAGCACTGCTTGTTTATTTAGACAGCAGTTGTGCATGTCTTTCCTAAGGAAATAGATCAAAAAATGCTTTAATTAATCAGACAATATTCCTCTCAAATCATTCACACGCAATGAAAGTGTCTGTAATAAAATACACACTGATTTTATTTTCCATTGATTTTCTCAACTAAGCAACTTCTCAAGAGATTAAATGACTCTTCCTATCTACTGCATTTCTTCCTACTCCATAGTTTCAATTCTGGTATTGGTCATATACTATACTATACCTTAACTGTCTCTCCCATTAGGTTATTAGATCTTCACACAATGTGAAACTTCAACATTCACCTTGATGATACCCAATTCTACCAGAATATGACCTTTTCCTCTCCCCCTGGGATATATATATATATATATATATATATATATATATATATACACACACACACACACATATCTCCATATGAATATACTCAGTTCAGGTTTTGTGTTCATTAGACTCAAGGCTTTAAAGGACAGTTGCTAGAACTTTATAAACAATCTCAATAAATGTTTGATGAATGAATGGAAAAGTCAATAAAATTTCCCAATATAAGGCAATCCAGATATGAATAAAGCCTCAAACATTATTCATCATGATTTTCATAGAAGTGGTATTGGACTTTTTAAAAAATAGGAGTAAGATCTCACGTCTCCTTTGCTCTCTTCCCAAGTTCACATTACATCCCTACCACATAAGTGAAGGACAGGCTGGTTTAGCCCCTTTCAAAAAGAAGCAGTCCTTGCCCTGGCTGGTGCAGCTGAGAATGGATTGAGGGCTGGCCTGTGAACCAAAGGGTCACCAGTTCGATTCCTAGTCAGAGCACATGGCTGGCTTGGAGGCCAGGTCCCTGGTTGGGGTGCTCGGGACACAACCACACCTTGATGTTTCTCTTCCCCTCTCTCTAAAAATAAATAAATAAAATCTTTAAAAAATAAAAGAAGAAGCACTACTAGCCAGATCAGGCCCAATGGGACAAGAACACATGCTCACACACTAGTTACAATAATCAATGCTGCCGTGACATGTAAGCAACAAGTCAGAACTCCATGCCATGGCTCAGTGAGCCAAAGCAGATATCCACCCTCAAACATGTAAATCCGTTTAGCTGTGACATCCGGCTGTATCAGCCACAGTTGAGTTCCTGGCAGGTTAAAATACGCCTGACAGGAATGCTTGTTTCTACTTGGGAAGATGATGAGATGGAGGTGGGTGGGAGAGCTAAAGAACCGGAAAAGGGAAAAATTGAGTCCTTTGGGGTTTCTTCACAAGCTGCCCAACATTTATTTTATTTATTTATTTATGGCATCGGAACGCGCTCAGCCAAGTAGCGTTATTCCAGCTGTGTCCGGCACCTGGCCATTCTCCTTCCCCTTTGCCTGCTATTGCACTGCTGGCTGCCTTCACAGGGAAGTCACCATCTTCCTTCCCAAAGATGGGTTAAAAATCGGGAATGCAAGGGAGCTGTCAGGCTAGCCCACTGGCCACTCATTTCTTATGAATCATCTGGCAATTTTTTAGTTTGACAATTGCACCTCATATATTTTAATATTGGTTTTGAAAGAAGAGCACGGAGAACTTCCATTTCTTTACAGCTCCCCGTAATTTCAACTTGCTCTTTACTTATGTATGAAGTCGAGTTGGGTGGAAAGGTTAGAGGCAGATGAATTTCTAGTTTCACAGCCTGGGAGAGGCTAATAAAATGTGCAATAATCTTAATGCTAAGGTTTCATGGAGCTGAAAGTATGTTTTATATTCATAGATGACACTCCTTGAAAATGACAGGAATTGGATTTTTTTTTTCCTTTGAATTTTCCTACATCCTAACCTCTTTAAAATTTCTTAAGAGAACTATAAAAAAACAAAACAAAACCAACAAGAGCTCATCATGATTTAAATGTCTTTCTAATGCTTTCAGATCCAGTAAACAAGAAATATAAATTTGTTTGCTTTTTAATCCTTTCTGGACCAGTTGCAAAAAAGCAACTACTTTTCTAACACCATATATTCATCAATTTACTACCTATGAACTCTGTTTTTCTTAATGTTTACGTATCTCTTTGCATTTTGCTGAGCGTTATGCACCATTAAAAAATTAGATAAGAAACCCTGGAAGGCATTATTGAGGATTAGATATCTATAGTGTTACAGGTGTAAATTAAACATCATATAATAATAGATGTTTACTTAGATGTTTAGATTTATCATGATAATGAGATGAAATTTTGATTACCCCTTCTTTTATTCCTGTTGCCCTAGGGTTAGAATCAGGAAGACTGGGAAGAAAAAAATGAATAAGAGATAAAACATGAATTTTGGTACTTGAACCACTATATAATATATCTACCCTGAAACTTCTGTTCCATCCTAAGCTAAAAGTTTAGTTTATTCAGTAGCAGCAATTGTACTTATCATTGTACTGCAAAGCATCAACATAATAGTGTATTTTTATGGATGGAGATGCATATTTTACAAAGTACTCTCATTTTCATTATACCATTTTATCTTAACAATAATCCTTGAATCCTAAAACTCTACAGTTAGAAGGGCCCTCTGATACCACTACTTCTAAAATAGTTCCCCAAATTATGATCTAGTCTCTAATTTTGGATAATTTACTGTAGTAGGAAAAAAACAATTCCATTATTAAAAAAAACAAAAAAACAAAACTCTTTATAATGAAAAAGTAGCAGTTGTTCATTTTTGAAAGATTAGAAATTACAGAATAAATAAGAAAAGTAAAATCACCTGTAAATCTACCAAGAACTAACTGACATTAATATTTTGGTATACTCCTATGCTGTCCTTCATCTATACAAATAAGTATAATTTGTTAGGAATGAATTATTGGTATAACAGTCTATATATATACAAATACAGCTGTGTTTGTTGGTCTTTGAGGTAGAACCTGATCCCTAGGCAGGGCCTGATCATCACATTGGCACCAGGACACCACGAAGGAGACGGTGAGGGTCAGAGAAGGGAGGACAGGGGTGGAAAGTAAGGAGTACGGAGGCCAAGAGAAGTAACAGAAGCCCAAGTGCACTGCAGTAAACTCAACCCTGTTACCCCAAACACATCCTTGATTTTCAGTGATTTTGATACAAGCTCATAAATTGTTTGGTATGAGTGGGTATTTTATGGAAACTGCTAAGAAAATGGAGCATTTGGCAGGGGCTGATGATGTTTGAAAACAGCATCATCTATAAATTTAGGCACTGAATGGGGAGGGTTTGATCCATTGGGAATGAGCAGAAATTGGGGGGCTCTGTAGTTCCACAAATCATGACTAAAGATTTAGAAATCAAGCTTTAACTAGTTCTGAGTGCCAGTGTGCTCCCCAACGACCTCCTGAGCTGTAGGTGAAATGACTATAAAATGTTCAAGTGCTCTCATATTTTGCCTTTTGCCTTTCAGTTTTGCTTAATATTATTTCTCTTTTAATTACAAACTGTTTCTAATATGATTTTTAAAGTATGTCATGGTTGATATACTATATATATATATATATATATATATATATATATGTATATATATATATATATATATCACTGACGTGGTCAATTTTCAATTTTTACTATTTCAAACAATATAAGAAACATCTATGCATATGAATATAAAATTAAATGACATGTACAATTACTTCTTTGAAAATACCCCATAACAGAAAATGTTTTGTTTGAAGGTTATGCATATATTTTTATGTTCTTGATATATATTGCCAGGTTAAAAAAAAAAAAAAACTATAGCAGTCAATTTATAATTCCATCAGCAATATATGAAAGTACCCGGTACACACTGACCTGTTCAATTTTATCCACCTATCCAGCTGGATTTTTCCACTGCCTTAGCAACCCTAATGGGTTTGGTGACATTTGTATTATTCAAGATATGACATCTATCTTAATGAGAAAAACTATAAAAATGTTAAATGAAGTAAAAGTATAGTCAGAACTTTTTGGAAAACCATAGAAATTTTATCCAGAGAAAAAAATATTTGTTGATTTAACAATATTTGTTTAATATTATCCATCAATCTAAATTTCTACTGTCCTTTACAATCATCAGTAATCTTGATTACTGTTTATAGCTACCTTACCATCGCGTGATCTCCTTAGCCACCTGCATATTCCCCACCACCGCCACTACCCATGGTGAAATAACACCAGTAGGTGCAGCATTATGAGAGGAAGATGGCTTCCTCTGCCAATAGAAACAAGGACAGGTGCTGCAGAAAATGCTCCTGAGAGAAAGTGACATTTAATGTTGACTTTAGCAAATCAGTCCAAGTTCTCTGTATATGAAGGGAAACATTTACAACATCTGATATCTAAAAGAGAGAACTATATTGACTACTAAATTCTAAAGCAGAAGTGGAAAGTTTACATGGCAGATTAGTAACCTCCACCTTCAAGTAAATACAGTATTTGGAAATGTGTAAAATTCTCAATACTTTTTATTCTCAAGTAAACATATTATAGTTTTCCTTAAAAAGTAAATAAAAAGCACAAATACATAAACCAGATTTGTATGTAGGGATCACATAACTAAAACTTAGTGCTGGGAAGGTAGAAAGGAGGGGTATGGAAAAGTAAAACAAGACAACCCTTCGGTGCCACCAGGACAGAGGGTGACTAACCCTTCGCTAGACTTGGTAGGCTTCTCAGATCGACTTTAGTTCAGGCCGCTTCAGGTTCAAAAGCAAGACATTCTGCCTTAAATTTTAATGTGCAAACAATTAAATAGGTGGGAATGAGGAATAAAAGGAATATTCAGTTTTCCTTGTCTGGTCTGCTTTATTGGGCCTTAGTTTACTACTATAATTTTCCTCCCTCCCTGCCTCCCTTCCTTCTTTCCTTCCTTCCTTCCTTTTCCAGGCCCCTCCAGGTAATAGAATTAATAGAACAAAGAGGAATTATTCCCCCTATTCTAGCTTTCCATTTGTTTGGGATGTCTTGGGATTTGGCTCCCTCCTTTTCTTTAAAAACTGGATTTTACCTTCCTCTTCCCGCTGCTGAACTACCACACAGGGTATGCTCTGAGTGCTGTTCGGGGTGTGCTGGGACGAGGGCACTGTGCTGTCTCCTAGGGAAGGTGCAGTGGTCCAAGGGCAGGTTGATGAATCTGACCCTACCTATGCTGCTGTTAGCCAGTGGTGGGAGTGAGGGATAGGGGATGGAACTCAGGACCGAGGGTTAAAGCTATGGAATCGCTCAAGAGAAAGACTCTCCTGATTCTGTTTAGGCTTAACCATCTTTGATTTGGGGGTGTCTGAGTAGAATCAAGCTAGTTGTAAGGTAACCTGAGATACTCTGATGCTGAGACCGTTGGGGCAAGTGTAGATTGAATTTGTTGATGAAGCTCTGCTCCCCAATGTTATCATTTCCTTTGTGACAGCACCTGAGGTGAAACATTGTGCCAAGAGGCCTTTCAATGGGTTGCAAAAATACCATAAAAATGTGAAAATTGTTGCCATAAAAGGAAGAGTTATAACAAAAGAGGAAACCTACTAAATTCAGATGCTAAGAAATACTGAGAAATAAACCTCTTCCACATATTTCAAGGAGTTTGTGGGTGTAGGACCCCCACAGACATTTACACAGGTGAGGATCATTTGCATTCATAATACACTTGAGCAAATCTCTACGCATTCCGCCATTGTGTAATGTGCTCATTTGGCTTTCACTGGAATCCGCCCTTCACTTGAATCCCTTCTCAGCTTGGCTGGCTAAATTGAAGAGTGTGAATTTCTTCTTCTCTGTTTCACAAAAGCCCATTTCGTGGGAAAAGGTGCTTATCTCACTCTGGTGCCTTGGAGAAATGATGCCTTGTTACAAGCATAGTTTATAATAAGCTCATTGACTTATTCCCTACTAATAAATCTGAAGATTAATCTTCCTTCCTGACAACTACACCTTTGCTTTAATTTCCAGTATTTGTTTTCCCAATAAAATTTCTGGATAGCCATTAACACTGGTAATTTGGGGTAAAGTGTGCAGAGGGAATCCATTTTCCATATGCCTTTTCTGCAGATGTGGCTGTAATGAGATACAATAAGTACTATTCATATCTCTGTTATAAAATTCTGAACATGCTTAAGCAATAGTCATAAACACATTAAATAACACCATCCCAACCACTAAGCGCCTCTATCTGCCATCTGGGCAAGCCCCTTCTATATGTCATTTTGATGTACTGCACTCCCATTTCTGCTGTTATTAGATGGAAAGCATTTGAAAAGATGCTAGATTGAATTGAAATGTGATTACATCTGGGTTTGGGGTTTTGAGATATTACCTATTTTCCTAAGATACACTGTTCTGTTTTCTTTTAATCTCACAAATACGTACACAAATTCACATCCTTTCATTTCAATCTTCTCTATATTCATGGTGGATCATATAGAATTTATGATTCTTATTTTAAAATATAATCAAGGTATAGAAATGGTGGAATGGTATATCAAAGGTTCTAACATAGGAAAAGCAAGAAATAAAGGAGAAGAGAAGGAAAAAGAAAAGAAAAAAATGTTTAGTTTTTGATATGATTGCAGATAATATTCTGCTACACAATGGGTAAAAGTCCACAGTATATTCGATTGTACTTCATTAAGTTATAAACCTGTAGGTCATTCAAGAACATCTCTATAATCATAAATTGCTTCTTATAGTATTTGTTTTGCTTATATAAGCACCTTTCAGAGGGGAACTTAAATCAATGGGAACACATTTGATTACTTCTCCCAATTGCTTTCCAGTTTGGAAGACAATGCAGTAGTTCAGTATGGGTCACATAAGGCTGTATGAACTGAAATCATAGGATACTTGCACACTTGTTTTTTTAGACTTCTCTGTGAAAAGTCACATCAACTTATGAATACTGTATCAAAATCAAATTGTGGGCATGTATCAGGATAATATTCTCTATTGTACCTTCTCAAATGATCAAATCATATCAATTCATTTGTGTAAAATTTCAATTCCTGTAATGAGCTTCACAGGATGACACAGTGACATTGCACCTGAGACAGTATAGGGATGGTGAGCTTCTCTCTGCAGGGGACTGCCAACTGTGAGGACAGCGCTGTAAAAAGCACACCGCACGAGGAGAAGGTGTAGCTCGCCTAGCACCAAGGCAACCTAACGGAAGCTTTACCTTGGCTAATTGGGCACAGTGGACGGGCAGGTCTTAGAACCTCTGTCTCGTCCAAGCCCCGGAGTTAATTGGACCCAATGAGACATATTCAGGTAGTCAAATGTACGGGGAACATATTTGTAAACAAGAATGCCAAGGACTTATGTACAGTGGGAATAATACTTTGCTGAGTCTTTTGTATTCACAATTTCTAGCCAGTACTTTCCTGATTCCTGATACATATGTATGGGAGGCCAAACAATTGGATAGTTGATTGGTGAGCCTGGAACTAGAACAAAGGGATAGCAGTTTAGAGTTACGTGTTCCAAACATACAGGTTACATAGCTCTCTCTCTCTCTCTCTCTCTCTCTCTCTCTCTCTCTCTCTCTCTCTCTCTCTCTCTCTCTTTCTCTCTCTCCTCTCTCTCACTGACTCCCTGTTTCTCACCCTAACCTTGTCTTTCTTTTGAGGTACTTGGACAACATCATATTCTCCCTACACATTACCCAGTAAATTCTTTCATTTTTCCTCACATAACCAGCTACACTTCACAGTTGTCAAGTCCTTTTTCCTTTAAAAAAAAATGTGAATTCCAGTACTTCCCACCTCACTTCTGCCTCTTATCACCTCATGCTGGAAAATTTTAATAATATCATACAGTATATCCATTCATAATTCTCTCTCAAACCTCTCAAATAACTCTGCATATTAATGTCTGGCCAATTTTCCTAAAAATAATAGCCTTTACCCCATTATTCATCTCTTTCAAATTTTGATAATTCTCCATTTTCTGAAGGTCAGAATCATCTACTTGACCTTGAAAATCTACACCTGACCTACCTATCAAACATCATTTGCCATAGTTCTTCAATAAAAACAATCCTCTCTCCTCTCAGGCTTCCATCGTACCATCTGTTTTCACTCTAGCCCTTTCTTAGTAATATGAGTTTCACTTTGTTCTTTTTTTTTAACCACTGTCTAGTTAGTCCTACTAAAATTCTAGAGTGTCATGTTTAGGTATCCCTTTTCCAATTTCTTATGTCATGTTCTGCTCTTAAACTAAAATACAATTCCCAGGAGATTTACAGTCTAGTTCATTTATAACAAATTAGTATATCCACAGCAAAAAACAAAAAAAAAATTTTTTGATAGCTTATTACAAATGTAATTTTTAAATCTTTCTGCCATTTGCCTTGGCCTATGCTGACTGTCTCATGTGATTAAACTAAAACTTTAGAGAACAAGATGTGACTGTCATTTTATGTCATGTCATAGACACATAATAGTTTACTAAATGATTTGCAACGATAAAAGGCCCTCTCTCTGACTTAAAAAACAAACCAACCAACCAAGCAAACAAACAAAAGATACCTCTTCATAAAAGAAAGCAATTTTGGAAATAAAGGTGGCAAGAATGTATTTCTATCACTTTTTTTGAGTTAGTCAAAAGGTCACTTGCCATTTCTGAGGCTGCGCCCACATTGAACTATAACCTGTACTGACTCCTCGCTTAACCCAGTGCATGCTTTTCTGTATCTTATTTTGGTTCCGCCCTAGTTGACCTTCAGTGACTTGCCCAACAGCACTCTGGGACAGACCAAGTGCTTCAGGATTTTCTCCCCAACCTCCTCACTCAGCTACATTCTCATTATTGAATACCAAGAAAAAATGGGTAGGGAGAGTTACTGGTTCTGAATTTCAATAAATTAACCCATGAGTACTTCTTGCATTTCCCATATTTGGAGATTTTTTGGGGTGAATATACAATACAGAGTGGCTAGATTTAACATGTCTGTTTGATGCAGCAGAAAATATTGCACAGGTTTCAAAACCACTCAGGAGAATTTCAGATCTCAGCCCCATCACAAACCACATGACAACCTTGAATAAGTTATTCCGATTATCAGATCTTATACATACTTATAGTTAATAGAGAAGAAGAACAGACTGTCCATGTTAATGCAGGCAGCACGCAATAGGGGTAAAGCTATAGCTTTGAAAACAAATGGCTGAGTAGGAATCATACATGAATCATACCTCTACTACTAAAGTTGTGCCTAACTTCCTCACCAGTAAAATGAGGAATACTAATAATACCGTACATATCTCATAGGGTTGCTTTTAGCATTGAATGAATTAAGGTATATGAAATGCTTAGAATAGTACCTATCATATGGCAAGCAGGGAAATAGCTAATGAGGGTCAGAGGTTATTATGGAGAGGACTAAATGAATGAATGTACATAAAGTATCTACCCTGGCGTCTCAAAAGTTGCAATGCTCTGTATTATCCTCCCTCTCCTCACTGCGGCACATATACCTCTTCCTCTCACTGATTTTATTGTCGGAGGCTTGGAACTGACAGTCAGTTTTCCATGTCCTGTAGTCAACCCTGGCGGAACTTCGCAAGTCCCCTGACTCCTGGCTGGACATGCAGCACCCATGCCCCAGTGAATCCAGGATTTGTGTGACTTGAAACTTACAATTCTGAGAGCCTTCTTTGAGAAAAAGACTACAAAATTGCTACTACAAACAAGACCGCAAAAATGATTATTTATAAAGATAAATCTGTGGCAATAAATTTTATATTTAAAATATGATAAATAGCAAAATTATCAGAAAATTCAGAAAAATAGCATAATTTTTTCCAATTAACTGCTTGACACTTCTAAACTCTTATTCTACATGTTTTAGCTGCACATTCTCAGAAAGCCCTCCTTAGAATGATTTTTAAATATAAGTTCCTATAGAAAAATAAATAATTGTATTGATAACGACTGACTAAACTTAGGTTTTAATTAGTAATCATTTTTAAAAGTATCAGCTTTACGGCTCATTGATAAAGCATATTCCATTTTAGAATGTTGTAAGTTTTTTAAGTGGTTTTTCTTTTTTTTTTTTTTTTCATATATAAGCTCCATAGTTTGCAGTTTTCCCCAAAAATTAGCCTCTGGCTTCATACATCTCACATCTTGTTTCTGCTCCACCACCCACATACTATGGTACCACAAATGGGTCCTTTCCTGCCGCCAGACAACCTGTGGACCTGCACACTAATGCCTCGGCTCCCAGGGAGTAGACCTGCTGGTGGTAGAAATGTATTCCTGAAAGATATTTCTGTGCTGAAATGATGGTGAATAATTCGACTCCCCATAAAAGTACATGTAAACCCCAAATATATCCCACTAAAGCCAAACTCTATTACTAAATTAAATGCCACCTAGATGGGTTCCTAAGAAGCCCAGAGCCCTTCTCTGGCTACTTCACACAAGGAGACATGTGAATGGAACAAAACTGGAATAGAAATGTAAGCAGTCTTTACTAACTGCTTATAAAATATCATGTATTTTTGAAATTTTACAGGGAGTCCAAAGGGGGCTCCTATGCAGACCAAAGTTCCGAAGGTGAGAGATGCATCAGCCCCACTACATGCTGCCTTTGTCTAAGTCAGTTTCCTTAGGGGCAATTTAAGGGACCCAAGTCCTGCTTCAACATTTTAAGTACACAGAATCAGTTTACCTAAAGATATTCCCTTTGTGTGATGTAATTTTCCTCCATTTCCCCAGCACAATTTGCTCTCTTTCGCTCTTCGGTCTTCAATTTTTCTTCCCCCTTTACTGGTCCTTTCCCTTAAAACTAAAAATAGGTTTTAAAATGTCCCATTACAAAAACAGTATTTAACCCTATCTCTCCACTACTGTCTTACCTCATAATCAAAATCAAGTAATTTTATTTCTCTTCTTTCACCACTAAAATTCTTACAAGAGAAATTACAAGTACTATCCATACTCTTTTATTCTTATCTCTATCTATTGAAAATGGGCTTCTCTCCCTGAATTTTATTGCTAATACCTGTATTGTGATCATCCATAACCTACTTGATAAATTCAAGTGCCCTTTAATTTCTCAATCTATAAGATATTTTGAATGCTTGTGACATTTTGGCTTTTGAAACTTAGTTATTATACTAATCCTTTCTGGTTAAACATACACCTATTGCCTATAGGAAGGTTCATCTCTGAGCATGTGACCCACTGAAATTACATATATGACGTTACTGGATCCCAGCTCATCCCTATTTGGTTTATTCTTCTGCCTCCTGGGATCTAAGTTCTTGTTGTGACATTTCCCTAATCAAGAGGCACTAAATAACATGTTCAGACCACATACAGGGCACTCTGAGAACTGATGCTCATTTAAGTGTGTTAAAGGAAAGTCATGAGTGGAGTACCAAACATTTGCTATAAATCAAAATTAACAAATGTGACTCAAGTTCTCAGAAGGCAAAACACTTCAGATCTTAAATGATATGGCTGTCAAGAATCAAAATGAAAGATGTATTTCTCCCCAAATATGTGCACAGATGAAATGCAAAGAAGTAAGCTGTCAGGATAGACAAGGAGAAGAAAATCTGTTGGCTGACTCTAAAAACAAGTTAATTTAGCGTTATAAACCATTGACGTTTCCTTTTCAAATAGATCCATGTGGAAAATCCAGATGGCCAAACACTCAAATCATAAATGTGAAAACTAAGCTTCAAAGCCTGAATGTAGTCAAGAAGTTTCACTTGCTTGTTGTTGAACATTTTCATCATTATATTTAAGAAAGAAACATTAAATTATTCCTGAAAAGAACAATATTAGTTCATGCTGTCTTTCTCAATGGAAATTAGTTTGCTAGATTGAATGGGGTAGAGAAAGTATTCAAGGAAGCTAAATGTTTTGGAAATAAATTTAAAAATTACCAAGCATCAGCTATGGGCTAAATACTCTGCAGCTAGATCTTGAGGTTACAAAAACAGCTCTTTGGGGGAATTACCTAATTCAATTTATTGCTAAAGCCAAAAATTAATGAAATTCCCATTAATTATTATTAGGCAAAAATCATACTAGACTATGCCTTCTCATTTACCCTCTTTCTTACCTATAATAAATTATCAAGCAGCACCGGTTTTACCTTTTGAAAGTCTCTTCAACACGATCACTTATTTTATCCACACTGCCACTGACTGCTTCAGGCCTTCATAATCTCCTAGAGAGATGATAGTAATTGCCTCCCATTTCCAACTCATCCTTCTCACTCCCTTCCAGGAGCCCTTTCTGTCCAAAAACTCAGTTTATGTTGGTCTCCTGCTTCAAGTTATCTTAAAGGCTATTTATAGCCCACGTGATAAAGTGTCTTCTTAACACAGTCTAAAGACTCTGTTTCTGGTGTTATCTTACTTCTCACCTTTATTCTTTCCGCAGTCCAGTTTTCCTGACCAGCTAGCGATTCCCCCAGGTATGCCATGGTCTAGCATACTTTCATGCCTTTGTACCTCTACTCCTTCTTCTTGGAAGGACCTCATCCTTCTGGTCAGCTTGGGTGCCTGCTAGTTATCTTCAAATTTTACCTGCAGTTCCACTTTAAGTTTCCACTGACTACCAGATCCGTATGTGTTAACAATTAAGAACTCAGCACAAAAATCTTTGCCTTTTATTCAACATAAGATCTTGTAGGAACATCCAGGTCCAGTGAGAGGCTATAGAAATTATCGAGTCTCCAAACAATTTATCTACATAAAGAGAGGGAGAAAAAATTCCCTGCTGCCTTCCATGCTGGGGGTGCATGTTGGTGGGTATCAACAGCTCCCCTACATCTCATACCTCAGGACAAACACAAAAATGAAGGGGAGGAAGTAAGAAGTGACTGATTTATATATAAGTTGGGCACAGGTGACTTTCTTTCCTGCTAAGTCAGCCACAGAGCAATTGGGGGGAAACTAGCAACCAAAAGCATCAAAAGTAATGCATAAGAGGTGTCTGATATACAGAGGTTTTCACTATACATGGAAAGATAAACTTGCAAGTAAATTATTACACACACACACACACACGTAGTCCTTTCTTTGAATCATTCCAATATGCATGTATTTTGGTTACTATCATTCACAGTTAGCTTAAATAATACCAGTTCCTCAACAACATGGCTTAAATTGTAATTTCCACATAAATTAACTGTTAAGTACAGTCAGTCCTCTGTATCCAGGGGTTCCACAGTCATGGATTCAACCATTGTGGATCAAAAATATTGGGAAAAAAAGTTACATTTGAGCTACATGTATTTACATAGTTAGGCCTACAATAGTGTCTGTACCAAACACGTAGAGATTTTTTTTTTCTTGTCATTATTCCCTACACAACACTGTATAACACCTATTTACATAGCATTTACATTCTAAGAGGTATTATAAGTAATCTGTAGATGATTTAAGACACATGGGAAGATGTGAGTAGATCATATGCAAATACAAGGCCATTTCATATTAGGAACCTGAGCATCTGTAGATTTTAGTATCCCTGAGGGATTCTGGAACCATCCCCCATAGACGCCAAGGGGTGCCGGTTCTTGTAAAAAGTATACACTCCACTGCCAGCTCTCCCATTCATAAATCGTAAGGTAAATAACAGGTGTGCATCACAATCTGCAACAAATACACCACTTGTTTTATAGTCTGTCAGTCACCATTCACTGTGTCTTCTA
This sequence comes from Noctilio leporinus, assembly GCA_004026585.1. Classification (NCBI taxonomy): domain Eukaryota; kingdom Metazoa; phylum Chordata; class Mammalia; order Chiroptera; family Noctilionidae; genus Noctilio; species Noctilio leporinus. The sequence goes on along the minus strand of PVIW01000563.1, from coordinate 326,295 downwards.
GCTACACATCCCTGGGGTATTTTACAAGTACTAATAATGAAAAGAGGGAGCCGGCTAACAACAATGAGAACTCAGCAAAAAAGTGAACCGTGATGACAATGGAAGTGAAATGCGGCTTAGGCCTAAACAGAATTATAGAAGCAATATGGAATTGCAGGAATAGCAACACTGCTGCCATTCAAGAGACCCCAGATAAGTAGCCAGGAGACCAGAGTAAAAATAAGCTTGCCCTCATAAATGAGGAAGAAGGTTTTACCCGAGAGGGTGAAGATCTCCCAGAGGAAATGATGCTGGCAAGAAACTGCATGAAAGAAAACCTCAGGGACATTTCATGACATTGAATGTTCAAGGAATAGAGTGTGAGAAGCTGATCCAGGCTTAGAAATACAACCACTTCTTAAGACACAGAAAAGATGCTTGCTCTGTTTCCTAAGTTACACCATGGGAAGGAAGAAAGCACACTGCAAATTTCTTGTTACCTTTCCACAAAGAATTAAAACTGGAATTCTCAATATTTCTAATTACAGTGTGCTAAATATTCATTTTACCTTTTATCTCTGTATACATTTATAACTGGCACTAAGAGAGCATTTTGACAAAAAGAAAATTAAAGTTTATGGAACAATTATCTTTTGTCCCATTTATTATTAATATTATTTTGCTTGGTTTTTAGCTTGCACAGTCATTATGTAGTCCTGTACTGTTATGCAAAATAAGGACTGTTTCTCCCTGCATGTGTACTCATATATAACACATCTATACATCTACACAGACGTTCTATGAGAAAAGATGGTATTGTAGCTGAGTCTCAACAGCAAGGTAATTGCTCACCGGTAATGAAAGAGATGAGGACGGAATGGTCATTAGGGACAGAAGAACAGCATGTGCGGTGGCCTGATGTTTTGATGGAGTACAGTGAGTTCGGGGAACTAAGGCGGTTTAGTACGGCTAACGCGCAGTGTGCCCAAGGTAAAGAGCAGCTGGAGATAAAAACCGAAAAGGTCATCTGGTGCCAGGCCTAATAGGGATTTCTCTGCTTGACTAAGGATTTTGATTTTTATCCTGTAGGTTATGGAAACTCTGAAGGTTTTTCAGCAGATGAGTGACACAATCAGAGTTATTCTGGGACAGTCACTCTGAGCAGTTCTGAGGCTGGATGGGGTGGAGGCCGGGGAGGCCCAGCTCGGAGGCTGGACCAGCAGACACACTGATCAAGCTGGGAAGACGAGAAGAGACTGAACTAGGACCCGAGTGGGTATGTAATCACCTCCTTTGCCCTTTCGTCATCACTGAAAAATGAATGTTTCCTTAAAATCCAATCTGTCCTCCATGAGCACTTCGTTGAGGTTGGCCTTGTTTCCCTAGCCTGATTAGTAAAAACCTGCCTTGGGAAGATGCTTCAGTAACATATGCAGTTCCCGTGTTCCTTTCAAGCCTCCCTTCCAGTCTCCTATATTTTAATTTACTGGGTAATGCTAATGGACTCAGCAGGGGACCCTAAACTAGGAGTTTCCCTGGGGATAGAGAAAATTAGAAAATTGCCAGGTAAACGTAGGATAGTGAAGACAAAGCAATGACAAATTCAAATTTTAATATCACGTGTTGCACAGGCAGTCAAGAGTAGGAATGTCACTGATGTTTGCTTTCTTATATATTAACATTTTAAAGGACTAACAATAGTCTAGGAGCAACCATAATATATCCTTTTATATACAAAGGCACTAAAAAATGAAACAAATGGAAATATTTCATTCTTTATATTAGAGATTCCAGCTTTCCAGTCATCATATTTTAAATTTATTTTCAGATTTTTTAATGAAAACTATATTTTTGAATCCAGAAGCCAGTGCCTTTTCACAAATGTAAAGCTTTTTTTGAATGATGTTATTTAGGCCTGTGGATCTGAATTTTATTTCATAAGAAGGGAAAGAAATCTATTATAAGTGGGACTTGTTATTTCATAATCCTAAACGACATCATTTTCTCCAAGTATGTCAACCAGCCTTCAACCAATATTTTTGTTTCATCCATATTGATTCTCTATTATTAGTTCTGCCTTTGTATGAGATTCTGTTCTTTTCCAGAGAACATGCCCTAATTTGGTTTTCTTTGTTAAGACATTTTCTATTGTAGTAGGGAGCAGTTTTGTGATTTTCACTACACACTTGGCAGATTTCCTCATTCCTCTTGAAGATAACATCAAACCAGCAATGAATACCAATGACAACAATGTCCCTCTCCAGGCTCTTTCTTAGGCTGATGCATCTGGCCTCCTTGAATGGCATTCATTAGAGCCAGGGCACCAAGATAATAACAGACCAAAACCAGTGATGCCTGTTTTCACTCTTTGACTGATTACCTCCCAGACTTTGTCCAAACTGAAACCCAAACACCCTGAATAATTTACTCATCTTTAGAAGTTATACAAAAAAATACTTGAGATACTACAAATAAGATTCAGGGCTTTTTCTGGATGATAGGGAGAGATATTCATTTTATCTAAATAATAGCAGGGTCTTCATATATTAATGCAGATTATGATAGTTTTCCATGAACATTCAAAATGATAATATATAAGATACTGATAGTTCAGGCCACATATTTATATCCACCACTCTAAGGTAACCCTATGATCATTAAAGTCCTGAACTACACAAAAACGAATTAAGAGTTTTCTGAACTACTATAACAATGAAAGTTATACTATTTTAATGATGAATGGCTATATTACTCAGGCACTTATCACAATATAATTACATCATGAGTGATATGGCAAATAAAGAAGAGGGGTATGACATTTATGTAGGAAACTAATTACTACATTTTCAGAGTCAAGAAATATAGCAATGGTAACTGGTAAAAAAACCACAGTAAAGGAATAAAGTTGTCAGAAACACTGCAAAACCAGATTGACAATGAGTCAAAATGTCACAGTGATCATAGATTTTGTGGAAAGCCCCTGTAGTTCTTACCAAATCATAGGCTACACACTCTGAAGGGACTTATTTCCTGTATTGACATATATGTGTTTGTCATTATTTGCATGTATGTTGATGCATATACATACACTCTCATACACACACACGCGCACACACACAAGCATAGATGTAGATATAAGTTCCTCATATAAGGTTAAGCACAACTTTAAATAATTCTATGTAAAACTCTATAATTTTCATTAACTGGCATTTTGCTAATCGTTCTTTTCCTTGGTATTTTAGAAGATGTATAGTACTAATACATTTAAAAATACTGTAAACTAATAATTAAAAATGAATTTTGGAGTTATTTTTTGGCAACCATTGAAAGATAATTCTTTGGTAAGTACAAGATTGTTTAAGCATAATCTTCCATTTTTAACAATACTAGATAATAGAAAGTTAATATGTTTTTATTAATTATACATTTGCTCAAGTTCCCTGACATCCATCTGCCATTCTTCTCAATTAAGCTATAAGCTTCTGAAGATCAGGACTTTAAAAATAATTATTTCTATATCAGCTTATGGCCTTTAATTATGGTGTAAGGTGTTATCTTAAACGATAAATTTAACATAAGACCTCCTCTTAGGTTATGCCAATTTAGATACTTTTCTATCTTAATTGTTACAACTCAGTTAAGCTATCTACTCAAGGTCACAAGCAAGAGATGACCAAGAAGTAGGTTTCCTCAGAAATAGAATGTTTAGGAGGGTACTCAGGTATTGAATGAGGAATGATTTTTGTCTACCAGGACTATGAATCAGTAAGATACTCTATAACTTTGTTTTTAAAAAGTTTACTTTGATCAAATATTTTAAGTGTTTAAAGAAAAAGATGCTTACTTCCTGGAAAAAATAAAAAATATAAAAAGTTCCAGAATTTTAAAATATACTGAATAAAATTCTGCCATGTCTTCCTAGACTAGGAGCAGATGTGAAGTATGTTTTCCAAGCACCTGGTTCCCAACTGGGTAGCGTGTTAAAGAAATGAGAATTAAAGCTTATATAATTATTAAGAGAGTTATTTTCTTCTGGCCATAGTAATATGTAAACTTGATTATTTAAAAACAGATTAAAAACAAAACAAAATAGAACACCTTTTTATTTTCCCATTTCAAAAGAAAAATATGGAATCAGAGAAACATCTTTGAAGGGAATTGCAAATAATAAAAAAAAAAATTATTCTTTATTTTAGAAAGAGAAAAGCTTTTGCTATTTCCTTACCTTATCTATTCTTTCATCTGGCATATACCAGGAAAGTGAAAGCAATTACAGAAAGTTGAAAGCAGTCGTTTGGAAACTAAGAATGGACAATGCTCAAGTAGGAGTTAAAAGGTGTCTCTCAAATATAAAAAGGAAAACTTGTACCTGGGCTGCTAATAAACAGATAATTCTCAGATATTTAACTTGGCTCCCAATCATTGACGATGTCAGAGAAATACTCTACAAGCTGCTGGAAACCGTGTCTGGGTTTTATGATGCTCGTTTGTTGGGGCTGCTCTCTCTTCCCTACACTCGAGGGCTAGTTCTGCATGCGGGCTGAGTAGGGGGGAGGACACCTACTTACACCCTGTGGATTGAGGGCTGCTGACACAGCCATTCACCAAAAATGTATTCATCACAGTGAAAAAAGGCAAAACAAAACTCCATCAGGGTCACTCATTAATAACGATGACATAAAGAATCATAGACTATTAGAGCCAGAAAGACTTTGAAAGATCATCTGGTCCAATCCCTCCTTGTACAAACCAGGATACGAGGCCCTGAGGTCAGGTGATTAGTCACCATTTTTTCCCAGTCTGTCCATAATTACTTCATGTCAGCAAATGAAGAGCAGGGGTCTTGGGTGCAGGTGTTTCTGAAAGATACTCTTGATGCAAGAGGCTTCATAAGGGCACCAGGATCCTGTATCATAGCTAAAAGGGTCTCCTCAAAGAGCAATCCACCTCTTCTTTTGTTCATTATACTGACATTTGAAGGTAGCACGTATATATGTATATAATTTAGTGTACTATAGCCAATATTAATAACTATACAGCTACATAATCACTTTTAATGACTTCATTAGTAATTCATGGCATAAACATACTATGATTTATTTAACCAATACTATTATTTAACACTGAGATTGTACTACCCCCACCTTTTTTTACCTCAAGTTATGACACTAATACATTTCCAAGAAGTAATATCTTTACACATCTTTGGTTGTCTCCTAAGAATATAGTTTTGTATATGGTATCTTTAAAGTCAATGTAACAGCATTTGTTTCTGAAAATGGAAATACATTCCTTACCAGCTCCACACACTAGAAAAACTGATCTCAGTGACTGATCACTATATCAATGCATGGCTGGGTCCTACCCACAGGATGACATGTTCAGGCTCCCTCTGTCCCTCTATGTCCTGCTTGCATGGATTCTTTCCGAGCTTCTTGTTTGGAAAAGCCTGAGTCATTTGAAGAGGACAGAAACCAGACAGGAGAGAGGAAAGAAAAATGACTGCAGAATGGAAGAGAGAGGTAATAAAAAAGAAAGAATCAAGCCTTCATGTGATCAATTCTGGAGTCGAAGCAACCCCAATTATGACATTAAAAGAAGGAGGTGGTGGAACGTGGGTTTCACTAACAACAGCCAGTCACTTGCAGTCTTACCCACCATTACTACCAGAAAGATACCGTTTTCAGTAGAGGGTAACCGTAATGACTGTTGGGGCATTTCCCACGGACCCTGGCAGATTTCAGCCCCTCCCCCTGGCGAAGGGCAAGCCCTCTCCAGCGCTCAGGTAACATTTACACAGGTTTCACTTCACCTTGAGTCACAAGCAAAAGCAATTTATCGATTTCTCCAGCCATGCTCTTCTCAGGAAATGTTTGTCTTTTTACTTTCGGAGCTAGGGCTCATTGGGCACAACTGAACAGCCCCGATTAGAGGGCAGGACTGAGAATGGTAGGAGCCAGCTGTCAGCTGTGCCTGGCACCCGAGTGGGTCCCCTTTGCCTACTCCCATCCGGGGGGAGGTGAAGGGAGCTGAACCCTTGGCTAACGCTACCTTGCCTGGGAAGGAGAAAAAGGAAGTCCCTTTGCCCAAACCAGTCAGCCGGCAGCAGGAAAGCAGACTGCCAGGAGCGTCTCTTTCAATACCAGATGTTAACGGAGAGCCTCCAACTGCAGGAATTTCATTAAATGTGAGAATCACACCTTCTCTTCACCTGCAAAAAGCTGCAGCCTCCCCGAGGGAGAGGCAGCTCCAAGGGCTGAGCACCTGAGCATCGCTGTACCACCCCCCTGCAAACATCCCTGAACAGGGCTGATGCCCAGAAGAGATCTTGTTTCTACTCCTAAAAGGCCTCCAGGCGGGGAGCCTCCCTGGGAAAGGAGGGAGAACATTTTCGGAGCGCCCCTCTTCGCGACTGCCAGTTAGCTTCCAGGGAGCCAAGTTCACTGGCTTCTGAAGTACGAGCACTTTCAATGCAAACTGCTGCTCCGGCAGAATTTCGCAGACAGTTTTCAAAACATTATAGCCAGGAACTTCTTAACATTCTTAGCCCGCCCACAAATATTCATTTGTGCCTCTCGCATTGGTTAAAGCACATCTCTCATCATTTCCCACAATTTCTCACACTTTTTTATTACAGAATGATAGAATTTCAGAGTTGGTAGGAGTGAAGTTATTGGAATAGGCTTACTTTCATGGAATTTATTTCTTTAGGACAGCAATAATAAAGGTATAACCCTATGTGAATGAAGATGCAAAAATAAGGCCAATTGAGCATATATTACATTTGACTTAGCCTGTACCCAGCAATTCTTCCCAGCCAGCATGCTGGTGGTAGACACTGGTGGCCCCAAAGGGCAAGTGCCCTAGCAGCCACAATCTCAAGCCCAGGTTGGCAGAAACACTGCTTTTCCATAGGGGGGGATCAATTTTGGCACATCGTGATAGCACAGCATCTTGTTTCTGCAAATATTCAGTGAAACATGGCCCCTGTCGCACCCAGGCAGGAAGAAGCATTTACCCCTGCTTCCCAAGGGAAGCTTTCTTCTTGTAACATGAGCAACTAAATTGGGAAAGGGAAACTCCTCCAAAGACTAGCCCAATTTGTTCCCCTGAGATCACATTTATTTTACTACTGTACTCAGACCGCGCAACATAATTTGCAGACTCTGGTGAAAAATAAAAAATATCGGTCCACTTGCTCAAGCTGATAAAAAATTTTGACAGTGACAACAGAGTCATAAACGGAGCACAGGGTCCTTCCCAGTCCTGAGCCCCGTGTAATTACAATGCATCTAACAACCAGGAAAAGGCCTTGACTGGACTAGATTCTTTTCTGCCCAACCCCCTGAAGTGCAGCATTTTTGGTCAATTTAAATTGCGTAACTTATTGTCATGAGCGTGGTAAGGGATTTTAGATAACAAATCATATAGAACTGATGTCATTCAAAAGTGTCATTTACCCTCTCCCGTGGGTCAGTAGATAGGTGCCAACCTGTACAACCAAAGGTTGCTGGTTTGATTCCCAGTCAGGGCACATAACCAGGTTGCAAGTCAGGTCTCCAGCCAGGTCCATAGCTGGAGGCAGGTGAAAGGCAACCATACATTGATGTTTCTCTCCCTTTCTTCCTCCCTCCCTGCCCCTCTCTCTAAATATAATCAATTAAAAAAAAGAGAGAGAGAAAACTTTTTTTTTAACCTCAAAAATAAAAATAAAATAAAGGTGTCATTTATGTTACTTTATTAACTTGTCATGGGCTCAATGAGCCCCTCTGGTTTTCAATCCCCTTTCTGTTTGCAGGTTTCACCTTTAACCTCAAGATTTTGGAACTGCCACTTTAACCTGCTAGTCTGCCTTCCTAATGCCCTAAACTGAAAATTACTTGTGGATTTTTACCCTCCGGAAAATCATTCCTTTTGCTCTGAAACCAGGTCCACCCCATTCAATTTTAATTTGTTTCTTTTACCTTTAACTACTCTTTCTCTTTTCCAGTTTTCTTTAGCCTTCTAACTAGAAGCACCTTAAGTGCTTCTTAAACATTTTTTTTCTTTTATTTTTTCCCATGATGCATTTTTAGATATCTTTTCCTAATAGTGCCCTCTAAGTACCACATATATACTGTCTATCTGTTTTGGGGAAGGAAGAAATTTTACTTTTCTAGATTCTTTTTTCTGGTCTAATAACTAAGTCAACATAAAACAGAGTAATAAGAGAAAGTAACCAAACTTAATTACCTGTGTATGTACATTAACCCTACATATATGAGTCAGACTCAACTTACATGAGAGGTTCAGGGACAGAAAGGGACAATGAGGTATATATGACATCCCGAGCCAAGGAATGAGCTAAGGAAGGCATCTTGGGGCTTCAAGGGGAAGGAGGGTAATGCACAGGATGGTAAGAACAGATGTTCGGTAATTAGAGGCTTGCCTTTCACTATAGGTAGGCCATATAAAGTTATTTCAGGTAATAATTCTTATCATGGGAAAGGCCCCAATTTAAATTTGTTAAGAGATGTTAAAGTTTCTCTTCAGCCTGCAGGGTCTTGCTTATCTCTAGCTCAAAATAACTCAAGTATCAAAGTAGCACAACTTATGGAGACCTGTTCTGGACCACTTCACTCTTCGTTTCTTTTTCTCTAAAAAAAAAAAAAAAAAAGCCACAACACTAGCTTTCACATCCCCTAACCTCTCAACTGGGCTCTGAGTTCCACATCAACAGCTGAGAACTTAGCCACAAGCATTGGTGTCCTGTGTCAAGTGTGTGTCGTGAACCCATCTGAATTTCAACTACAGCTTGATATTCTTGATTTCTGAGGCCAGTTCTAACATATGAAGAGGATGCCTTAAGGGAAAGGTATTAATACCCCAACGGCACCTTGGTATATTGAACATTTTAAGGTGAAGGAGTTTGAGGAAGCAACAGAAGCAGGAAGGTCACTGACCTCTCCCCTTTCCCTGTCCCCTGAAATAGGTCACAAACCCTCAATGTGAGAGATGTCATCGCCATGGCCAAAGGAAAGGAGCATCCTTACCTCCAAAGACAATGTGACACCAAAGAAATTCTGAAAAAATAGCCACTTTTCCCAAAGACAAGATAAAACTTTCCCAGATCTTTTTCAACGATATCAGTCTATTGCTTGATAAATTATCTCTTCTATTGTATGAAGACAGGGCAAGAAGATTAAAGTAACTACAAAGTATTTACTCCCATAGAGCTGCTAGCTAACTAACCATGGAATGAAGTGGAACTCGGCTTGAAATAGATAGCATAATTTAAAGCAATTTACTCTCTTGGAATTATTTTGCTTGTACCACCTTGAAATTATAATGCTGAAGTGAGACAGTTTAAAAAAAATAAAGATCGGTGAAATCATCAGCCCCCATATTATCTTGTTTTATCAATCTCTTTCATGTCTACACCTCTATCATAACAGTTCCCCAAATAAAGAGACACAGAAGTTTCCTTTTTCAACCTAGGGAGGAGCCATACAGTAAGGAAGGAAACCACCAACTGGGAAAGGGTACAAGGGCAACTGAAAGCAGAGTCTTAAGAGTACGTGCTGCTGTCCGGATGGAAAATCAGGGAACAGTAATTCCCACTGTAGGACTCCATGATGTTCATTGCTTATGCCTGCTTTTATATCTTTATGTAACAATGGTCATTAGGCAACTGTTATATACAAATTATTGCGCTAGATTATCAATGAGATTAGGTTTAAGCTATAGCAGATCTTTCTCCTAACCCTGCCTTTCTATTGCAGTTAACGGCCCTCTCACTTCCCCCTGCTCCCCTCCACAGGCACCTCTGACGCTCTTTTATAATTAGCTGCAAACGGTTGTGAATAAGGCACATCCCGGAACATATATAATGACTAACCTTCACAGGTCTATAAAATATTCAGTGGTGCAGTATTATTTTTTCCTAGTTATATTAATCTAAATGTGCAGTGAGAAAGAAAGCAGAAAAGATAGTTTGACTTTTTAAATGAAAAGCATACCTTGCTCAAAAATAATCCAACCCTTCAGCTCCTGTTTTTCTTGGTATAATGTCTATAATCTGTTTCAATAAGCTCACTGTTATTTATTAGTAAGCTGACTTTTTTCTTCTCAATTACTTAAATACTAGCTGCTGCTATTACTAAGAGCAGTGCCTGCCTCTTAATAACCTCCACATCATCACATAATCCAACCTTGAGTGGGTTTCCTCAGAGTACAGTATAGTATTCCTGACTCTGTCAGTTGAGAGAATGAGACTCTCGTCAATCCTAGAAACGCAACTTTGGGACCTTCCCTTGACTATCCTAAAATAGCTTTCTTACAGGGTGAAGCCATCTTCCTTTTCACAATTTCCTTTCTACATAATACACTGGCAAAGTGTGGGTTATTGGCCAAATCCAGCCTGTGGCCTATTATATGAACAGAAGCTTTTAAAACCAATTAAAAACAGATACTACACTCGATCTTAGCCAAAAGACCGAGAAGCAATGGACAGAGAATTTTTTAAAATAATTATTTTGAAACAGTGCTAAACAACATAAAAACAAAAACAAAGAACATGTGACAGAGTCTTTATGTGGCCCTCAAAGTCTAAAAATGTTTGCTATATGATCTTTCTAATAAAAATTTGTCAAGCATTGGTCTATAGTAGTTACATGACTTTACTATTCAAGGGTCATCATTTAGCATAACTTTGCTATTCCAGGATATTCTTGTCCAGGAAGAGAAGTTGCAAGTAACTATTATTTATCACAAGAACTTCCAGAAAGACCCATTTAGTTTTAAATAGAAAAAGCACCAACAGGTAGTTTACATCCCAAGACTCTTGAACACCTTTCCTCAAACCCATCCTCTAACTGCGGGCACAGTTCTTAAACTATCATATCATGATCCTTACCCAATGTTAATCTTTCCTATTGAAAGGTTTGCCTTAAACCAGACCTCAGTATCTCAATAGAATAGATCTTACCTTCCTCCTCCAAGACTCTATCAGACTCTGTTGAGGTAGTGATTGTTTTTGATGTGACAAACAATAAACAGCGTTGTCTTGTCAACATATTATTTAGGGGATCTTTGGACAGCGTTACAGAAAAACATTATTCTGACACTTGTTAAAATGGAAAAGAAGACTTCTAGACGATTGCAATAGGAGTCAAGTCTATCACAATGAGAGAGATCCGGGTAAAATGACTATAGCAGACAGCTGAGGATTTACAGCTAATGTGCCAGGGTAAGAAAAGGATCAGTCGATGGAAAACTGCTAAGAGGAGAGACATCAAGGGTAACGGGCAATTTTTTGCTAAACTAACAAGATTCTTGTGGAAGATATCAGCTATCAAGAGTAGAGGATGAGGAATTTGATCTGATATCAAAAGTGATTCAATATTAAGGGTCGGTGAATTCGCACTAAACTGACCTAGCCAGATTCTTGCCAGGACTTCAGTATGCAGCTCTGGCAACGACAGGGGTCAAGGTCAAGGCCTGGTTGAGAAGGGCGATCAGAGAAGCCTACAGTTTGGTAAAGCAAAGAGTCTTTGTCAGGAGCCAGCACTCTCCAGCCACTCTCTACACAACTAATTCTGCTTTATTTTCCTCATTGTAGATATCCTATCTTAAACAATCTAATTCCTTTAGTTGCTTGTTTATTTTATGTCTCTGCTACTGGAATTTAAGTTCCTTAAAGGCAGAGATTATATCTGTTTTGTTTGCTGCTATATCCCCAGTGCCTAGATGAGATTTCATTACACTGTAGTCACTCAATAAATATTTATTAAATAAATATTTGGATTGTCTTGAACAACTCAGTAAGATGTCACTAGTGAAAATAAGTCACAGTCAATTCTAAGCATCCTTGCCTACTGCTGTGTTGCTTTTTATTAGTTCATATCTCTGTACATCTGCAATGATGCTGCACACTTAAGTTTGCTAAGTAGCAGCTATTTTTATTTCCTAGTCGCATTCTCAACTATTGAGCTTGGAAGGGAGGAGAAAACAATTTTCCTTCTACTCTTCTCAACTCTTGACTGGGGCCCTTATAACAAAAGGCAAATCCAGAAGAGAAGAAGATGTATGTCTCCTCTTGACTACAATCCAGCAGTGCTTTTAGTTCTTATGAAAAGCCTGGGTTATGAGAGGCCAGCTTCCCATTTTCATCCTGCTAAGTTCTCTCCTTCAGCATTTTGCTGGTCCTCTCCTGCCAGCAGTTCTCAATTAGGAACATCTCAGTAGACAGAAAAGGTTTTCTTACAGCATTAAGTTCCCAAAGGGAAAAATTCAGTGTTTATACCTTTTCCCTTTAGGATGATCTTTACCAAAAATTTTCAGTGACTAGTTTTGTATACCAAAATCTACTTAGAAAAAAGCCTTCCCCGTGACAAAAGGTCTTCTTGTCCATGCTTCAGGGCTGTGGGTGACTATGGTAAACTTACCTGTCAGTGACTAAAAGGGGTTACTCAAGGAGTACTATGTGAAGTAGAATTTACTCTAAGGTGAATTTGTGCTCCTTCAAAGCTAGGTGGTACACCCTGGGATGTGCGGCCCATCCCAACCTGCCTCAGGAACGAAGACCTGCTACCATGGCTTTTGGAACTGTGGCAGGCAGTCAGTCCTCTGGGGTTAGTGCCCTTGGGGGCCACCTCTGCTCAGCAGAGCCAAGGTCACATCCCTTCCTGGGGGCTTACCCACAGTAACTACCCATCTGTGTGGGAGGAAAATGACCGGCCCTCCCACAGCAACTCAGAATCCCTCTGAAACTTCAGAAATCTCCGTAACGCTGGTTGCAGGTCCATCAAAACTACACTGCAGTTCCACTGCTCCCTCTGACCAGTCCTGCTTTCTACCCCTTCCTTCCATGGCTGTTATTACAAAGAGTCAACCCAAATAAACCTTTTGTGCAGAAACACAACATCAGACAACCTCACAATAATTGCTGTTTTTATATATTGTTGAAAAACCCACCTCATTATAATGGAAAATAACCTGTGACAATTTACTTACACTTTGAGAATAAAAATTTTTAGAGGGGGACAGAGGGGAGCAAAAAGGGGATGGATGTAATACAACAATAAAATTTTTTAAAAAATTTTAAGTTTCAATAGTGGGGCTAAACAATGTCTAAGGTTTTATTGGAATAGAATAAAATGTTTTTAAATGATAGGTAAGAAAGATAGAAGCGAGAGATTAAACAGTATAAAGTAGATGAAATAAGAAGGAAATGTATCAGGGAAAGGGGCAAATAGCTTGACCCCAATTCTGCATGCAGTGCCGACTGTTGACCCTATAGTAATCTACATTTACAATTTGTTTTATAATTTCTAAAAATGTTTTATATACATTGACTTATTTTGAGAATTCAATAGATCTGAGGAAAAAAAGTAGACTTGTAAGAAACAGTGGAAGTCCTAGGCTATGCCTTAGATTTATCATCTATAGGAATTCTGTGAGAATACAGTGAAACATTGCTTGTAAAGTATTTAACACAGTGCTCAAATATAGCAGGTGCCTGATCAGCAGAGACCATCATTATCGCCCACCAGCTCCTTTATAAAATCCTTCTGAAAGATAAAGTAGAACGTGTTGTTCACTATTGAGTTCAATATTGGATCTCTGACTCCAGGAAGGTAAAAACTCTCTGAAAGGCGAATGAGATAGAAGTGTCATAGGCAAGGCTGAAACCTGGATCTTCTGAGTCCATGTCCACAGGCTGTTCCAAGAACCTTCAACAGGTGCTAAACCCAGGCACTACCCCTCAGAGAATCTGCCTCCTCCCCACTGGTAGATACCAAAACTGAGAAACTGTAAGAAGTGATACCGTCTCAGAACATAAGACAAAATCTGTAAGGAGTTTCTCTGTTCCCTGGATACTCAATCCCATCTCTCCCATAGCAAGGGTGAAAATAAACCCCAAACGTGACCCATGCCACAGGACTGGGGTGACCCTGGATGATTAAACTACGGGATCAGCGATAGAAACACAAATAAGGTTCTTAACGTGAGTTAGTCCACGTTATTGACTCAAAACCCTCAACCTCTCCCTGCCCAGGCTTATGTGAAGCCTCTCTCTCCCCCCTGTGTCAGTATACCAAAAATGATATACTGAATGTTTCCTTAATGTCCCAGAGCTGCTGTTCAGTTGGTTGTTTTTATTTATGTATCTATTTGCTTTTGGTTTTTCAAAATGGAGGCTGATTGAGGAGATTTATAAAGACTTGTGAAGAGCTTTGGGTACTGGCAAGCTATTCACTTCTGAGATCCTTCAGTCCTGACACTTCAACACCACAATATCTGGAGTGAAATGCCTGCAAAGGGGCTCCCTCGTATCACTTGAAATATGTCTCTCATATTTTAACACTACTTAAGAAAGCCAGATTTGGCAACTGGCATGCTCCCACTGCTTTAGTTGACCCTGCATTGCCTCAATTTTTTATTTTCATCTTAATAGAAAACTTCTAAGTCTCCACTTCTACGTAGAGACTACTCAGGACAAAGTTGAAGAGCTATGGAGATGTTTTGTAACTTTCTATCTCTTGGGCAGTGACAAAGCTGAAGTGTGGCAGGATTTTTTACTGCCATCCTGCTTAGAGGCTGCACAGAAAGCTGGCCTTACTAAAACTGTGGAACATCTGGAACACACATTTCTCTGATTATTTTGCAGAAATGAATGTCAGAGTAAGTAGGATTGAAGAAAAAAGTCATAAATCCTTACCCAGATGTAGTACTAAGGAAGAGTCATTGAATGTTTGACCATAAAATATGGAAGATATCTGGGAAGTTATTATATTTATTTCTCTTCTTATTTAGTTATTTCTGGAAAATTAGACACGGAGAAGTTGTAATTTTTGTGGTGAAATGTTTTCCCCAAGGTTCTTCAGCATTAATAGTGAAATCAGAAACTGAAACCAAAGGGAATAAATATCAAGAGGGGACTCTATGTCACAACCTGCAGCACTGCTGAATAATCTATTATTTTTTGAGGATATCACTTTCTTTTTCACGCTAAAATCTCCACTTGCCTCCTGGCCCCTAAGTCCTGAGGTTCTGAGAGGTCTCGGTGATCAGCTCATAAACAGGTCTTAAATTTTAAAGTTTCTCACAGAACAAGAACAGCAAAGGTCAAATAGGTATGTTCAAATTTTATAGAAAAATTAAATATTTATTCCCTGAGGCCAAAGAACTTCATGTAGTGTTTACACTAAGAATCAATTTTGAAGACAAACCAAAAGAACCTCTAAAGCAAGTGTCTGAAATGGAAATGTTGAAAAGGTCCCTGTAATGAAATTAGCTCAGGAAAAGAAAACGAGCCTGGAAAAGATGTTTATCTTTGTGTTAGGTCTTGGCTCAGAACTGGAATTGCTCCTGGGGCAAAACAAAGGGTTTCAAAAAAGTTTTGGAAACTTTTGTTGAAAAGGGACCCACTCCATGGTTGAAATATGTTAAGAATCTGTCAAGAACAGGTATGGGAAAACAGCAAT
Organism: Noctilio leporinus; assembly: GCA_004026585.1. Taxonomy (NCBI): domain Eukaryota; kingdom Metazoa; phylum Chordata; class Mammalia; order Chiroptera; family Noctilionidae; genus Noctilio; species Noctilio leporinus. The sequence continues at coordinate 310,849 of PVIW01000563.1, read as the reverse complement.
TTTATTTATCTTGTCTGTTTTCAATTTTTAAAATTATTTACCATTCCAGTAATGAAATAGTTAAATATATATAGAAGTTAATAGAATAATAGGGTGAGCAACCAAAGACTCTACCTAGGCTTTATAATTAACCTTTTATATTATCTAGTACTACCCACCAACCCTTCACTAGTCCACCTTGTTTTGTTGACACATTTCATACTGATAGGTTCTAGTAGTTTACACCACTAAGCCAGTTAGTGTGTATGTCATTAGTTTGCATGTGTTTGTTCATTAATAATTCTTATTTCAAGAATGCTTTGTAAAAAACCTTGGACAAACCATTTTACCAAGAATAAGTAAAATGCCCTGGCTGGTGGCACAGTGGATAAGGTGTTGGCCTGGGAACCCAAAGATCACTGGTTCAATCTCCATCCAGGGCACATAACCAGGTTGCAAGCCAGGTCTCCAGCCAGGTTTGTAGCTGGAGGCAGGTGAAAGGCAACCATACCTGCCTGTTTCTCTCCCTCTCTGCCTCTCTCACTTCCCCCTCTCCAAAATAATAAATAAAATATTTTAAAAAATTAAATAATAAAAATAAATAAATGCAATGTCACTAATAGCCCGGGCTGGTGACATAACCAGGGCCCATAACCAGGTTGCAAGCCAGGTCTCTAGCCAGGTCCATAGCTGGAGGCAGGTGAAAGGCAGCCATACATTGATGTTTCTCTTTCTTTCTCTCTCCCTGCCCTTCTCTCTAAAAATAATGAATAAAATCTTAAAAAAAAAAAAAAAATGTCACTAACAGGTTTTGCTTGATTGAAATGTAAGAAACACGAGAAACAAATAAAAATTACCAAAATATCATCTTATATCTTGAACATGCTGCTATGCCTATCTACCCATCTATCTGTTCAACAGAACAGCACATACTGCGTTTTTCTTACCAAAAGCAAGTCCTTAGTAGGCTCTGCCTGAGCCCACAGAGCACCCACCCCTCCGTGTGGCAGTGAGGTCAGCCAGGCACGGACAGGAAGCTAACGCTGCTGTGTCCGTGTGAAAATGGTGTAAGAAATCTGGCGTGACCTGAGGATGAGGGAAAGCCCATCTCAGAAAGCGATTAGGATGATTACGAATTTATTCCATAACCAAGCCAGGAAGGCTGCACAGACACAAGAAACTGCACAAGTCGAGTTCCTGTAACAGGAAACGGTGGAGGGATTTTAGGAGAGCTCCTGGGGTAGGGTCCCGAGAGGGAGACAAGGAATATTAGAGGTTTCAGAGGTCAGAAACATGACAAAAAGTCCCAGAAGGACTTTCTATTTCTCATATCCTGGGGACAAGGAAATACCAAAGGGTTCTAGGCAGAGTAGCAGGGTTGGGGAAGCATAATCATACATTTTTTAAAGATTTTATTTATTATTTTTATAGAGAAGGGTAGAGGGGGAGGAAGAAAGGGAGAGAAACATCAATGTATGGTTGCCTATCACCTGCCTCCAGCCACGGACCTGGCTGGAGACCTGGCTTGCAACCTGGTTATGTGCCCTGGATGGGAATCGAACCTGTGACCTTTGGATTTGCAGGCCCGCACAATCATATTTTTATGTTGCGATCATGCATTTAGGTTCATTTTGAAAGATAAATTACAGTTTTCAGGGATTAGTAATAAGCTATCAAGGCTCCAGGTAAGAGAAGATGGCAGCTTGACTTACATTAACTCTAGCTCTTTATTCCATGAAGATGGAATTAAGGGATGGAATTAGAAACAATATTCACAGTACAAAGGCTTTGACTGGACCTCATAAATGAATGGAAAATGTAGGTTGATGAGGTCAGAGTCAAGGGTGCCCCAAGGTTTCTGTAAGTGGTTGAAGGATGATAAAGACACTGAAAAAGAACCAGATATTTGCCCTGTATGTGGTCCATGAATCATGAAATCATGATTGGTTGTGTGGTATTTAAAGTGTATTTGAGGTATCAAGAAAGAGTTACTGACTGGGTAGGCTCTTAGACACCCAGCTCAGAAGTGAGACCAGGGCTGAAGGTCGTTGGCATGTTAATACTATTCAAAAACATGGGCTTGAATAAAATCTCTAAGTGGTACTGTATAGTGAAAGGAAGATGAGACTCTGATTTTAGGACAACTATTTAATGCCTTGTTAAAGGAGAAATAATTTTCTAAGAAGCTCAGTGAGAGTGACCAGGGAGGAAGGGAGAAAACTAGGATAACGTTCCAAGGACCAATGGAAGAACATTTCAAGGAGGGAGTGGTTAACCATACAGTGCTGCTGAGATGTCAAATAACATGGATTTCAAGAAATTCAGTATTAACATTTTCAGTACAGTGGTTCTCATAATGAAACAGAGGCCACGAACTATGTGGAAAGTATGTCCAAAGAGGATCTCCAAGGACATAAAATTTTAGCTGTTAGGATTAAATTGAACATACTGCTGTTAACATCTTAATTATATGATTCAAAGGCCAATTCCTGTATCAAGAAGTATACTCCTTGTAATGTTTACTTGTAATTCCTGTAACAAGCAGACTTTCTTATCGCAAAAATAATGAAACAAGCCCTGGATGGTAGCACAAGTGGATAAGGCACTGGCCTGCGAACCCAAAGGTCACTGGTTCCACTCCCAGCCGGGGCACATAACCAGGTTGCAAGCCAGGTCTCCAGCCAGGTCAGTAGCTGGAGGCAGGTGAAAGGCAACCATACATTGATGTCTCTCTCCCTTCCTGCCTCTCTACCTTCCTCTATCTTTGGAAATAATAACATCTTCAAAAATTATAATAATAATAATGAAACATGTCCTGTCTTTTGCCTTAAACTATGTCCTAAATAAACAATATCTTCAATCAGATCGCACCATTTCCAATGGTTTCAAAGTCTTAAAATGTCCACGAGCAGTGCACTGTTTCCAATGCCATCAAATAAGATGATTAATTCTTCCGAATACTGAAAGCCCATTAGGGGATTGCTTAGGAATCAGCTGGAGGCATTGACCTAGGCATGCCTGTCAGAGGAATAACTCTGTGTTTATAATTACACGGCTTTCACATGCAGGCTCCTTTCAAGGCCTATGGTTTCTGGTAAGTAATTTATGTAGTCGCTGTGTTGTTTCTGAGCATTATAGTCTTCTTTACTCACTCTTAATGTGTAAAGTGCTTTAAAAGCGTTGCAGCCCTCACAGTAAAAGATGCAGCACAGTGCCTCATTCCCCAGCATTGCTGCAGGGCTCAATAATCTATAGATCATGTAATAATTTCATTTAGCAGCACAATAAAAGTCAAATTAGTTTCCATGAGACAGTTATGTATGATAATCTGGATTACTGTGGCCTCCGACTGAATGTATTAGCATCGTAATGTTATTTCCGCTTCTGGGAGTCGGGTGGAATTTTTTCTTTCTGCTTATATTTATTGAATAATTATGAAAACTGAGTTCTTCAAGTCTTGAAGAAATGGATTTATAGCCAAAAAAATTAATGTGCAGTGATAACGCTCTTTACTTCCAATGTATCACTCCTCTCCTTTACAGAAGTTAGTTTAACTGCCAGGGTTCCAAAGGAGGTGAGAATGTGCCCCAGTGAGCCTGCAGCTGGGAACTAACAGCTGAAGCCTGTGCCTCTGCCCGTTAGGGTCAGCATTTGACAGAAGTTTTCAAAGCAGTGTGTCACCATGAGTTACAGCAACTTATATGGCTGCGAAAAGGCTAAAGAGTGAACCGGAGCCCAAAGACTATGTGATTCATAAACCATGGATGAAATGAAAAAGTACTTCTTATGAGACAAAGCAGTAGCACTGTGGTCTTTTCAATCCCCCCTCCCCCCGCCCCATTATGGTCTCCCTAAAGAGGCTTTGTAAACTTTTTCATTTCCAATTTTGCCCCCTAGTCCCACACTCTCAATTGTCACACACCACTGGGACATCTGTAGGTTTTTCACCCTACCTAAACACTTTTTAAACTAAATCTAAAGGGCTGCACTTTACATAAGCGATTTAGTTAGCAAAAACAAATGTGAACACTTGGTGGCAATATAATTTATAATCCAACCAAGGACCTCTTTTGAGGTAAAAAGGTGCTGGTATTAATAATTATTCATGATCATCAGATATAAATTCAGACTATCTGAGGCAAGCTGGGACTTATAATCACTACATGTAAATTTATTTAAAGTATGTGTTCTATCGTTATTGGCATATATTGACTTCTTTCTCTGCTTAGTTATCTTGTGTCTGTCAGCTGAAAACTGAAATGTAGTTTTCAGTGTGAGGCTGAGTAACGGTCTGAATTTTGCATTAAGTGCTTCCACATCTCAACCTCACCATGTTTTCCGACCATGACTTTAAAATCCTCCTTACAAAAGTCATGATTTTTGTTAATCAACAATTATATGTGTCCAACATATATCCTACCCTACCCTATCATGCCCCAAGTTGCACTTTCTGCTCCGTCCTGGGATAGAACACACGTCATTAGCTGTCCTTGAGTTCCATGGACTTTCTTACCCCTACAAAGTCGTCCTACAAGGACATTCTCCCTTGTCTGCTCCAGCAGTTAACTAGGAGCTCGTGTCATGCCACGTTGCTCATCTCCATGCTTCGGTACATGTTAAAGTGTTTTTCTTCACCCATCTTATTTGCAGTTGCCTCACTTCAGTTCACAAGGCAGCGCCGTCTGAGTTACTCTGTTAGCTTAGTGCCTGCCGTGTGTGTCCAACTCAGCAAGGCTCCATGCACCCCAGAACATCATTGCAGGACGCTGAGACTGGACTCTGTAGCAAGAGCTCACTGCCAATGTTCCTGTGGGGGCATTTTTCATTAGCCATCGAGGAAAATAAAGAAAAAAAGTAAAATATGCCCTCTGTTTGCTACTCAAAAATAGGTTTATGGTAGGGAATGGAGAGGTGTAGAAAGTGTTAAAGGGGGGAAGAGAATAAATGATCAAGCAAGGGAGAAAGTAAATGAGGGAACTGGAGTGGCAAAGAGGAAAAGAAAGAAGATAGAACAAATCTGCAGGAAGAAAACTGACTTCATTCTTCATCTAAGACTTCACCTTTTTGTAGGATTTACCCTTTCACAGAGAATGCAAAAGAAATCTTAACAAAATCACCCTTCTGTAATGTAACACTTGTATTATTGTGCTTGATTGCAAATTAGGTCCAACCAGTTTAATATAACTATCCTTTAAATGTTTTTATTTCATTAAAAATGTGTATATATAACAAAATTGATTAGAAAAATAGGAGAGGAAAAACATCATGAAATTAGTAGTACACAGTTTACCAATCAACTTAAACATAGATAAAAAGGAAGTAAATGAAAACTATACGTAGCATGCAACACTAATGCCGAATCTTGCCTACTAAGAACATAAAGAATCTATAGTCAGGGGCATCTGTAATGAAATCTCTTTGCTTGAGTGCAATCCAGACCTTATTCTGGTTCCATGCCATTTGTTAACTATCTTTGTTATTCTTGGCCTTTGCCAAAATGGGCTATTTCTATGACATGGCTTTTAAAATAAATGAAAATAATTCTCAGTCTCTCAGTAATTGCAAAAAAAAAAAAAAAAATCAGAGTTTCAAGATAGATAGTCTTCATCAATTGTAAATTCATAACCCTATTTATCTCTCTTCTGATTTCCTCCTTGATGTTAGAAGCTTCATTTATTTTAGGGCATTAACTACAAACTGATTACTATACTGGTTACCCTCCAACGACAACTTTCTCTGTTCCACGTTCTAATATGACAGTTGAGCAGATTATATGAACTTCCCTGTCTTTTTGTAGAAATAAAAAAATGTTCAACCTGATTGTTAGGTGAAAAATAACCACCCCAGTAACAGAAGCCTATGACTTTATGCAATCTCCCCTGTTATATTATAAATTAATCATTTTCCTTCCCCTTTAATGTTTCCTCTCCACCTGCAGCAAGAAGCTCCATTGGCACCACTGACTGTGTTTCCTTAGAATTTTCATGCCCCAAAGTAGGAGTTATATTGTCATGGGACAATAGTTATTACTGGTGTAACGCATGGTATTAGGTGCAATCCCATTGGTCTTTTAAGGGCAAGTAAGTTACTCAGAAATCATAAAATATGGCATTAATTACAATCAAAGAAAATCAACAAGGAGTCCTGGAGATTTTGAGAAACGTGCAACAATTACTCAGAATTGAAAATGTATTATTAGTGGTTACTCTTCCAGATGACTCAGAATCTGTGTTTCTTATTTAAATTAAAAATGCAGACTGGGTCATGATAATCCCTTGAAGCAATATGCTAAAGCAAGGCTTATTAGCACAGACATTATAAAAATAATCATCTCTTCTATAATAGAAAATATAAAGTCAACTTTTTAAATACTTGTGTCTGATCCTCCAGAATGCTTAAAAGATAAACACTTTTGATAGGGAAACATTCTATTCTGGGAAGGGAAATATAAAATATAAAACTGAATTGTACAGATGAGTATCTTGTAACTGAAAAGTTACACATTCTTGAGATTCCAATAAAGAGATTCCAATTCAACAGGTCCAGGGTTAAGCATCAGAATTTGCATATCAAAAAGAATGCACAAGTTAATCTGAGGCATGTGCCTCATTGATTGTTTACCTAAGATTGGTTGCACAGCCAATCAGAGCAGAATCCAGACCAGAGGCGAGTTATAATATATTTCAGTAATATTTCCATTATGCCATATAAGCAAAAAAACATCCAATATAGTCACTTCTCCTGTGTGTCCATACTGTGAGGATGAGACACTAAGTCAGAGCAAAGAGCAACCAAATGCACCAGATGAGACAATGTAGATGTGGGCAGTTTTGGGAGTAAAAGGATCTAATTGGTACAATCCATGGTTATTGGCGGAATAGTAGGAGTGGCAAAATTCAGAGTAATAGAAATAGGGAAAGACTTTTGGAAGAGTGTTGAAGGAGCAAGGACCACCACAGGCCCACTGAGGAATCAGCTGGTGAACATCTACACAGAATAGACACAGGCGTGAAGGTCAAGGCAACAGACACAACATACTGTAGAGAGCAGCAAAGAGTTTAGAAAACTGAAGTCTGCAAGCAATGGCCTTCTGCCAAAATCCCACTGAATGGGCAGGACAGGTCTCCCATTTCCCACTCCCACCACTGTTGTATAAGAGGACTGGGGTAGCTCCTGACCGCAACTGGAAAGACTATTTCAGGACTAGCGCATTAAGTTTTTTTACACATCAAAAATCACATTTGATCTTTCTTTACTTCTTATAATAAAACTTAATTTCAAGAGGGAAAGTTTGGAACACGTGAAGAAACCAGTATTAGCTTCATACGGGAAAATGTGAAATAAGATTTTGTGAGATGGTTCTAAAATTGGTGACTTCATTTGAACATGGGGACTTGGATAAATTTCGCTAATAGCCAAGAGTATTTTATCAAAGGTCTGGAAATCAAACATTAATAGAAAGGAAACAAGAGAGAGAGACAGAGATCAGAGAGCAGTGCCAGGCCAAACTGCAAACCCAAGTCTACCACATTAATACACAGTGACCTGATACACCAAACTGCTCTTTTACTGCACGAACGTTACTTCGCAGAAACAAAATTCATGAACTCCACCATTTCGATTAGGGACTTAACCTGTGATTAATTTACTAAAACTTTTTAATTAGAGCAAAACTTAAGTGAAACAGTCTGATTTATATTTTTCCAATCCTTATTGGATACAGAATAAAAAAGGTGACGCAGTTGTGCCAAATTCAATTCAATATATGCGTACGATGAAATGCATACCTACTACACTCAAGCCGCTCTGTCAGACATTAGGAAACACTGGAAAATAAAAGGCTGTCTACCCTGGCTGGTGTGACACAGTGGATAAGGTGCCAGCCTGCGAACCTACGGGGCGCTGGTTCAATTCCCATCCAGGGCACATAACCAGGTTGCAAACCAGGTCTCCAGCCATGTCTGTAACTGGAGGCAGGTGAAAGGCAACCATACACGGATGTCTCTGTCCCTTCCTTCCTTCCTCCCCTTCTCTCTAAAAATAATGAATAAAATCTTAAAAAAAAAAGAAAAAAAAGTCACCTATTGGTTCACAACCTCAGGAGCTTGGAGGGTGAGATGTGAAAGCGGCCCACTACACAGAGGGCAAGCAGCGACCTAAGAAAGGAGCAGCTACCCAGACGGGTGGGGGCAGGTTTAATGAGCAAGGGAACTTACCTGGGAGGCTTGTCTCAACGCTGCGCGATGGGCCCTCCACAGTCGCTGCTAGAACCTTGAAGTTTACTTGCAGGCGCGACTGGGTTCAGTCACTTTCACGGTTCCCCAGGGCTGTGTCCTCCAGGGCACTTCCGGTGTGGGCGTGGCAGGCACCCAGGTTCCGAGCCCCGGAAGCGGTGGGGAGTCTGTGATTGGTCAGGTCCCGGGGGCCACCGGAAGCCACCTGGGCGATCTCTCCCATCGCTCTGCCAGCTGTCAGGAGCCCGCTGCCTGGAAAGGAGAGTCATCAAGAATGACAAACCTGCGGACATCGCTTTCTGGCGCTTGGTCGCCTTCCATAGATGCTGCGCTTTTTAGAACCTGCAGGCTGGACTCTCCACCGGCAGAATGCCGGGGACTCCCGAGGTGCGGTGGTCCCGTGGCGCGGGGTGGACGCTCGCCTGCCGAGTCTCGAAGGGGCGCTGTGGGGTGAGAGCCGCCCCGAGAGCACTGCCGCAGTGCCCTGGGAGCGAGGGTTGTCCAGGGACGGAAGTGGGCACTGAAGTCCACACTGAAGGCCTTGGGGGAAACCCGGGTTTGGGTTTGGCACCGGTGCGTGGTGGGTCACAGAATGCGTGCACGTCCGGAATAGCCACGTGGTGACCAGGTGGTGGGCGTGGTGTCAGAAAGGGGCCTGGGGCCAGGGGTCAGGGGCTGTTGGTGCCGACAGTGGCCCTGGGGACAGATGGGATGCAGAGTTACAGGATTTGGATCTTCAACCTATAGCTGCCATTTAGCTAGCAGTAGGATCTTCCAGAAGTTACCACCCTACACATGCCGCAGTTTTCCCATCTGTAAGCTGGGAGTGACAAAAATGATTTTAACCTCGGAGCATGGTTTAAAGGATCAAATGGAATAACATATATAAAAGAGAGCAGCGCCTGTCACTTAGGTGTACTAAATAATGGAAATAGTACAGACATATGAATAAATATGTTAATATGTAAATACTGTATTAATTTATGCAAGGGCATGCAACTGTAGGTTTACAGTTGTGAGGGGAGTTCTTTCAAGTGAATAGAGCTGTGGTCATAATCATAACCTGCATGTCTTTTTCCAGTATGAGCAACTGTAAACCTACTTTTGCCAGCTCCTTTATAAATGTTCATGAAGAACTTGGAAGGCAATGTGAAATGATAATTAATAGCATGAACTTGAGCCAGGCAGACAGACTGAGGCAGCATTTAGTACTCACCACTCAGATCATTGAGGGAGTTACTTTACTTCTCTGTATCTGTAAATTGAAGACGGTAATTGTGAGGTATCAGAGCCAAGATGTAAAACAGCATAAAACCCCTGTCATAGAGCAATTGCTCAATGAAGTTATCTGTTCTTTTAGAGCCATTAAAGAGGAGGTGACTCACAGAGTTTGTACAGGTTAGGGAGGAAATGAGATAAATTTACCTCCTATAAAAAATATCCCAAGAAAGCAAAAATTAGAGTAAAATGTAAATAGTTTACTTTGGCTTTGGGAAGCAAATGACCAATGCTTTGGTGGTGCAGATGGTTGTGGCAGGTGTGTGTGTGTGTGTGTGTGTCTGTAAATACAGCTTTTAACTGCTTTTAAAAGAAACGGGCATTTGTGGCATTTGCTTGGCCAATACACTGGCTCCCCCAGCCCTAACATTCTTTTGCATGTAATTGCTACAATCAAATGGGGCCTCTCTCCTTGCAGTCACTAGCAGGACTCCTGACCCTGAGCATTAAAAATGTATTTAGTCTGTGGGGCTGTTTGGCTTTGCAGAGGATTAGAAATGGCAGAAGCCGTGGTGTGCCCAGTAGGGGATGGAGGCAACAGCATGAAGGCACTGGCCCACAGGACTGCTTAGAATACAACTAACAGGCATCCTAAGCCATTTACTTATTTGTAAAATAACTAAAAAAGTGCCTTTAAAAATATTGTATTGAATTCATGGAGGTGACATTGGTTAATAAATTTATATAGATTTCAAGTGTACAAGTCTACAATACATCATCTGTATATTGTATTGTGTGTTTACCACCCAGAGTTGGGTCACCTTCTGTGACCATTTATCCCCACTTTACCTTCTTCTACCTGCTCCACCCCCTTTCCCTCTTATAATCACCATACCGTTGCCCACAGCATGGGTGCAGCTGGAGAGTGTTATGCCATGTGAAATCAGTCCAGTCAGAGGAAGACAAATACCATATGATTTGACGTATACATGGTGTGGAACCTAATAAACAAATATAATTGAAACTGACTCATGGAAACAAAGAACAAACTGACAGCTGTCAGAGGAAAGGGGCTTAGGAGGCTGGGTGAAATAAATGAAAGGATTAAGTCAAAAAATAAAATTAAAAGCACTTGTAAAATAATATATTTTGCTCTCATTGAACATTCTTTGTTCTTATTCTTTTGTTTTTCAGCTTAGAAAAAGTGGTTTCAGATAAGTTAACTGATTTTCCCAAAGTTTCTCATAAGGAAATGGTGGAGCTGCTATGGCATCCATGCATCTCTATACATACCTTAAAACATCTTACCACATGTAAACTGCATGTCTGAGGTTTTTGAGGCAGTTGGCAGAGGACTAAGATCATGAAAAATTAAACAGTGGGTTCTCCAAATATAAGAAAACTGAAGCTCATCATTCTGCCTTCCTTGTCACAATATTTATTTAAATAGTGAACTCTAATTCTGCTTTAGGGATGTTCTTTTAGAAGCATCATTCCGTTAATGTGTACATTTCTCCTGAAAAATTCATTAAGCTATTGATCACTTCTCAAGTTGAAGAAACAGGCCCTGGCTGGTCGCACAGTGGATGAGGCACTGGCTTGTGAACCCAACGGTCACTGGCTCAATTCCCAGCCAGGGCACATAACCAGGTTGCAAACCAGGTCTCCAGCCTGACCAATAGCTAGAGGCAGGTGAAAGGCAACCATACATTGATGTTTCTCTCCCTCTCTGCCTCTTTCTCTTTCTCTTTCTCTGAAAAATAATAAATAACATCTTAAAAAAATAGAAAAGAAAGAAAGAAACACAGGCAAGCCATGGGCTCATATAAATGAAGGTAGCATGATCACATTCTTCTTTTGTCTCATGCAGTGTCTGCTGAGGAGTGAGGATTGCATTTATGCACTGAAACACTTTGTAGCACCATGCCCTGCTGTCATTCTTGAATTATTTCTGTTCCACTTCGGGGCATTGATCCTTAAATTTGCTTCGATTATTTTAATCCCATTGGCAAGACACATTTTAAATGCTTGGTATGCAAAATTTTCTAACTTTAAATATTATGCTAAAAGACATGGGATAATCTATTAGGCTTTTGTGGTATATTATATATAGGAGGGTAACCAGGAAGTGCAGGGGTCAGTGAAAAGCAGGTTGGAACTGCCTGTCCTAATCCACTTTGTCAGCTCCCATTTTAGATGGTGGTTCCTCCCTCCTTTCCTTCTCAGGACCAAAAGCTAGAAACACTAGAGTTGAGAGAAGCCAACAATATGGTGAGTGGAGAGAAGCAAAAAGCAATCAGGAGAGGAAGAAGTTATTTTGCTTTACTTAGCTTTTCAACCTCAAATTCTGTCTATGGTCTATAAACATCCTTATGTGACCGTATCAGAGGGGACCAAAAACAGAAAAAAAAAAACCCCAAAACCGGAATTATCTTCTGGGGAGCAGATCCCTTGTAGTACAGGCTTCCCTAGAGTGTTCTAGGAACCCGTCTGTATCAGTGCACCAGCTGGCGTTGCTGTGAGAGGCTGCATTCCGCTTCAGTGCATTTTTTTGAAGACTCAACCATTTGTCCATTTCATGATGGGTGATTTAGGAGTGCACCTGCCCACACCCCACTGAGTGTTTCAACAGCTTTTGATCAAAAACAGCATGACCCCTGTGCTCCACCCTCCCTATCCACTGAGTGACAAGTGATTTTTTTGTTTGTTTCCCTGGATAAAATAAGTACTCAAAGGGACATGTTTTGCCAATGTGGAAGAGGTGAAACAAAAAACGGCAGAAACACAAAAAAGGCATCAAAATTGATTCATTCAAAAACTGTTTTGAGCAGTGGAGAAAACATCTCCATAAGTATATTGCTTCAAATGGTGAGTACTTTGAAGGTGATTTGAAGTTGAAACATTTATGACTTAGTACACGATATTTTTATAAATAAATTTTCTTCCTTTCTTTTTCTTTCTTTCTTTCTTTCTTTTTTGTTCCCCCTGGTATATTAGCCCATGTTCCTGCAAGGCCTTTAACCTTAAACAGCATTTTCTTTGATTTTCAGGTGAGTTGGTTTGGCCTCTCTTGCCACCTATGGTAGCAAACTCAGGATCTCCTTTTCCTCTGGGAACTCAGACATTCTGTGGGAACTTCTATTCCTTTACTCAACCTTTCTTTTATCTTCTGTTTCTGAAAAATTCTTGTTCAAGTTTGGCTGACTTCCTACTTTCACACCCCATAGTTCTTCCTAAAGCCACATTTTAGGTACCGATAATATTTTTTAACTTTAAAAATGCCACTCACGTAAGGCAGCTGTACATAGCAGACTTTTTTGATGAAGGTCAAGAATACTAAACAGGACTAGACAGAATCTGAACATTCCCATCCATGCCTCTTATAAAGCCCTCAGACATCCTTACGCTGTTTCCTGGCAGCACTGTTTTTCAGATGCGAAGTCTCCTGTTGTAGGACCATCCCTGGACTCCAGCCACTGATGTGTATGCATGTATCCCATTCTCCTCTTCCCTGTGACCTCTGGTCCTGTTTTTTCCAGACCAAACCCCGAAACATGATTTTTTTAAAAAAAATTTATTAGGCATAGCAATTTAGCTTTCTCGCTGACTTCCTCCTCCTGTTTATTTCCTGAAATCTAAAAAGGTAGCTTCCTTCTCAAACTAGTTTTTCTGCCTTAAAATAGCAATGTCTTTTGGTAACATTCACAATCGATTTTAGGGGGTAGAGGAGGAAGTAATACATTATGTTTAGATTACAATGAGCCAGCATAAACAAACATAAGAAAATATTACCTATTTTATTTTTAAAACTACAATGTAAATCAGAAAGCATTCAAATCTACTAGGGAAACCTATTTAAGAGTGTTTCACTCTTGCCTTGGCTAGAGCATCATCCCTGTAGGCCAAGATTGTGGATCCAATCCCCAGTTAAGACACATGCAAGAATCTACCAGTGAATGAATGTATGAATAAGTGGAACAACTTGATCAACCTTTCTCTCTCTCTCTCATCAATAAATGAATAAACAAAAATTAAAAAAATAAAAGTTATTCACTTTTGTCCTGAAAACCCAAGTTTCAAAGATGCTTCTAAGCTTCGTGTCTTTTTGAAAATTTGTGTTAAATGCCTTTTATCCAATTCAAAATTTTCTTAGAGTTTAGAAGTGACATTAAAAAGATTTGTAGTCCCCTGGCTGATAGCTCAGTGGATAGGTGCTGGCCTGCAAACCCAAAGGTTGCTGGTTTGATTCCCAGTCAAGGCACATAACCAGGTTGCAAGCAGGTCTCTAGCCAGGTCTATGGCTGGAGGCAGGTGAAAGGCAACTATACATTGATGTTTCTCTTCCTTTCTTCCTCCCTCCCTGCCTTTCTCTCTAAAAATAATGAATAAAATATGTATTTAAAAATAAATGAAATTTAAAAAATTAAAAAGTAAATTTATATTTATAAAAGATTTATAGCTATATTTACTGTAAATATGTAAGAGATACATGGATAAGAAGAAAAGCTGGGCCCAGGTTAGTAAGTAGCTCTGAACGTTCATTTAACGAGGTTTTTGGAAAGGTGCTACACACCCCCATTCTGACCCAGAAAGGGAGAAGTCTCAACCAGGCATTGGAAAAGGTTCACCTAAGAGGGAATGTGGGCATATCCAAGGATGTCAGTTTCCTACAGTCAACTAAGTAGATGAGAGGGAATGAGTTTTCATATGGCCTAAAAATACCGCCGGACTTACTGACCCAGCTCCTCACCACCACAGGGGTAGTGCTCAGGCCTGCTTATGGAAGAGCAATTTGTCTGAAGCATGCTCCCAACACTTGAGAAGCCTCGCTATGCAGAGCATGAGTTCCCTGTAACCTAATATTTCTATCGAATTTATAGACTGATAGTATGAATAAATGTTGGGTAGTTGGCCATGCAGCGGGTTAAGGGTTCCTTCAACTATTGATCTCAGCACAATAAAGAGTAAGTGGTGCCAGTGGAAATTTGATTTTTATGTGATGGAAATGTGCTGAATCATCGATTATAGTTATACCCCTTGTGTTTCGGGGACATTTATAAAATTGTAGGGCTAAATCAAATCAGACTTGGAGAATGCAGAGAAAATATTTTTGCAGAAACCATCGGGGAGTCTTCAAAAATATGACTTAAAAGAACGTTTAGGGCCTTTCTGGAACAATGCTGTGCAAACCTCAGAGATGTTTGAAACCACTTTGAGTGTGTTTTCTTTCATCTAATTCCTAGAAATAAAATGCAAAATAAATAATTTTAGTAATAAAATATATAAGAACGGCACAAAAGGAGTTATGTTCCACAAGGCTAGGAAGAGCTTGTAAAAAATCCAAAACACCAGGAAAATGGAATGTTTCTTACACTTACATCTTCTTTTAAACTTGGGAGGGTAAAAGATCACTTGATGGCTTGGGAACAAGTCAATTTGATAAACGGCTTGATGTAACATTATATAAGGGTGGACAAAAGTAGGTTTACAATTGTTCGTATGGAAAAACACATGCAGGTTATGATGATTACAATAGCTTCATTAACTGTGTCTTACGTACTGGCAACTGTAAACCCTTGTTTTAAGGTGTTTTTGTCACGCCCTGTATTAAGTGAGAAACTAGCAGATGAATGCTGAGGTATGGACATTTATAAATGCATGAAATTCTTAAGTGATTAATGATAAATGGAAGGGTGTGGAGCTGGGCATAAAGAAGCACTTACTAAGCGTAATGCTGATACTGATGATGTGATGTAAACTTAAGTGAGCCCTCAAATTTCCTGGGGAAATCTGGCTTTGTTGTGAGTATTCTGTTACTTACTGTTTCTGACCTACTGAAGAAAACATGATGCTGATAGCAGGCGGGCTGATTGAAGTGTTATGACACATCTGCAGAGCCTTATGCCCCCGGTGTGGTGTGTAGCCACATTGCTAAGCAATATGCCTCCTTTCTGAATCACCTCACCTCATAAAGCAACGTAAGAAATCCCTGGGGGCTGGCCACTACTAGAGTGTAAGGTATTGGGCTTTGAACCTAGAAATCCATAGTTTAGACTTCGCACTTTTCCATAACAAGATGTATGACCTTGGGCAAGCCATTTAATTCCTCTGGGCCCTTCAACTAAATAGTATTAATAATTTCAGTTTGTTATGTGCCAATATGCTGCTAAGTATACTTTCTTATCTCATTAATAACCCTTCTAAGTAAATACACCCTCCAGTGACACAGGGAAGAAACTGAAGTTTAGAGATGTAAGAAAATTGCCCAAGGTTGCCAAGCTAATAAAGAGTAGAAATGGGATTTTAATTGAGACATGATTGTTCTAAAACCTATGTCTTTAGTTGCTATGCTATTCTGCGTTCTGAAGAAGCTAACTTTCTAGTTAGCTTGGTCATATATATATATATGGTTAAGAGCATAGATTGGGAACAGGAAGCCTGAGTTTAAATCCCACTTACTGACATTTCACTTGCTTTGTGACTTTCAGTAAGCTACTTATACTCTGGGTCTTGTTTTCATCTGTAAAATGGGTATAATAATAGTATCTAATATTAATAACCCATCTAGAAGATTGATGCATATAAGTACATTAATCTTAATATCAGTATTAATTTTATTAAAATTAAAAATAATATTTTATCTGGCACAAAATTTATAGATATGAACCTGAACTGTAGAATTGAATCAATAAATAGATATTTATTATTACTTTAATATATTTTATAAACCTGTGCCAAATGTTTTAGGAAACACAATAAGGAAAAACACTTTTGACATAATCCCTATTCACAACATTCCACAGAGTGAAATCTCTACCTTCCTGAACCTTCCCTTTAAAGTGTTAATAGCCAGAAGGAATTAAAAGTTCAAGAAAGAACAAAGTCTCCCACAGAGTGTTCTTTACTCAGAAACACTTGCCAATATCAGAGTACTCACTCCTGTGCCTTTTGTCACGTCTGAGTATAAGGTCAAGTACATTTTTTTTTACTTGGGGGAAGGATATTAACTGATGTATTATTAGTAATGTAGATTGCTGTTTAAATGTGTTCTTTCATTATGGATTTAAAGATACTGTGAGTGTCTTTATTTGTTATGACTTTTCCTGTGGCCTGGAGATATGCATTAATACTTTATAAGAACTTATATATATTTATAAAGCTTCAACAAAATGAAGTTTCAATGCCAAAGATTTTGATTTGGGACTCCTGTGTTATAACAGCTGATGCCTGAAAGGCTGGAAAGTTCATGTACTATTATAAGTAGAAGTAGTTTTCACTTAAAATCAACAAATTTGTAATTTAATAGGTAATATTTTCCATACAATTATTGCAGAGATATCATTAGAAGCTAAATTTTTGAATTTTGAAACAGCTTGCATGATATATATTATGGAATCCCAAAATATTATTTAATAAATAGTGTGTCTGAGATCAGTAACTTAAGATAAAGCTGAATCTACATTAGTTCACAAAGAAAAGCATGATAGATAGAAGCTGGAAATCCCAACTTGATCAAAGTTTAGGACATCTCTAAAATGTAACTTGGTCTCATATTGTATATAGTATAAGGGTAGAAAATAAATTGAATAATTCAGCAAATATTTATTGAATTCCATTGTGTGCTAGACATTTTCCTTCCTAATTAGCAGAAAGCAATCTCAGGGTCTTGCAGGTTATTGGCCACATTTAATCTGAGGAAAATGAACCCTACTGGAGTCTGGATTCAGCAAACAGTTACTCTCCTACCCCTCCCTGTGGGTGAAGTATATTTTTATTAACTGGTAGGCTTGGTCATGGGCTTGACTTGACCAAAAGGTATAATAAGGCACAATCCGAGTGAAGGCTTGAAATGTGCTTCTGCACCAGAGACAGCTGCCTTGTGTTTTTGACGTTGCTCTGGAGCAATGTCACTTTAGCAGTTGGCTGTGTCAGAAGAATTCCTGTTCTTAGTGTTGAGCAGAACTACCCTAGGTGACTGTCCCATGAAACATTGGTAAATGAATCAACCCAGCTAACCTCTAGGTCTGTAGCTTGAAGCATAGCCACCCCAGTTTACTCAAAGAAATGTGAACATAATAATAAATTATTATTGCTTCAGGCCACAGGATTTTGGAGTGGTTTGTCATGCAGCAGTAGCTGACTGATACAATTACGTTACCCAAAGTTACATAGTTAATAATCAGGGGAAAACAGATTCTTCCTTTCATATGATTTATAACATAATCAGGAAAAGAAGATAACCCTAAACCCATAAACAGGGATTGATAGTCTAGGTTGCACAGTTTAAACCATATGTTCTCTTATACTTTCCACAGAGGAAAGCTTAGTGAGAGTTTGAATGTAGACATAATATTTAAAATTGGAAACATGTGTTAAGCAGCTCTAGGTTAGGGGTGGACAGATAGGTGGCATAATTGCCATCATTCCCAAATCTTGAAACTATGACATGGATCCCAAATCAATTACGATACTCATTCCTGCAGTACCTGGAAGAAATCTCAAAATCCTTCTCAAAGTACCACTAGAAGGAGTGACACCCAATTGACTAGAGTTAACATGTGAGCTCAGATCTGTGTCTCACGTCATCTTGGTGGAAAATCTTTTGAGCGATACCAGTTACTTCCCTTTAAAAGCTAATATTCTAAGGGAAGTTGATAGCAAAATATTTTATATTAGCCATAGATAGGGGATAGCATTCATTTTGCTGAAAAAGGAGCACTGTTTCTCTAATAATAGAGCAAGATACCACAACTGAACAAGGTTTATTACTTAACTAAAATAAATTATGGTTTGATTCCCAGTCAAGGCACATACCCAGCTTATAAGCCAGGTCTCCAGCCAGGTCTGTAGCTGGAGGCAGGTAAAGGGTAACCATACATTGATGTTTCTGTCCTTTTCTTCTTCCCTCCCTTTCCTTCTCTCTAAAAATAATGACTAAAACTTTTTTTAAGTGCAAAAAATTAATTGAACAAACATTTATTCAGAACTCTACTTTCCAAACACTGAAGAAAAAAAATGTTTAAAAGCAGTTGAGTTAAACAATACAAAAAAAGAAACCAACTTTAGTGAGTGATGTGATTATAATAAAAGTATCCAGAAAAAGCAAGGGAAAGCAAAGAGGTGAGCATGGTTGAGTAGCCTGGGCTTCAGAGAACACTCATGACATACTTGGTGTGAGGAAACCAGCAAGCATGCTATAGGTGGGACCTGGCTGGACACTGCTGTGGAGGTTGGATTCAGGAGGTTGAAACATTTCCTAGCATCTGCAGCCTATTTTTAAAAAAACATTTTCAGGAATTTCTGGCTTCAAAAGAAATCTGGTTCTCCTTTGAGGTTTTTGAAAATTTTACAGTCTTACTAAGTGGAAGTTTTTCTTCTTCCACTCAACGCTTATTTGAAGATCTGACACGTGGTCTTCATAATCCTGGGTCACTGTCCTGTTGTTTCTCCTTTCAGAAAGTCCTAGTTTTTTGGCCCTCACAGTCACCTGTTGAATCATCTAATAGTGCTTCTCCTCATTGTGGGTATTTGCCGTCTCAGCCATTAAGAATTTAGTTCCTGGTTCAAGGTTGCCTTTTTAATTTTTCTAATAACTCTATATACTCACTGCATAGCATTCATCAGAATTTATTGCAATTAATTTTGCCTCAATTCTACCAGACTGAAAGTTCACCCAATAGTGATTACAAAGGTTTCATTCACCTCTGCATC
Organism: Noctilio leporinus; assembly: GCA_004026585.1. Taxonomy (NCBI): domain Eukaryota; kingdom Metazoa; phylum Chordata; class Mammalia; order Chiroptera; family Noctilionidae; genus Noctilio; species Noctilio leporinus. Next base: position 291,707 of record PVIW01000563.1, on the reverse strand, counting down.
CCCAGCACTTCGCACTTGGAACATGATGGAACAAACACATCTTCATCAATCAACAATTACACTGTTACAGCTTTGGCTATTTGCAGTGCAACAGACCTGGTGGCTCAGTACTATCTAGGACACACTAAGCTGAGTCATTCTGAGTCACAGGGTCTATAGACATGTCAAGAGGGAGAAAGTTAGGAAGATAATTGGAGGATAAAGCGTGGAGGTGCTTGATTCCTGCAGCAGTGGCTACCGGCAATGAAGATGGCACCCTCCAAGCATACCTTTTTTAAAGCACTTTCACCTGTGTGCCCTCTTCTTCATTGATTGTAGATTTTCTTGCAAGATAAGTAAGGACAGCTGGCAATTGCTTTTGCTAAACTGTTTTTGATTCTGTGGCATTCAGATACAGGGTATCATCAGCAATTATCCTGGCAGATAAATAGCAACAATTGAGGGAAGATTTGATGTAAATAGAACAAAGAAACCCTGATCTTTACTGGGGTTATATATTCTATTGCACTTTCAACGAAAGCATTCATTATCATTGAACTCAAAAGGGATGGCAGAAATTCCTGTTGAGGAGGGCTACAATGTTGCCGGCTGCCAATGTCAGCCACAAGCATCTTTGTGACAACAGACAACATGAGTCATAAAGGAATACCAACACGTGCATCTCTTCTTAAGAAAGCACTTGGAGCCCTGGCTGGCACAGTGGATAAGGCGCCGGCCTGCGAACCCAAAGGTCGCAGGTTCGATTCCCCAGTCAGGGCACATAACCATGTTGCAAACCAGGTCTCCGGTCAGGTCTGTGGCTGGAGGCAGGTGAAATGCAACCATACATTGATGTCTCCCTCCCTCTGTGCCTCTCTCCCTTCCCCTCTTTCTAAAAATAATGAAATAAAATCTTTATAAAAAAAAAAAAGAAAGCACTAGAGAGCAGAGAATTTACTGTGTCATCCTGGTTTCAAATTAAATGTGTAGCATTTGACACCTAAATGCATGGACAAATGCTCACAAATTTTTATCTTTACTTAAAGATAAAGCTGATTAGCCAAAGAACATACATTACCTATTTGCGTAGCCCGTGGACACAGACAACAGTGGTGAAAGCCTGGGAGGGGGAACAAGGGAGAGAAATGGGAGACAGCTGTAAACGTATTAACAATAAGAAATCAATAAATGAAGCTAATGCCAAAAAATGACATCCAGAAAAATGTCTTTGGATAAACAGAAGAAAATAACCTTGAGAAAATGCAGTGATTCGTATAACAAAAGGCATGACTTATACAGCACTTTTGGTAAGAAATGCTTTATATTTAAAAAACACAAGTGAATATTTGTTTATTATAAGTCTTCTTTCCATTGTCACTTAAATAGACTAGTAATCTATAGAGAAAGAACTAGCAAAACATATGCTTATCCTGTATTGAAAGAACAATTATACATACATCTTGGATGTTATCAAGATCAATTTTCCACGCAGCATATTTATGATTTTTGTAACTGCTGTTCCTACCAGGACTAAGAACTCTATGTAGCTGATGTAAAGTCAACAACAGAGCTAAGGGATTCTTTCAGCTGCCTTTCAAACAGGGATAGGTTTCTTTGTCATTTTGTTGTATTTGGTGACGGTGCTACTGATGTGGTTATGTTCCACTCATACAAATATAAATAAAAAGACTAACAAATGGCCAGAAACTGTGTGAGAGAGAAAGAAATATAGAGATGGGGTGTGTGTGTGTGTGTGTGTGTGTGTGTGTGTGTGTGTGTGTGTGTGTGTGTGTGTGTGAGAGAGAGAGAGAGAGAGAGAGGGAGGGAGGGAGGGAGAGAAAGGGAGAGAGTCTGTTCTGACAAAACTGATACTCTGATGCTCAGTGCCTTTGCCCAGTGGGTTTCACTATCCTGTGACCCTCTCAAACAAGCCCTCTTCCGATATATTTTTTTTAAGTTCCTCTTTAATTAATCTCTTCCATATGTTCTCAATTTTAACCAGCAATAATTAATTAAAATCTTCTCAACCCCACATTAGCCACCAGCATAAAGGAACCTGGATCTATCTCACATCATACCCAGATGAGGTCCTAGAGTCCCATTCTTCATAAATAATAGCCTATAGTGTTTATTATAGGCACTTATTCCTAGTTATTACCCCAGACTTAACGTGAAAAAATATCTGGGGATGCCTCCCAGGAGTGTGCACTTTAAACAGCCCTGCTCATGCGATTCTATGGCTCACAGCAGCCCGAGCATGCTGTAGTTGGATAATGAGGCAATGGTGATAGGTTGGACCTTAGCTGAGGGCTGGATCTGTCATATGGGGAAGAGCTACATTCATCGTGAGTGAAGCGTAAATGAAAAACATAGCAATGGCTAACAGCGTTTACTGAGTGCTTAACATACGTCAGACACTGTTAGGTATACGTATTTTATTTCATTTATTCTTTATAATATGACTATTAGATGCTATTATCATCCCTACTTGAAAAATGAGAATGTTTTCAAGGTTGAAGATGTTAAATAAGTAAAGCCACACGAATACTGAACTGTAACTTGCAAAGCTTTTTTATGTAACTATTTCACTATAAGAAAGAAATAAGGAAATAATGGTATCTATCAGTCAAGTCCTATCAGACTAATAAGATTATATGGTCCCAGCTCTTGTTCAATCATATGCAAAAGACAAGACTGACAACGTCTCTCAAAGGTAATGGTGGCCTACTACTATTTTTCTAGGTCATCTTTTGACCTCAGGTCTGATTCTTAAATGCTCTAAAGAAAATATCATAGATCAAAATGTCCTTGTTTAAAAGTATGCTCTTCTTTCTCTGTCCTTGTATTTTTCCTATTTTCCCCTCTATGATACTTCCTTGTAACGATTCATTCATAGAAAGGGTCTATGTACCCTTAGTGAATATCTACTATGTACCAGGTACTGTGGTAATGTTAAGGATAGTGAAGGACAACAGTTTTAGTCCATATGCTCAAATAAATAAACAAGTATAAACATTACCATATGATGCTAAGTGCTAATGAGGAAACACAATCAAGGCTGGGATAAAAATAATCTCTGGAGGGACCAATTTTAATTAGGAAGATTAAGGGAGCTGTCTTTGAGGAGGTGGCATTTATGCTGAGACCTAAAGGAAGGAAAACAGAGGGAAGTTATCTCAGAGAGGAAGAACAGCAAATTCAAAAGTTCTGAAATGACCATAACCTCACATGTCAGTGTAGCTTAGAAAAGACTTGTGAAGCTGGCATTCAATGAGAAATGGGGATAGTTATTCAACACTGAGATAGTATTTTATACAGAGGGATTAAAAAATTCGGTTTTCTTCTGAGTTGAAAGGGATACCACTGAGGGGTTTATGTAGAAAAGTAACATTATTTAATTTGCCTCTTAAAAGGATCACTTTCGCTAATATGTGTAGAAGAGATCCAGGGCAGTGAGAGTCACTAAGAGACCAATCAGTGGTCTATTAAACTAGTTCAGATAAGAAATGATTGGTGGTCTAAGGGGGTAATTTTGGGGATAAGAAGGGAGAATGTGACTCTAAATACAACTCACACACTTAATTAACAGGAAAGCACAGAGCTGTCAGAGGGGAGGGTCTTGAGGAACTGGATGAAAGAAGGGGTTAACCAAAACAAACAAGGTCTGTCCCCATGAGCCAATGTCGATATAACACATAGGTCCAGCTAACAGTGTGATGATAACCAGAGGGGAATGGGGGGTGGGGTAGGTGGCAGTGGGCAAAAGGAGAACATGGGGACAGAAGGAGACTTTGCTCGGTGCAGTGGTTGCAAGATGCAGTGTGCAGGTGATGTTTTATTGAATTGTACACAGGAAGCCTGTATGGTTTTCTGAACCAATGTCACCTCAATAAATTTAACTTAAAAAAAGAAAGAAAGAAAGAAAATGGATTCAATACAGGACAAATTGAGAGAAAAGAATCAGGATGACTTTTTAGTTTCTGAATGTAACATCTTTGAGAATGCTTAGATAGAAGATTTAGAAAATAGGAGGTATTTCTGGGGACAGCTGGGAAGGGTGGGGGAAAAGAGAATGATTTTAATCAAATTTTGTTTTAATAAAATATATGGTGTTCATTAGGAAATCAAGTGCAATGGCCATTGGATAGACAATCTTAAAATGCAAGAAAGAATTATATATTATATGCTAGAAGTATAAAATTGAGAATAATCAATATAAATGTTATTGAAGTCCATGGGGTGAATAAGATCATGTACAAAAAGAGGGGTGTGTTTAGAATGGAGCTGAAGGGACTCCAGCATGTAGAGTAGAGGTTGAAGAAGCTAAGGCATCAAAGGAATCTGAGAAAAAGTGGCCCTAGAGGTAAGAATATGAAAAAAGAGGGTGTTGTCATGGAAGCCAAGATAGGAGTGCGTTAGGTAAAAAGAGGATGAGGTCAAGTATACTGAACGCAATTCAAGTAAAATAAAGGCAAATGATTTGCAGAGTCAATGTAACACTGCGGTTATCATCAGTGACCTTGACAGAAGCAGTTTCAGTGAAGAGGGAGAGATTACAAGCAGTTTACAGAGGGTCAAGGTATAATGGAAACAGAGCATGTTTTCAGAAAACTACCATAATCCAACGCAGAGTCTAAAATTTTCAACTGTATAACATGGGGAGTGCCATTACTTCAGGGTTAATGAAATGACCTGTGTAACTGTCATACTGGTAGTTCCAAGGGTCTGGCTATATGATCCACATTTATCCAGGTCCTGAGTACAGTTTTTTACTGTGTAGCAATTGTCCACTCCTGTTCCAGTAGAGAGATTCTGGACCCTCCGGTTGTCTGGGACTCCCAGGACATCTGCAGTGATTGGATTGTCATGTCTTCTGATCTTAGACTGATTGAAATTATGCTGGGAGAACACTGGGAATGTGACGCCCATACTCTACCATCTTAAGTAAAATCCTCTGTTTTTCCCAGCCGGGATACTCCTCCCTGTGTCCATTCCAAAATAAAGACCTTCCGTCTACTCCCTCTTGCAGCTGTTGGTCAGAGAACAAGATTAAAAATTTTATATGGAAATTTGTGTCACTGTAAGTTTTTACTATATATAAAAACGATTTGCTACAAAGGGTGAAAGCTACAGTGGAGTTAAGAGCAGGTATTTTGTTTGTTTATTATGCTTTGTTTTTAAAGATGGAGCTAGTGTAGCATAGAAGACACTGATGGGAATGATCTAATATGTGGGCCTTCATAGGAACATAAAACTGCTGACAGCTAGATAGGCAGCAAGGTCTGGCCCCATATGTCAAGATTACAGTCTACTTAGCTGAATTTAGTGCAGAATATCTGGTCCTGGAAGCACAGAATAGAAAGGAGGTTAAAATCCTTGATCTAGGGAAATATGGGAGTCCTGTACGACACTGGAACAATGGCATAGGCTAAGGTAAAAGGAACAGGTCCCAGTTACTGGGACTAGGATGCAAAGCAGAGTTTTGTTTTAAGAAACAATGCAACATTTTGGAGGCAACAAATGAGAACTAAATCAGGTGAAGTTCATTCAGCTTGATGTTCAGCTGTTAGGGCTATCAATTATAATTTTTGGTTAAGAGTCAATTTACGAAACTTATACTCCAAGGCAGGGCTAATTCAATAGCTGGTGACTTAATTAATTATCAGAGTGGTGGGCACTAGTGGGACATTGGGATAGGGTCATAATGGCTGTCATTAGCTCTAACTCCTAATTTACTATCTTCGCTTCTTTATGTGTCCTGTTATATGTCTTCCACTTACTTAATGAGATGTCCTTCCATCACATCATGTGTAATATATTTAAAGTCTAGCTTACCTTTTCCTAATTAAAAAAAAAAATTTCCCACTTTTCGTTCTCTCTTATCAAGGCTCAAAATATCACTTAATATCATCTATCAACTCTACTTCTTAGATTAACTTTCAAACATTTAGCAAAGGTTTTTGTTGCATTTATAATGTAAATTCTATTTCCCTTTCTCTTTCTACATTTCTATTACCAAAGATGTGCTAAAGTATAGAAAAATAAATGTTTCATAATCTTACCCACCCAGGTTCAAATCTTCAGTTCATCATTCACTATACTTGAGATCTTTTTACAACTGAAATATAAATATCCATTGTCTGAAAATAGTGATAATAATTAATATATTTTTGATGTTTTCTAAAAGTAAAGTGATGTAAAGTATATACTGTAACATAATATATACTACATACTCAATAAACATTGGTTTCTTCCTTCTTTCACAATTTATTCAGCACATAATGGCGTAAATGGTGAATTTCTCCTGTTCTGTCTGTGATCTTTGCTTCATTCTGTTCTGAATGTCTAAGTTCATATCCCTAAGATATCCTTAGTCAAACATTTAACAAATCTGCTTTGTCAATAAGATAATTCTTAACTTCGGATCCCCCATGATCTCTCCCATCAATTCTCAAATTCAGCTAGATTTACCTATTCATTGCGTCTTAAAAATACCATGTTTGCTTAGGCCTGTGTTTTTCATTGCTTCTCCTGCTTGGAATTTCTTCCTAATTCTCTCAATCAACTAAAGCTCTACCTATCAATGCTCAGCTCTGGCGCTGTATATCCACAAAACCCTATTATTTACCCTAGCTTTTAATCATATTAAGGGACCCTTAATTGCTATGCTTGCCAATAGGGTTATTTCTTGCCTCACTCCATGCTAGGTAAAAGAATGCCACTCTCCCTTGCAAGACCTAGTTCAGTGCTTTGGTTTCCAGGTCCAGGCCTGGCTAAGACACTAGGCAGGGGCACTACCTCTTGCTACACTTCATTTATTCATTTAAAGTACCAACAGATTCTACCCAGAGAATCCCACAGATATCTGGCCACCCAGATATAAAGGATTATTGTGACTTTTCTCATACTCCTAAAATGTACATTCTTACACTCTCTACTTCAGAGTCATTTCCCTTCAAGGAAGATGCTTTTGATGTACAGGAGGAAGAAATTGGGGAAAAGAACAAAGAAAAAGGGAGGACACTTCTTTTCATATATACATAATTCAAGTAATGAACCATCAATTATTTCCATACTTCTATTCCTTTAAAAGATGTTATCCATTTTTAAGTTTGGCTATAGAATTAGTAAAATCACCCTGAAAACCTTTGTGTACCGTAGGAGATCCCATGGAGGAAAAAAATTTTAAAAAGCAAGCAAGATAGGAAAAATATTTCTGGATGGTCTTCATAGGAGATAAGTTACTTTACTTATTCAGTATATATTTATTGTTCATTAACTAGGTGTCAAAGAGCCATAGTCTAGGCACAAAGATGAATAAACCCTTTCTCTTTATGTATATTGGGGAAAGTGCACATAAGTTGTCTCACGAATGTGAAATGGATAATGACAAGACCTGGATGAAAGGTGCACAGTCTCTGGGAGACCTACATGGGGAACTTAGTCCTAGTATGGGAACATCAAGAAGGTTTTCCTAAGCAAGTAGGAATTACCTAGGTGGGAAAGTGGAGATTTTTCTAGGCAGAGGAAATAGCATGTGCAAAGATCTATATGATAGGATAAAATATGAAATCTAGAATGAACCCAAAGAAAGCCAAGGGCAGTGAATAGCATTGATGGTGAGAAAGAGGGGCCAAGAGACAGCTGAAGAAATCAATGCCTGTGAAGAACCTTTCTGGCCACAAGGAAGCATTTGCACTTCTCCCATAATCATTGAATCATTTTTAAGTACGCCATAAAGGAGATTAATAGAAATTGTCTTTTGTTTTCAAAATGTCACATTCTCTTCAAGTAGAGGAAGAGAATTCAGGTAATTGTTAGAAAACTGTTGCAATAATTAAGGAAAGAGAAAATAGTGATGGAGTAGAAGTGGAAACTATTGAAATGGAGGTAAGTAAAGGGGTTTGTGATATGTATTTTTTGTGAGTAAATTAATAAGCATGAAATAGAAAAGAGGACTACTGTGTTTCTGACTTGTACAACTGGATGGGAGGTGGTGGATTTTACTGAAAGAGAAACATTGAAAGCGGACCAGGTATGCTGGCAGAAGCATACATGTGTTTTACTTTGAACATCCCAAACTCAAGGTGTCTCTGTTGTATCCAAGACAAGATATCAAACATGCAGTTGAACATATAGTAAAAGTGATTGCTGATACTTACATGACATTTAATGTGTACAAGGTATACTTATAAGGGATTGAAATATGTCAACTCAAATGCTTCTGAAAAAATCTAAAGAGAGGTTTTGCTAGATACATAAACTAATAAATTATTTTCATTTAGGTGGTAGGTTTGGCTGTGGTTTTCATTAAAGCTCCCTAGCAAGGAAAAGAGAAGACAAACTGGGAAGAGCCTTGGAAAACTCCAGTGTTCAATGCCTCATAGATGAATAAAAAACAAGGGAATAGGAGTTCCCAAAAATGTAAAAGGAAAAACAGAATACTGTTTTTGGCTCACAAAATCTATGAGGAAGTCATGTTTCAAGAAGGGCAAGATGTCCATCAATACCTAATGCTACTAGGAGGTCAAGTAAGATGAAGAATGAAAAATGCCTGGTGATCACAGGGGCATGGCAGCCATTGGTGTCACTAGTAAAAGCCCTTCAGTGGGATGATAAATTCGAGCCCATCTTTTTCTGTGCAGGAGTGAAAGAAAAAGGCAAGAAGCAGGAGAATGTCATAATTAAGAACAGGAAGAGATAGAGAGAAGGGGGACGGGAATAAAGTGGTAGCTTACAGTGACAAGGATATAGGTGAGCATGCTTTCTTTTTCAAAAGGAAAAAAAGGCTTAAATGCTTAAAACAGGAGCAGCAGTGCCCATATCAACAAAACTTTGTACCCATATCCACCAAACTTTAGAAAGAAGCTCTTAAGAGTTTGAGAGACTGAGTGTATAATAGGGAAGCAATATTGAAAGTGCAATGTTTCTTGAAACGTTTATTGGAAGGATTAGTTTTCTGTAGAAAAGTGACAGATAAGGCAGTTGATAAGATAATATCTTATCAAATGATGTAGTTCCTGTTGAGTGCATTATATTTTATTAATAAAATAGGTAGCTGATAAGGGTAAATTAGCAGTTTGAGGAAAGTAGAGAAGGTGTGATATACTCTTGGAGGGCAGTAGAGTAAGTTGACAGGAGAGATATGGTATGACTTTTGAGTAGGGTTGATGGATCATGTGATTGTATCATAAATTTACAATGGAAGTCATCTTTTGTGTTCTTTGCATTTTACCAGTATGAGTGGTTAGCTCTTCAGTCATAGGCCTGGAGAGGGTGGATAATTGGTGTATTAGCTGTGATTTAGGTTCAACTGTGAGTAACCAAACCAAAACAAAACAATAGCAAGCTCAGAATAATCATCACTTAAGAAAGAGAATTTTTTTCTCTCTCAACATTCAACAAGTTTAAGGACCATCTCTGTATGAGTGTTACTGTGCTTCTCAGTGTCCTGCTTCATCAAATGTGTAGCTTCCTTTCCTAAGGCCACTGTAGTGGCTTTTTGCATTTCCACTTTTTATAAGTTGGAAAGAGGAAAGAACAAGCAAGGCATGTTCCCGTCCTCTAAAGCCACTCTCTGAAATTGCACCAAGTCGAGTCACCTGGTTGCTGTTAGCTGAAGGAGAAGTTAAGAAATTTGGTATTTATTCCAGATACCAGGCACCAAGACGACATTCAAGTGTGCTGTGACTGGGAATGAGAGGAACCCTAGAAGTCTTTCTCAGATTTAAAACAGTCCAGGAAAAGAATGTTCAAAGTGGGTGCTAATGGAGCTTCTTGTGAAAGAAGTAAGTTAGATAAAAAACAATGCTATGGGTCAAATGACCTATTTAAATGGAAATTTGGAAGGCAGAGCAGTTATGAATAATGAAATGGCCAAGGCACAGAGGAAAACATCCTTGGAAATGAGGTGAGGAACTGAGAGTCAAGTTTGCGTGAGTCAGGGAAATAGATGCTAATGTTGCTCCTAATGAGCCCAGAGCTTGGAGTGGGGGTGATGCTTGTCCCAGGTACCAAAGTTGTTGATGAATGAGGAGTTATCAGTGGCATGATAAATGATAACAGTAGAGAGAAGAGAGTGATATAACTGAATGTCATGAGCTCCGAAGGGGTAGGTTTTTACAATTTTGTTGGTAAAATGATTATCTGAAAGCAGGAATGATAGCACAAATGACTTGAGAGCCTTCTTTAGTTTGAAGATAGGAGATACAAGAAAATAAGCGCCACCACCTCAGAGGGGTAGAGGAAGCAGAACCTTCAACATATTGGCAGGTGTCAGGTAAGATAATGAGAAAAGAAGTTTAAAGTTTGAGAAAAGTTTGTTCACACAATGAGCTGTCATTTCATAGAGAGTTTGGTCATAGACATAGGGAGATAATCATTGGGAAAGGACTGATGAAAATATTTTCTTTAAACAGAGAGGAGAGGGCAGTGCCTGCTGCGTTTACAGTCACTTTGATGAGAATGGGCACCTGGCAGACTGACCAGTGGACTTTTCACTCTGGGAAGGTGAAAACAGATCCAGAAGTCAGAGACCCAGTATGCTCCATAGACTGAATGGGATGGATGCAAAACTGAAGGCTCATCGCTTGCTTGGTTTGGGTTCTGGTAGTTTCAGGAACTTGGAGGCATCATTCACAACCCACTTACTGATTTAGACCCCTGAAAAACTCCTCACCAAACTATTTATTTTAAAAATAAATTTAATTTATAATGTTTTGTCTCATTACCGAAGTCATATATAGTTATTTATAAAATATAGACACCCATCAATAAGAAACTTTAAATCACCGTTAGTTTCATTTTCTGAACAAACCCCTTCTTATTTACAGAATAAAGGCAAATGCTTTATTTTAAAAATGTGTCAAAATTAATCCTTTGTGTAAAGGTAATGAAATTTTTTCAAAGTCTATAACTTTTACATTATTTTTGATCTCCTGTATAGTCTGTGAATGCTGTATATTTTCAACATCAGTTACTGGACTCCCACTAAAATTTTACTATCTTAAATGATTACCAAGATTTAGAGTTGGCATTTGCCAGGTGGTTCATTGTAGCCATAATTTATTTAATGTGGAACTAATGGTGAGGAATGCAACATCGATGGTTCCATTTTCTTTGCAGTGGTTGGCTTTATGATGCAGCTTCATAGAGCCATAAAAAGACAGAGCTGCAGGTAAAGTTAGAAATCATTGCCTAAATTTCTCTCACTTTATGGATGAGAAAACAGTTGCAGAGAGGAGTATGTCATCCTGCCACTGAGCTAGTTTGTGGTATGAATAAAACTGGAGTAGAAGTCTTGTGTCTATGAAGACAATGCCCTTACCCTCAGCCTCTTGCTTCTTGGTTACCCCCTGAGTATGCACTGCTTAGGAGGGCCAGGTTGTTCAGGAAGCTGGGAGGCAGCAACCTACTGTGTGTTTTGTGGCATCTGCTGTGTTTTATTGCACCAGCGACATAGACAAAGTGGTCCTTCATCTGAGCTTGTCCACCCCTGTCTTCTCTCAGCACCAAGCGCACTGTCGCAGAGAGAGTGCACCCTCAATAATATTTGCTAAATGAGTGTGTGACCAAATAAATGAATGCCCTTTCTCCAGGTAGGTGGAATTGGAATATGTTTAAAAAGTGTATTATTTGCCTTTGCAGAGGGATGAGTAAAGAGCATCTCGGTAGGAAGTGGTGCTGCTTAACCCAGGCACAGAACACACCCCCCTCCCCCGCCCAAACAGAGGCACAGCCAAGAAAGGTAGCTTCGGGCACGTGTGCTGAGGAGGAGATGGGAGGGAGGAGCAGTTTAAAGAAGACTCTGGTCATTCATATGGAGATGGGAACACTCGGGTTTGTTTTTATTATCCCTGTAAACCAAAGTTCTGAAGTTTACCAGGACTCAAAGCCTGGCTTTCGCTATGAACAATGAACCTAAATGAAGCCTTTTGTGTTGATTATCTGATGATTTATTTCAATGTAGCAGTTACTTGAGGCTGAGGGAAAAAAGTACAGGATGTGTTCAGGTGGCATTTTTGATTCATGGCCTTTCTTTTATGATGTATTATTCTGATATATTCAATTTGAAAAGAAAAGAATTAAGACACTAAGTGATAGATTATTTTTCCTTAGCGAGAAGAAATCCACGTTGTCACGCTAGGATGCTAACAGTGAGACTGGAGCACTTTCTTTTCTCAGGATTCCTTGGGCAAGTGGGGAGGGCTCTAAAAATGTTTTGGATGAAAGAAGCACTTTTTGAAGCCTTTGTTTCCTTAACAATTTTGAATGTCAGTCTACCTCATGTCAAGTCCTTTACTAAGCCTAGTGGAAGAGTCACAAAGTGGAGAGCAGTCATAGGCTTTTATGGGAAGACAAAACACGTTGCAAGGAACAAGGAACACACAATGCAATACCAGTAAAAAAGCTTCACAAAAACTACATACTGAAGTCAAGTAACAATATTCCGGGGAGAGAAAAAGAGCAAAAGTGGCTATCATGGTATAAAATTTATCAGGGCAGGCTTCAGAGGAAAATAATAGGACCCTGAATTTAACCTGGATTGAGGTATTTATAGAAAGTAGGGCTTTGGGAGAGGAGTGTGTGGAGGTAAGTGGAAAATCTCTACTGTCTTGAGGTTACTTTCAAAATTCTAAAGAGACGAATAGAGAATGCAGTAGAAATTAGAGAATTATAAAATTGTTTTCATTGATATTCAAAGAGAACTAAATAAAAAGTGTAAATAACCCTGGCTGGTGGTACAGTGGATAAGGTGTAGGTCAGCAAACCCAAAGGTCACTGGCACAAGTAAAAATACATAAAACATTTACTTCATCCAGAATTTTTTTAATTGAAGGCATTTTAAATGTACGTCATTTATTGTCAGTACTAAGCTATTAATTTTGTAACATGAAGAAAAAGTTATATTTTATATTGTTGCCTTAGCATGAAACCCATTAATTATATTCTTGTGAGTAGGAATAAAAGATATCTTGAAAATTCTAAACAAGTTGATTTCTCAATGACAAAAGGTGAACTGATTAAAATCAGGTACTGGAAAGAAAAGTTTGGCAACTGCTTTGTGATAGACATTTTTGGGAAAATGATGCACATACATCGTCTGTTTCAGCCTAAATAAGACAAGGAGGAAAAGGGACCTGTCAAGAATATTGCATGAACTGTATCATGAACTAACTAGCTCAATGCATTGGTTTGGGATACACTTATGAATTTCTAGAAGAAACTTCTTTGTCTTTTTAAAATAAGAAATCATCAGTTTAGTCATTTGTTCATATATACTCTTCTCTGCCTCACTAAATGGTTTATTGAGGCAATGTAATTTAAAAAAACATTCACAAAATTCTCTATTTTATTTTTAAGATTTTATTCATTAGTTTTAGAGAGAGGGAAAGTTGGGGAGAAGACAGAGAAATATCAACATATAGCTCCAGCTGGAAACCAGGCTGGAAACCTGGCTGGAAACCTGGCTTGCTACCTGGGTATGTGCCCTGGCTGGGGATCGAACCAGCAATCTTGGGTTTGTAGGCGGGTGCTTAGTACACTGAGCCACACCAGCAAGGGCCATGTTCTTCTCTATTTAAAAGTTCTATTTTCCTTCCTAGAAACCAGTTTTAGCCAAAACTTCACTTTTTGTCAAGTTAGTAACTGATTTTTATGATTCAGAGCTGTGAATTCTAGATATAACTTTTAATCATTAATTTAGATAATTAAATTATAATTAGATATATTTGGGGTGTTAATTCCATTATAAAGGTATTGATAATGCTCATTTGGCATGTTCCAATTTCTGATGAACTAAAACTCATCCATTGTGAGAACATACAGTTTCATGACCTTCCTGGATACCATAGAGATCAAAGGCAAAAGGAGCTCTGTATAGTGGGTATGAACAGAAACTTCATAGGGAGACTCTCTGGGTTTGAATTCTGGCTCTCTCACCCACTAGTTTCTTGAGCTTCATCCCATTTTTTAATCCCTTTGAACCTCAACTTCTTCATCCATAAAGTGGCAATGATATGATAAAAGTACCAACTCATAAAATCATTTTAATAGTTTATCCTAAGTTAAGGCATTTAGAATAGAGCCGAACACACTGAAAATTTTGTAAGTACAGTTAGCCTTTGAACAACATGGGTTTGAAATGTGCAGATTTACTCATAGGGGGAAACTTTTTTCAACAAATAACCAGTATTGTTTTCAATCCAAGGTTGGGAGTTTTCTGATGTGGAGGACTGATTACATACCTTGATCTGCACCTCACATAGGGCATTTGAGGACCCATGGATTTGGTATGCATAGGAATATTGGGACATATTTCCTATAGACACTGAGAGATGATTAAGTTTTGGGAGAGTAAAAAATTATAAGCATATTTTTGGACTTCTTGGAAGGTTACTCATGCCCCTACCATCCCTACCCCTAATTGTTCAAGGGTAAACTGTATTTCTTTTGACGTTGACATTATTATTTTCATTGTTATTTTTCTAGGCTTTTGAAGGGTAATACCATACTGGTTGTTGTTTTTTTTTTTTTTTTAATTTTATTATTGTTGTATTATATCCATCCCTTTTCATACTGTTTCACCACACATATCTTAACCTACTCATTACTTAATAGGTATCCAGTTAGGGAAAGTAGAGACCTGTGGTGGAATCAAATATGACTGACCTGGCATTGTTAATGCATTTATTTGGAAATAAGGAAAATTTTGTATATGGATTACACAAGAATATATTAGAAAGGCACATAGAGGAGGGCGAATAAAATACCACCACCTACCCCCTTTTAGCATCATGATCCCTACGTGTGATACAGAGCACTTTACCTTTTCTGCTTTTGCAGATCAAGTTATATCAGGGGTCAGCAAACTTTTTCCATAAAAATCAAGAGATTGTTGCTCATACTGTGGCCATTGCAAGTACTCATTTGGAGATGATCATGAAAGCAGCCAAAACACTATGTAAACAAAGAGGCCTGGCTGTGTTCCAAAAATACTTTACAAAAATATAGGCTACTTTTTATCTCTGGGCTCTGGTTTAATGACATGTGAATTACACAAATAATGATTCTAGTTTTCATGTATTATGTTGACTGTACTAGTTATGATAGAATTCAGAGTAAATGAACACCGATGTCAATGCTTCTGTGAGTTTCTTGTTTCCTATCCATGGTTGATCAATTGATGGATCACAGCAATGGGTTTGAATTTTTATTGACTCTATTCCTTTAACCTCCCCAGATCCAGTTTCCACAATGCTATACTCTTGCTGAGCTGTCGCAGTGATCATGGGTATGAGCCTACAGAGGCTACAAGAATGGTTTTCAACTGGGTTCAGCTAGTGGGGATCCATTTAGAGATCCAAGGAGAGAGGGTGGTGAGGTCAGGGTACTTCCTTAACTTGTCTTTCTCCAATCACCCCATGGAAACTGCTCTTTCACAGAAGTACAGTTTATCTCAAGACAGGCACCAACATCACAACTTGTTTCTCCTTGATTTCAGTAACTGTTTGTTTACCTCCTATCTTTGGGCTTATGCCAGTTAAGCCTGGCATTACTAAATGCCTCCTTGTGACTTCCTGTGCCTCAGCACCTTTGGAAGTAGTGCCCTTGAGAATGCATTCTCCTTGAATTATCCTCATTTGAGAGTGCCATCCGTTTCCTATTGGAACTTGGCTGAGCAAGACTTTGTCTTCCCAGAATTAACTCCACTGGAACAGAACTGACATAAGCAGTTTCAGCCCAACATGCTGGGATTGGAGTTTACTTATAAAGGGTAGTCAGTATGGATTATCCAGGTCCATGAGTCACATGCTATGCTGGAAAAAGACGTCCCAAGGATTAGCAAGGAAGGGAAGTTAACAGAAAGATGGCCTAAGTGCAGAGAAATGAGGGCAAAGATAAAGTTCTTTGGAGATAGAACTAATAATTATAGGCCCAACCCAGGAAGATAAACTTGTTTTATGCCAGATACCCATATGGAGAGGAATTTAATTAAGGAGACAGAGAAGTGTACAACTTTGGTAATGAGGCAAAGGTGCAGGGAATTCAGACCCAATGTACAGGTAGGTGTCTGTGGTCATTGAGTCCATGAGTCAGCCTGCAAGTCTGTACTTCTTCCTTGCCTTAGAGTTCATGCTCAAGTAGACATATATGGGACTATCTTCTTTAGATTCCTTCTAGACCTTTGGAACCAATTCTAGGCTAGTCCATAGTAGCCAGCAAGTACTATGATAGTTCTAAGTCCCTACCTTACCATATTGAATCTTAGTTCTTTATATCTTCAACTACTACTTGGGGTCCTATCATATTTCAGTATCTAAAACCTAAGATGCAAGAATGCCTGTTTTGAAAATTCTTGCCTTCTATCTGAGATTTATTGTTGCTATACCCTTTATCCAAACTGGGTCCCCATTGTCTTGGTCCTCTCAGCTGTGCTTGCCTAACCAATTCTGTAGCCAGACTAGTTGGGTTTCCCAGGCTTACATCCCACAGCTCAGAGAAGGAGGCTCTTTCCAACAAGTTTCCTCTAGATTCATTGTATGCTACTTATCCTAAATGCTGGCCCACACTAAATGTCTTCTATCTTGAAGTTGGTCTATCTGCAAACTAATTGTGATTGTTGACCTTGAAAAATCCACGCATACACATAGTGCAGAATACCTTTGCTTTCTTACTGCACTTGGTTAAAAACAACAAAATGGATGTGTGAAGTAGTGAGGAATCAGAAAGCACCATCTACCAGGAGTCAGAATGCAGAACTAGTCATGGTTTTAATGTCTGTAAGAAAAAAAGCCAGGCCAACAGTGATAGATGAAGAGTGAGAAAAGTGCAAACTAATGGGTGGCTGGTTAAATTCATGTTCAATAATTCATTTAGAAATGAGTAGCAGAGTAAAGGCCGAGAAATCTGAAAATGTCAAGAAGAGGGGCTTTACTAAATGACTTTCCACCTGATAACCAAGGTCAGGAGAAACAATAGCCTGAAACCATGAAAGTCTCGGCTCCCAATTTTCAGTTTTAACAATTAGATGATATGCCTTGTTTTTCAAGAGATAGTCCCCAATTTTAGAGGAATGAAACGAAAACAAACCCAGTGATAAACAAATTTAATCCAGATTACTCTGGCCTTATCGGTTAGAAGGCATTAGTTTAGTGGAAGTGGCACCGTGTGTGAATTATTCAATGTCCACATCCTTCCCAACTTTAAAGATTTTTCTAAAGCTAGGTATCAAGACCATTAATAATTGATAAAGCATTTGTAAACCCTTAGCAAATGAACAGTCAAGGGACACATTAATAAAACATCTTTTAAAATCCCTGTGCCTGGACTGATTCTCATCCTGCTGTCCCAGAGCAGGGTAAACAGGGCTGCCCATCCTCTAGTCGCAGAGCAGGACACAGCATGCCTGACAAGGAGAGACAGAGGGTGACAAGCAATGCTTTTTAAGAAAGTAGGACCATCCTTAGCTCTCCACACCTCTGCAGCTGATTCAGAGCTTAGAACCATTCCCCAATAAATAACTTCTTAGCCCAAAATGTTCTGCAGGGTCACCAAATATAAATTTATATATAGACCTTTTGACATTTCTATTTGCAAAGCAAACATTCAAGACCCTGTGGGAATCGAGGGTCAGGCATTTAGGAAGGGCCAATGAAAATCTTCCCCTCGAGGTCACTGTGCAGATTCAGCTCAGGCTAAAGGCACAGTCAGGGTCACCGAATGCCACAGCTTTAAAGTAGTTAAGTGGTTTGGCTCATCTTCTTCTTACTGGATAATGCATAAGAAATAAAATTGCTTTACTGACATTGCATCTTTTGTCTTTGGAATGAGGAGGCATGCCGGCATAAGAGAGAACCAGGTATTAGCATACCAACCTGTCAATGCCCTTGGGCAGAGAAGGGGTTGTCAAAAAATCTCAATGTAAATAAGATCAACAAGCAAGGGTCCGAATTCTTGGACAGCGGGGTACCTGGCACCTTCCGATAGAGAAAACTCCCCTCCTGGGTATGACTTGAGATTTCCCAGTAAGGATTTCTTTATCAGGTATTCTCCCCCATGTAAAGGTACGGGGTGGTATTTTAGGGACTGTGAACAATTTTGTCAGTAATGAACACCAGCTATATGTATAAACTTGTAGGCACTGTGCATCTGGTGATATGATAGAACCCAGTCTGTGCTTTCCTGAATACTTCACTCAATCTGTGGAGGGAAAAATCATAGGAAAACAAAAAGATGATTTTTCATAACAGCACAATATTTCACAATATTAAGGCAGAACAGTGTACTTTAGTATTGGAGTACTGAAGTGTGTATATCAAGGGTTACAATTGAGACAATTAAGGACATTATAGGATAATGAAACAGAGGATCTCCCCATTCCTATACTTTAAGGCTTGATTAACACTGGATTTTCCTAGATTCCCATTTGCTGGTTCACTTTTGTTCAGCCCAAAAGAGGGAGGAGAACCTCTTAGTTGGAGAAATGTTCGTTGAGGCAGTTTGTACTTTCTGCTCCAAATGAATTCCAGAGTCTTTGGTTAATCTCTGAAAACTTACAACTTACGAAAGATATATCCAAAGATCCACAGTAGAATAAGGCTCTTGTCTAGTATAATTTCCTCTGTCAATCCCTTTAGTTTGTGTGACGGTTAAAGTAAGGGTTGGACTTAGTTTTGCCTTAGATTTTCCTGATCCATAAAAGGAGGTTTCCAAAATGGAAACATAGCTTCTTGATTTCATAAATTTAATTTATTTCACTCATTTGTTTGTTCCTCAACAAAGCTCATGGCTACATGTTAGAGTCTACTCTAGCCCAGTCCCATTGGCTCGTACCTAGACTAATGCCTTATTCTCAGAACTGATTTTCCTCCTGTCACTCTGACTAGCTTACAGATGCAGCATCCTGAGTGAATTCCAACAATCAAAATCAAACTATGCAATCTTCAGCATCTCTGCCTAACAACCCCCTTTTCACTGCTCACAAGGGCTTATGTAATCTGCTATGCCCAGCTTCACCTACGCATTCTCTAGTGATGCCTAGCCATGCACATGTTAAACTTTTCTTTGTTGTGCATTCCAAACCCATCATTATATAAAGGACTTGGTTGTTTCCTTCCCTGAAAACATCTGACCCAGACGTTGGCATCCTCTGTCCTTTCCACCCCTTCAGGCCTCAGCGTGAACATCAGAGCGGCCTCACCTCATCATTCACCCTATGGACTGCCTACTTTCCTGGCATAAAACCCCTTCTCAGGTTACTCTCTTCCATAGCTCTGTTTATCTATATTTTGCGTTACTGTGTACAAATGTATTTATTTATGACTTTATTTTTATATCTTCCTCACCCTCACTACCAATTAGAAATAAATTCCATGAGACCTCGTTGAATGAATGTTGAATTTATACAACAGTGCACATAAAGCATGTTCTCTCCTTGTAAGAACTCTTAAGTACAAAAGATAATGGGGATATACTAAAAGTTATTAAAGGCAATATGTAAAAAGTATGATAAGTGTGACTGAGCCACAGATTATGGGAGTTTGAGGAAAAATGGCTTCTAGCTGGAATAAATAAGCAAAATGTTGTGTTGTGGGTGTATTTTGGTCAATCAATGAGGGGGGCTGAGATCTGAAGGTGGTTTTAGAGAAATATGTTTCTCAGAGCAAAGGCAAACATTTTGCAAGACACATGGATGATGAATCCAAGTGCAATGGCATGGATCAGGGAAAAATACCAGATGAGGTAGCCATGACCTTCTGGGGACTTCATTACTTTTTTCATGATGTGGAAAAAATCTTCCCAATTATCCAGATGAAGAAATGCGAGGCAGTATTTTTTTGGAAATTTCGAAACAGTAGCTAAATAACTCATTTTAAGTAATTATATTATCCTTTGAAAAGAATAAATTCATACAGCTTATATATGAACAGGTACCTTCTGGCTACCTGTGATAAGCCATGATTTAACTTCTTGGAACAAGCGATCATCTCTTAAATAGTATTAGAGATGATTTCAGAGCATCTTAAACTTGAATGTTTTCCCTTTCATCTATCTTAACTAAAATAAAGAAACATTATCTGTAACTATAAATAAAAAAGGTCTGGAGATTAGTTTTAAATATATATACATATATTTATTTATATACATATTTCTAGAGAAGGTGGGGAGGGAGAAAGAGAGGGAGAGAAACACCAATGCATGAGAAATACATTGATCAGTTGTATTTTGCTCACTCCCAGCTGGATATCTGGTCTGCAACCCAGGCACATTCCCCAACTGGGAATCAAACTGGCAACCTTTTGGTCCACAGGCTGGCTCTCAGTCCACTGAGCCACACCAGCCAGAGCTAGAAATTACTCTTTGTTACACATAAAGTTAATTTAAAAAGTGTTCTCTCTTCCCAGATGCCCTTTAAGCCTGGCCAGTATCTCAATCACTCTGTCCCTGTCCCTCACCCAGATATTTCCTCTTATAATACTCTTGTTCTTGTTGCAACGCAGTTCAACACAGCCTCCTGTATCCTTGTAGGCAGTAGGCTGTGTCTATCCCCTTCTGCACAAACGGTGCAATGAAGGAGATCCTGGGGTCTAGCCATTAGTGCGGAGCCAAAAGAGAGGACTCGGCTATGCCATAGCCCGAACTGCCTACGAGCACCGCCAGATAAACACCCCACCAGGGCTTTGCTGCCACCTGGCTTCGTGCTGCTCTAGTCTGATCTTTCCCCAAGCAAAGTCCGCCCAGCCATGAAAATAAATAAGGAGGCTAACACTGCCTTTTGGTTTCTTTGTGGAAGAATAAGCTAACAACGTGAACACACACGCACACACACACACACCAGAACCAGCGACACTGAAGATTTCATCATCTGTCTGACAAGAGGATATTTAATTAGCTCTCAGACCTGCCTTTCCCTGCATGAGACAAACAAATCAAGGAGCTTTGGAAGAATAATGAATTCAACATGTAAAACCAGCATCGGAGTAAAGCACCAAAACTGAAAAAAAAGAAAAAAGAAAAAAAGCAGCAGGAGTCTGGAGTGTTTAATTATGAAAAATAAGGAGACTGAGGACCCTGCTAAGACCTGTGCCACTAGGCATTCTTGGAGGGGTTGGGTTCCATATGGTAGTGATCCACCATATACACATATATATATAAAACCCAAGAGCCTGATACAGGCCACATCAGGATATTAAAAATGTATCTTTAAAAAATATATCTGGGGGATGAAAGTAGCTCTACTATCTCAACTTGGAAATGTGCATATGGCAAGTTACTTTCCCTATGGTAAGTATGGATTTGAGCTATTAGAAAAGAACCTATTGCCACATTAATTTATGCCTGCAGAGGGGCCCTAGCCTCTCCCTCCATCTTTAATCAACTGCACATGGGAGCAGAAATATAATAAGTTGATTGATGGATTTGGAAGATACACCTGCATGTGCTCAGTTCCACTTCTTCTGACCTCCGTTTTGGGACAGAGCCGGTCCATAGGAAGCTTCTATTTTCTGCTAGACAGACCTGCAAAGGGCAAATTTGATTTTCTTGTTTCTCCTGTGATGGGGATGAAGCATTAACAAGATCATTGTATCACAGATATTAAAGCCCATTCGTGTATTTATTGGTGTCTGAAACACCTCTCACCTGGAGGGAAAAATGCTTGCAAACCTTAAGGATTCGTTCAATGATGTCCTGTTATCCTTTGTTAAATGAAGACTCTGAAAATCTTTTTGACTTAAGGCAAACCAGGAGAAAGTTAAAGGGAACAATCACACACTCAGCATTATTCTCTCTAATAGGTATCAATTCAAAGTTATAAAAATTGGAGAATTGTCTTATGGGAGAATTCTCAAGTGGAACAACATGGATCAGGGAGCCCTAGATGCATAAACCAGAAATGTCAGACCAAGAACAAGTTATTTTACTCACAATAGCTGCTGTCTATTACATTTCCATCAATAATAGTTTGGAGAAATTTACAAAACAAGTACACTAGCCTTGCCTTTTGCTACAAGAGCCATTTGCTTCCCTTGTGACAACTTTAACAATAGCTTGTTCTCAATTTCCTCTGAAGGACTCAACACACTGTGACATCAGACTCTTTCTACTGACTGCTTTTTCTCTCTCAAAACACCTGGATTCATAACTAACTTTGCAAATTCTTTTTAATTTTTAAAAGATTATTTATTATTTTTAGAGAGGGAGTAAGGGAGACAGGCAGAGAGAGAGAGAGAGAGAGAGAGAGAGAGAGAGAGAGAGAGAGACATCAATGTATGGTTGCCTTTCACCTACCTCCAGCTAAGGACCTGGCTGGAGACATGGCTTGCAACCTGGTTATGTGCCCTGGCTGGGAATCGAACCAGTGACCTTTGGGTTCCTCTGTGCCACCAGCCAGGTCAAACTTTGCAAATTGCTATGTCAAGCCAAGTCTAGTTCTCCTCATTTTCTCCAAAAGACAGAGCTTTGGACTCTCTACTGATTTCCAAGCTTTTCAACTTGGGACATTTAATTTATTTATTTTTATACACCTGGCACCCACAGCCAATAATAATCTCCTCCTAGAATGTAGTTCAGGTCAGACTATAGGCCCTTAGAAAGATTAATGACTAACTTTTATGATGTATCAGAAACATTTAAGAATATTATAATACCTTCGATAATACAAAATATATAACACAAGGTTATTAATTACAGCAGTCTTTATAAATGCAAAACATCAGGAATGTTCCAAATGTTTATGCATAGGAAATGAATTGAATAAACTATGATTTATCCTCATAATAAAGAACTATGAAGATAGTGGTAAGAATGAGAAACATCTATGAACTGATATCAAGGGATTTCTGGAATACAAAGACCAAAGGGGTACTCATACCTCTCTGAATGAATGAATGAATGAATGAATGAAACCAACTGAATTGCCAAGGAAACCATATAAAATACCAAAAAATGAATTCAGCTATATTACAAATACATGATTTAAGTATATTGAAATAAGTAGAAGAAAATAGCTAATTTAAGTAATTTTGGAAAATAGCATTTTGATGATATATATTCTATAAGGCAAAAAGAAATACACACAAATATATTATCCTCTATTTCATAAATTTGGTATTCACAGAAGTGTGGTTTACTAATTCTGAAACAACCTAGAATGTATATACAAGAATGGAATAAATAAGTAAATATATATTGTGACTATCAATGGCCACATTTCTCACTTTTGTGGAAAAAAGCTGAATGAAGGAACTCTTATTTTTACAACTCTCTAGCAAGTCTAATATTTGAAAGTAAAATATTTTAAATTGCTATACTTAGTCCTCTTATTTTTAAAATGTTATGTTTATTGATTTTAGAGAGAAGAAGAAGGGAGGGAGAGAAAAAGAAAAATCAATGTGAGAGAGAAATATCGATCAGTTGCCTTTCAAACACACCTCAACCAGGGACTGAACCCATAACCCATACATCTGCCCTGACTGGGAATTGAACCTGCAACCCTTTAGTTTATAGGACAATGCTCCAACCAACTGATTCACATCAGCCAGGGCCTTAATCCTATTGTGTAAATATTATTACTCCATTTAATAAAGGAAGAAAGTGAGGCCCAAATAAAAAGTCCTTATCTTAATATTACAAAACAAATGAAATATTAGACCTAAGTCTATTTGACTACCGTGAATAAGTTTTGCCAATAAACTAACCTGCTAAATCTTTCCATGGTTGATGAATCCTAAAATCAAATGAGATAAGCATCATCTTTGCCTTTTCCTCGTGGCCCAGCATGTAATGAACAATAATAACATACGCTTACTTTAGAGGACAATAGAGGCCAGGAACAGTTGTGTAATATTATGTAACAAAATGAATAGTTATTGAGAAAAAAATGCTTTCAAATGTACCTAGAATCAAAATTGACTGTACAAGTTAAAGAAAACCATAATATCGTCTATAATTTTTATGCCCTATATTACCAATTTAGTTATTTTTTAGGGCAAGGGAAGTGGTTTATCTACCTTACATTGTACAGCTAACATTATTTAGGGGGAATATACATGTACATATCCCCCCTAAATCTATATATGCTACACACACACACACACACGTATGTATGTATGTATAGAGGAAAAGGCAAAGAGAGGTATATATACATATATACATACATATACACATATATACACACATTAGACCCTCTGCTTAGAGTTTTATGTACAATATTGCATTCTATCTCCACAGTCTTCTATGACTTAGGAGCTGGTGTAACCCTCCTTATCACAGAGGACATGTGATGAGGTAGGTAACTTGCACAACTGGAAACCTGAATCCAGACTTCTCGTCTGGCTTGCTCTTACCACCCACACAAAATGTTCAGTATGAATGGAGGATAAATGCATTTGAATGTAATAGGTTGTCTTTGTCTCTTCTTTCCTCAATCTCTTTGGAAACCCAGCATGCTTCTAGTACATAATTATGACTGCTGATTTCTTGAAAAGGTCAAGCAGAACCACTCAGGGTGCATTTTTCCATCACACAGTATACAAGCATGTCACTTCCAGCTTTGTCATTTGTTGCTATAGATTTCCTATATTTTCAATTATGTTCTTTTGGGGGGGAAGGTTAAATCAGATCTGAGGTCAATGAAGGGTTAATGAAATGATCTTGGTGTAATTCTTCATTATAAAACATCTCCTGTTTAGTTGTCACCTTTGATGATTCTCTCTGGAAATTAAAAAAAATATATATCTCCTGGGGCAGCATCTCCAGAGCAAGCTAATAAAGGGAAGGAGAGCGGTCCGTTCTTCAGTGATTTTGATCACAGTGGAAAAGCATGTTACTTGTCAAAGATGCTATTAGGAAACTCACTCAGATATGAAAAGTGGAACCAGAGAAAAACAACAACCTGTTTTGCTTCCCCTGTTGCTCAGAAATATTTGTATTTGTTGGTGTGAAATGACAGTTTGAAATGTAAGACAGAAAATGCCTGGGTGACACAAACCTTTGTTTTCTGTTGGGTGCTTATTGTGTACGGGGGTCTGGACCCCACCAATTATTTCCAACCCTTCTTCTCCTTTTCTCCAAAGTCGCTTCAAAATGATGTGACTAGAACCCTTCAAGCTTCAAGTTGTATCTTAATTAAAGGAAAAGTAAAACAGAAGAGAGATGACAACAATAAATATGTGGGGTTGTCTTTTAGCTAAAGCAAAATAGCTCTGCTCCGTTCTTACTCTTTATTACATAGCCATTTTGTGGAAACTGTTCTGGTTGATGCTTTGCTTTTCTGGTGCAAAAAAAAAAGCATTTATATAACTTAAGCTGTTAAAACAATGGATAGGAGTGCCAAGTTTTGTTGTTGTTTTTTTTGTGTGTGTGTGTGTGTTTTAAACTTGTTTGTTTGTTTTTTGCCAATGTAGAGACATGGAACATCATCCTCTTGAGCTCTAAGTCACCACATCCCCTTTGGAAAACCACACTGACCCCTGACAAGTTTGGTTTGACAGTTTTTCTGCATATTTTGCTAACATCTCTATTAGCACATCTGTTAGTTTCCTGGGGCTGCCACTAAACGCCACAACATGCCACAACAAATTAAGATGTCTTGGTGGCTTGAAACATCAGGAACTGTATTCTCTCATGGTTTTGGAGGCCTGAAGTCCAAAATCAAAGTGTTGGCAGGGCCACAGTTTCTCTGAAGTCTGCTGGGAAGAATGCTTCATTGTCTCTTCCCGTGGCTCCTGGCATTTCTTGGCTTACACAGGATGATGTCAGTCCCTGCCTTCATCTTCACAGATACTCCTTTCCTGTATCTTTGTATCTCCTTCTTTTCTGTCTTTTATAAAGACACTCATGATTGCATTTCGGGGGCACCCAAAGTCAAGACAATCTCATATAGAGATCCTCCTTTTTAATTATTTCTGCATAAACCTTTATTTCAAATAAAGTCACATTCTGAGGATCCAGGTAGATATATCTTTGTGGGGTGGGACTGCAATCTTTTTAGTTACTTTCTTCTTTTATTGGGAAGCATACAATTCAACCCACTGCAGGGCAGTTACCACATTTTATTATAATTCAGTTGTTATTTTATCTGGCTCCTAGACTAGAGCTCCTCAAGTGTACAATAAGTCTCACGTCTTACTAATTTTGCACACTCGTATTTAGCACTTTGGCATATAGTTGAAACTCAATAAATGACATATTGAATAAATACATCGTGAAAACATTTTGAGCACTTCTATATATATTTTCAGGATTTAAATCCCTAATTTTTAAAGTGAAAGGCTTACTTTGCTTTATTTATTTTGATCCCTATCAACATTTACTACATAGAACAAATAGCTAGGACTCTGAAACCTGGTACTCTGAGCCTCTTAACAAAACTTTCCAAAAAACAGGATCCCTGTTATCCTTTGATAATTGAAAGTAAATTCACCTGAACAATAAAAGTGGTCTTTTTCTTTTTCCTAATGTGTTTTTCATAATTCTTGCCTTGAAGATAAACCTATGCAGCAGTACACATACACTTTATGCCCTTATGATGGCATATATGTCTTGTGAGCAAGAGGCTGGACGTATGACCTGACAGGAAAGAACTTGTTTATGGGGATAAAGTAATGGCATTTAAGTCACGTGTAGTTGATGCCATGCTATGAAGCCCACTTTCCCTTTCCCAGCTGAGCCAACTATTTCCCTCACTGCTGGAAATGTGGGCAGATGAATGCTCTGTTGAGGCATCTTCTAGGAAATGCCCTCTGAGGAAGAGAACTTCTCTGCCAATTCTTGGACCTCACTGGGACTCGACCTCTATCAATGTAATGGGGGACAGTAAGGGATATAAAGGCCCAGCCCCCTTACTTCTGCAGGACACCTCTGAGGGGCCACGTTGGCATCAGAGCTCTGGTGGGATTAGCATTGCATTCCAACCCCTCTCTCTGCCTAATTATACTTCTTTCACTCTCAGTCAGGTGTCAAGCTTGAGGACACTCTGCAATACACTCGTTGTGTGCAAAGCTCTGTTCCAGAGTCTACTTACCTTGAGCCTAAACCAAAGACCTGTTCTGGGAAGATCATTCCGTCTACCTCTTATATAGCCTTACTCTCTGGAGCTGTAATGTCCAATACGCTAACGGCTAGCCCCGTATGGTTGTGTGCACTTACATTAGATAAAATTGATTCATGTAAAAACAGCCACACTGGACACATTTTAACTGCTCAATAGCCACATGTGGTTAGTGACCATAATATTGAACAGCACAGATTGGTCAATGTCTTGGTTTGCTTAGGTTGCCGTAACAAAATATCCTACACTGAATGGCTCTCAGAGCACATCTCCACAGTCCTTGGTTGCTTTGTTTTTGTGCTCAGTTCAATAATTACCTCCAAAATAATTGTAGCAGTTTATTATTTTACTAGTAATCATTACTTTAGTGAAGAGGGAGACTATAGATCTGCTATATAACCAAAGGGATCTATCTTTCATTTACTCCATGGAACCTAGTTTTTTGGTTTGCTTATTTAGTAGGGGTTGTGATAAAAGGAAGAACAGATTTCAAAGCCAAGATATTTTTGGTTCTTTATGCAAATAGCAACGTGGGGGTTCCCTCCAAAGGTTCCACAGAAAGGAGTGCTGAAGCCTATGGGTCTGTGGTCTGGCATGGGGTTCACAGGCTCTGCCTTATGTGCTGGGTGTCTTTCCCTGGGTTCACATTTATGGGCATCCTTCTCAATTTTTCAGTGTCACGTCTATGGAAAGTGAGTGGTGGCATTGTAGGAAGTTGGTAGAAAATAGAAAGGGAAGAAGACCATTGGAAGCACAACGATGACAATTAAAGACATATCAGGAAAATAGGGCTGTAGATAAGGAAAAAAGCACATTTAGAGCAAAACTGGGATATAAATACATTTTCTAAACTGGAATAACACTTTCATTCCACTTCCAATTACATATGGCATAATATAATAAGGATGTATTGCTAAACATACACATACTACATGGGCATTAGCGATTTGAAGATTGATTTAAGGGAGTAAAAATTGTTAGTTTTTTTTCATTTTTTTATAACACTTTAATGGCATAACATGTAAACAGTTTCTTAATGAGCATGGTGCATTTTGGGCTTTTAATTCATGTTAATTCTTTTCTTCTTTTGTATACCAGTTAAGAAAGGGGAGTGAAAAAAACTTTACTTGTACTAATTCTGTGCTCATCAAAATTCTGACTATCTGCTATGTACCAGAAACCTGTAAATAAAGCATTTCATTTGTTCTTTAAAAGTTGGCATTGTATTACTAATATAGAGAAGCAGGGAAAGAGTTAATAAAAATAACTTGTCTAAATGCACATGGCTAGATAGTGATGAATATGGTAAGAATCAAAATTTGTACCCAGAGATTTTTGGGTCCATGTGGTCTTGACCTTTATACTAATTTTATAAATAGCTTTCTAAAATCTTATTGGAGAGCCCTGGCTGGTGGCACAGTGGATAAGGTGCCAGCCTGCGAACACAAAAGTTGCTGGTTCAATTCCCAGCCAGGGCAACATAACCAGGTTGCAAGCCAGGTCTCCAGCCAGGTCCATGGCTGGAGGCAGGTGAAAAGCAATACATTGATGTCTCTCTCCCTCTCTGCCTCTCTCCCTTCCCTTCTCTCTAAAAATAATAAATAAAATCTTAAAAATAAATAAATAAATAAAACCCCATTGGATGCTTTTTGGTGAGTTCATACCACTAAGAAGGTGGAATAACCATAAACAACTATTTGCATATAATAAAAGAAATATTGTGAAGGATCATCAGGGCCTCTGCGTAATTCGGTTCTTCTCCAAAACAGACACCTATAAATTACTTGGTAGAAAAAGTCTTATAACCTCTGAGGCTCTAGGGAAAATTCTTACTAGAAGGAAGAGAAAGGGAATTAGAGATGTGAAGTTTCCCAGGTGAAGAAGTGTCTGGTGTATTGAAATCTATAAATTGGGGGGAGCCAGATGAATTAAGACTATGCATGAGGGGAAGTATACCTTTCAGGTCCATTCATGCCATTAGAAGATGATTGAAGGTATTCAGGGCATAACAGAAAGTTATTGAAAGGGGTTAAGTAGGAGGATGGCATTACCTAACTCACTACATTTTCAAAAGTTTCTCCTGTCAGGAGAATGATGTAGAAAGATGACAAGGATTGAAGTGAGATGACAGATGGTCAAAGACAGTTAGGGGTTGCCTGAGCAAGGTGAGAGGAGATTGGGTTCAAAAGCATTTGTGAGCATTTGGAATACAGTCCGGTAAATTCCTCAGACTAGAAAGCAAAAATATAAGATCGGTATTTTCAGGTATTTTTACTTTACCTTTTTTTTTTTTTTTTCTTCTGTCAAAACTGCCATTTTTGGAAGAAGAAATCTCCAGGAAAATCAGCATGTTACATCATTGTGATACTAAGCAGGGACAAAAAGGGACCTCATGCTAAACAGGACAAGCTCAAGAGAGGCCTGTTGTGGTAGCCTTCCTAACTCAATAACCACAAAGGATGGTCTGAAATTAAAGCCTATTAACTACAAGCACTTTATGCTGGGCAGTCATGTCCTAAGCTAGATTCTTCCGTGATAAAAGTCAATCTTTACCTTAACAAAGCCTGTCTATTTTATTTTTGTATTATCAATAACAACTTTTGAATGTCAAACTAATTTCCCTTTTTGGGACCCCTCAAAGCACAAATACTGTACCAGAGGGAGATCACAAATCCCCTCATTGTTACTGAATGAATGGTTGACTATTAACTATCCTGTACCCACCTATATAAAATAAGTGTATGTCTATCATTTCACTTGTTGTAGAATCCCAAAGGTTTCCCCACTTTGCTTTCTTCTATCTTACTAGTCTATCACCAATGAATTTTATGTAACCCCCTTTTGTCCCCTCTTTTGATTATATTGTATAAAGCTGGGTGCAGAACTGTCATTCTCTAGAGCATTTTCTCAGTCCATTGAGGATTTGTTTCCTGGCAATTGTCATCAGTTTGGCTCAAATAAACTTAGAAAATATTCTTACAGGTTTGGACAATTTCTTATGTTGACATAAGGATAGCTCTCATATTCTGCAAGTCTTGCTGTCTTGCAGTTAGTTGGGTTCTAAGGGTCCTATTCAGCAGTCTGCATTTAGCTTCCCAATTCCAATATTTGGCCACTATATTGACCACTGTGTTCGCATCTTAGATTTTGATTACAGTTTCATTTTCCACCTCTGCTTTGATCAAATGTGGCTTCTTTGATTGTATTGATGAGGCCTTTCTCTCAGCTCACAGGCACCCCTACCTTTGCTTCTCTGGTCAGTCCTGTCCCTAGTTTGACTTAACTCCTCCCATCTTGATTCTTACAATAATTAGAGACCTTTCCTTCAGTATCACTACAATTCTGTCTTCCTGGAAATATTGGTCCCAACCATCCAATATAGTTTTAGAAAATGGATCAAAGAAAATGTAAAAAGGTAATCACAAAGCAGCAGCTGTTTGAGGTGCTGTATGCATGAGTATAGTTGGGTTGACATACTCCAGCAGAAGGTAAATACTTTCCTGTTTTTTCAGACAAACCGTCTTTACAGATACTCATTTCTCATCACTTCTGCTTAGTATGCCTCCTGCTATGATTGCCTTTTATCTTTGTTATTTTTTTCAGTGTTCACCAGCCATAGTACTTTATGAACATCAAAGACAACTATTTAAAACTTCCTTCTCCAGTGACATTATTTTTTTTTTAATTTTTACCAGATACCAACTTATATCTCACTTTTATCACCTTTGTGATTCTGCTTCAGTATTTTTCTTCTTGCTCAACTTAAGAGATTAGCCCAAGCTGGTAGGTCTCAGTGGAAAGGCCTAAGAACCCAAAGGTTGCTGGTTTGATTCCCCAGTCAGGGAACATAACCAGGTTGCAAGCCAGGTCTCCAGCCAGGTAGGTGAAAGGCAACCATACATTGATGTTTCTCTCCCTTTCTTTCTCCCTCCTTGTCCTTCTCTCTGAAAATAATGAATAAAATCTTAAAAAAATATTTTTTTTAATGAAATGAAAGAAAGAAGAGATCAGAGATGAAGATTCAGAGAGATATTTTATTTTGTCGCCTCAGCTTCCTGATCTATGGTACTGATTTGGCGACTTGTCCCAGAGTACATTCTAGGTCTTCTCTGCAAGGTTGCAAATTCAATATAATGCAATTAGCTGTGTCTCTGGCATGTATTTGATTTATTTACTTATTTTAGAAGAGTGGCAGGTATAAATCTTGAATTTCATCATCACTGATGCTGCCATTTCTGTCCATCTGTCTAATTGCTATTGACCACAGAGAGTAGTTTTTGAGTGAGGCACAATGTAAAGTGATATTGATTACCGTAAATGAACTTTTCTATAGTTGCCTAGTCAATTAAGGGGGAAAAAATACCTAGAATTGCATCTCATGTAACAAAGTCCAATTTTCATGTCACTGACTCATAGCCATTGTCCCTTGGCCTAGGACTGGGTATTTGAAATAAATCCCTCCTTTTGGTTAATGGCAAAATCCCTCTTGCCCTGGGCAGAAGGATAGTAAAATTAAGTCCGTACTTTTGCTGTTCAAATAGAACAGAAGGATATTAGAACAAAAACAGCTTTAACTTTTAATCCTTCAAATAAGAAGCTTTTCCACATGCATTTTTTATCAAAGCAATATACATTTTGTTCTAGGTTAGCAATCAACAAATCCATACCCAGATGATATCAGCCACTTGCAGCTGCTGCCGCGCTGGCAGGAGGCTCAACTCTGATTCTGTTGCGATGACTGATAGTGATAGCATTCTGGGTGGATGAAGCGCCTTTCCCCAAAAAATGCTTTATAAAAATCACTCCCGCCGGCTGTGACTGCTGATACTTAGGCCTGTAAAGACAGAAATGTCACATGAAGGGGGGATGGAAAGAAAAAAGAAAAGCACAAGGCCACAAGACTGAGAGAGCTGATGGCTAAAGACCCATTCAGGATCAAGGAAGGGTGCTGAAATGATAGACTCTTGAAATTCGAACATGGGGGTTCGAAGGTTTACAACCTTGAGATCCGTGGAAACTCACATTGGCCTTTGATCCTAGCACTTCAGGGTCCCAGGGATGTAGAAGG
Organism: Noctilio leporinus; assembly: GCA_004026585.1. Taxonomy (NCBI): domain Eukaryota; kingdom Metazoa; phylum Chordata; class Mammalia; order Chiroptera; family Noctilionidae; genus Noctilio; species Noctilio leporinus. Next base: position 259,608 of record PVIW01000563.1, on the reverse strand, counting down.
AAGGAGTCAGCAGGTTAAACATATTATCAATATCTCTCTTAGTCTATTTAATTTTTATTGGATTTTCATAGTAATTTGTTCTGCGAAAACAAAATATAAGTGGGTTGGGGTGTTACTGTGTATTTGGATACTCAAGCCCAGGCATATCTGTGTGTCATCATCATAAAAAATGCCTAACTTACTTTTAACCATTCATTGCAGCTTACAACATTGCATCATATAGATGTTTTAAAAAATTTGAGGCCCTGACTGGTGGCTCAGTGGATTGGTGCCAGCCTATGAACCCAAAGGTTACTGGTTCGATTCGCCAGTCAGGGCACATAACCAGGTTGCACACCAGGTCTTCAGCCAGGTCCCCAGCGGGAGGCAGGTGAAAGGCAACCACACATTGAAAAAAAAAAATTTCTTTTTTGAGCCTCGTACTGTCATATACGAATAGCAAGGCTCATCACTGTTGTTATTGTTATTTTGGTTTTGTGTTACAGAAGGAAAAATAAAGGGCTGTGGAATTTAATCAACTTACATGAAACCACGCAGGCAGTAATTGATTGCCAATGCCTTCCTCTAGAAAATGTTACTAAATGATTATTGAAACGGGCTACATTTTTATTGACATGTATATTCAAACTATTTCCCATGGAAAATGTGGGAAATATTTATTTAAATATAAATAAATTTATATTTATTTAAAGATAAATATATTTTTATATTTGTTCCTATGCCAAAGAACCTCAAACACATGATCTAAATATCTCCCCTTTTAGTTATGGGCATTCTTGGTAATCAGTATCTTTGACTATTAGAATTTTATTTGTTTTAGAGTTCACATTGCATGATTTTAGTGATTCATACTGGTTTTAATGGAGAATCCTATGCCATCACTAGCCAGTTAAGCTTTTAGAAAAATATACTCCCCAGATTATTTTATAGACTGCTTCATAAATTTCGGCCCTCTAGTGTCCAAGCCAAAGTACCAAACACCTTCATTATAGGATTTGATTGCTACTAATTTATTATAAGACTGTACTTAGGATAATTATATTATTCCACTGCAAAATTCAACCACTAGCTCCAGCCTGCTTTTTTGCCATAAAATACTTGCCACAGTTCTGATATTAGAGCGATTGAGTCTTTTGCCTAAGTAATACATCATGTAATCTTGAGCACCAGAGGAAACTGGTTTAAATAAAAGCTCTCCACTCACACCTATAAACCTCTCATGAAGATGAAATCATAGTCATGAAATAGGGTGTGTGTGCGTGTGTTGCCCCTTGGTGGCTGCCTCCTGTGGATAGTTGAACAGGCTGACACTGTGCACCGTCCTCAAAGACCTTGCACCACACAGATGGCAGTAATTATTTCATTATACCATTGAGTGTCCACTGTGTGTTCTTCTTTCTGAAACACAGGAGTGTAGTTAAACAAGATGACCTAAGTGTCTGCTTTTAGAGAATCAGTATTTTAGTGTATGATGGGGGGGAGATGTAAATAAATAATCAAGAATATACATTCCAATGAGGTATCACCTCTCTCCTGTTAGAATACTAAATTGTCATTTCTGTAAGACTTTACTTCATGTATTTTGACGCTTTGTTATTAGGTGCATACATGTTTATAGTTGTTCTGTATTTCTAAAAGATTTTATTTATTGTTTTCAGAGAGAGGGGAAGGGAAGAGGCAGAGAGGGAGAGAGACATCAATGTATGGTTGCCTCTCACCTGCCTTCAGCTATGGACCTGGCTGGAGGCCTGGCTTGCAACCTGGTATGTGCCCTGGCTGGGAATCAAACCAGCAACCTTGGGGTTTGCAGGCCGGCACCTTAGCCACTGAGCCACACCAGCCAGGATAGTTGTTCTGTATTTCTAATGGATTGATACAATTATTTGGTGTGATGAAATAAAATGGATGACGTGGGAGTGACTCACGGGCTCTTATAGACCATGTGGTGAAGAAGAACATTTCTGAAGATGCATCATTAAAGCTAAGATCTGAATACGAATTATCCAGCCAAGTGCTGGTCTGGAAAAGAGCATTATACACAGAGGGAAGAAGCCTTAAGAGCAAATGAAGAGAAAATGTTTGGCTGGAGTTTAGTAAACAAGAGGAAGGTGATACTAGATAAGTTCAGGGAACTAAAGAGAAAAGGAGCAGATTGTGTGGGTGCAACAGATAAGAATACAGAGTTCAGATTTCATTTTAAATGGAGCCCAGGCAGACCAGAATATTACGTGCAGTCTCATGGAAAAGAATGAGAACTAGACTGATTACAAGAGTGCAAGTTCACCATTTGATTTCAGCAAACGTCATGTATCTGAGTGAGGCCTTGGACATTATACTGTTTAAATTGTCTTTGAACATTCCTGGAAATCAAATAAGAATTACAATCTGATTTCTCTTTTAGAAAGAATTCTCTGAAGAACAGATTAGAGAGGGATTGTACTGGAGATTGGTTAACCATTGTATTCATTTTTATTAATGCATAAAAATAACCACAAATATAGTGGCTTAAACAAAATTCATTTATTAACTCACAATTCTGTATGTAAGTGAGCATTCTTGGCTGAGTTTGCAGTTTAGGATCTCACAAGGCTATAAGCAAGGGTTGGCCAAGATATATTTTTATCTGGAGGCCCTGGGACATATCCAAGCTGTGCCTCCCTGAGCAGCATTATCAGAAACTTAACACTGAAAGACAGAAACTTAAATCACTAATGCAACCTCGGTAGGAACTGAAAAATAAACAGACAAGTAATAGTAACTACACTAGTTACTATTAATAGTAGTAGCCACTACATTAATAGTGGCTACACTATCTCATCTAAAATGTTGTTTCCAACAGTAACAAAATGATGACGTATGTAAATAAATGGAAAAGTATGACCCACATCCAAATTAAAAAACAAAAATCCTACAACCAAACTGCCTGGAAAAGTGACCAGATGTTGAATTTAAGAAATAAAGACTTCAAATAAGCTTCATAAATTTTTAAAGAACTAAAGAAAACCATAACTAAAAAAGTAAGGGAGGTATAGTTGATGGGAGCAAAGCTGGACTGGGCTAAGGAAATGATTTCATATAGTAACTTGAATCCGTCAGGGGTGTTAAAAATGATGGTTGATATATCAAAAACTATAATCATGTATTTGCTCTTCTTTTTTCTCCCAGTTCCTTTAAAAGGCAGATAATTATGTATAGTCATAAATATAGCAATGTGTTTTTGGATTTGTAATATTACACAATATATAACAATAATACCACAGAAAGGGGAAAGGAATAAAGCTATATAGGACTAATGTTTATATATCTTACTGGAATTATAGTATATAACACTAAGGCTGATTATGATTCGCTAAGCTATAAACTGTAGAATCACTACTATAAAACTAAATAAAGAATAAAAAATATTCAATCATTCAAGAAATTTAAAGTTTTATTAGAAAATATTTGCTTAATATAAAAGAAAGCAATATGAAAGAAGAGAGGAACAAAAGAGACATGAGACATACATACAAAGAAAAAGTAAAGTGTCAGCTATAAATACATTTATATAGAAATAACACAAATCATCAGTAGATTAAACACAATCCATTCAAAAATCAGTGTGTCAGTCGAGATTAAAAAAATAAGAAGCAAGATCTAACTGCACACTGCCTGGAAGATCACACTTTACATTCAAAGGTAAAAGCAGAGTAAATATAAAAGGGTAGAAAAATTATACTATGCAAATTGTAGCCACAGAAAGAGGAAGTAGTTATACTAATCTGAAACAAAATAGGCTTTAGAACAAAGAAGGTAAATGGACATAAAGTGGGGGTATTTATAATAATAACAATCAACTTTTTAAAAAGATGGAACAGTTATAAATATATGTGTGCCTAATAACAAAGCAAAATATATGAAGCTAACGCTCTACAGAATGAGGGGAGATATTGATAATTTATCTTCTAATAGGTGTGTAGTAATATCTCATTATGGTTTTTTACTTGAATTTCCTTTATGGTTAGTAATGTTGAGCATCTTTTCTCAATACATATATTTTATGTACCTGTTGTACATCCTTGGAAAATATTCGGATACTATGCCCATTTTTAATCAGGCTGTGTGTTTTTCATATATATATATGTATAAAATATGAAAATGCATATTTTATATATATATATATAAATTTGGAAATGTTTCCTACCATTCTTTATATGGATGAATCCTATGACATATGAATTGTATCTGGAAGCTGTTAAAAATAAAGTATTTAAATTATATAGAAATGTACTTTAAAAAATAACAATCTTAAAAATGGCACAATTACTATAACTTCATCCACTATTTCTTCTCATACATGTTGCTTTGAACCTGGCCACTATTCTAATTTTCTATTTTAAATGACATTTGGATTATCACCCCAAAACAATTGCTGCCCCAAATGAACAAGTCTCTCCCTCTCTACCTAGATAGTCTCCTTCCGAGGATACAATCTAATATCACCTTAGAGCCTTCCTTCCTTTCTAAATGCCCACACAGAAACCTTTAACTTGTTCATTCTAAACTGTAGATCAGAATCTGTATCAAACTCACTTTTATTAATATATACGAATTTACCTTCTTCTACTTCTTGAAAATTGCTTACACACTCTTTTCCTATCTTCATGATTCTCAAAGTTTCCTGATCATATTTTAGAGATCTCAGTACCTCAAGCTCATTCAGAATGCAATTGTTCTTTTATAAGCTATTTACTTCTTTCAAAATCTTAACTTCAATTTCCTCCTACCAATGCTTGGTCTAACTCATATATGATATACTCTCATATACATATATACTGTATATATTCCATCCATTTATTTATTTATTTAGCTTGGAGCTCATTTTCTTTGAAAGTTAGGGAAGAATGGATAAGTTTGTCTTTAGAGCTTTCATTTATTATTATGTGCTCAATGCCAAACTGAAGGTCTTTCTTTTATCTTTTTCTTTAGAAAATAGCTTCAAAAGCCCCTCTGTGCTAATTAACTAAAAATACAAGCTCATGTGGTGCCTTCTCTTTCCTATACCACGTTATGATAAGAATACAGTCATGTGTTATTTAATGACAAACGTATGTTCTGAGAAACGGTTCGCTAGGTGATTTCATCCTTGTGCAAATATCAGAGAGTGCACTCACACAAACCGATGGTAAAGCCTACTACGTACCTAGGCAATATGATATAGCTATTGCTAATCACTACCAACCTGTATAGCATGTTACTACACTGTGTATTGCAGGCGGCTGTAACACAATTAAAGTATTTGTGTATCTAAGCATACCTAAACATGGAAAGGATATGGTAAAAAAAAACCAACAATAAAAGATTAAAAATGCCACACTTGCCCTCACCAGTTGGCTCAGTTGGTTGAGAGCCATCCTACACGTGAAGAAAAAGGTCACCAGTTCGATTCCTGGTCAGGGCACATGCCAGGGCTGCAAGATGGGTCCCCAGCCAGGGCATGCACAAGAAGTAACCAATTGCTGTTTCTCTCACATGGATGTTTCTCCCTCCCTTCCCCTCTCTCTAAAATACATAAACAAATACAATCTTGTTGAAAATGCTGCACTTGCATACCGCACTTACTGTGAAGGCAGCTGGCAGGTCTGGGCGGTGCTCAGGGACAGTGAGTTGAGTGGTGAGTGCATGAAAAACCTGGCACATTGGTGCCCACCACTGTGTATGTTAGGAACACTGTGCACTTAGGCTATGCTAAGTTCCTGAAAGGTATTTTCCGTAATAATAAATGAGCTTTGGCTTATTGTAACTTTTCTACTTATAAACACTTAATATATTTTTCGAACTTTTGATTCCTTTGTACTCTTAGCTTAAAATACATTTTGACAACTGTATGAAAATAGTTTAATTCTGTAGGCACTTATTCTATTAAAATTTTACATTAAAATTTGCATTCAACTTTCTTGTTGTTGTTTTATTTTTAAACTTCTCTACATTGCAATCTTTTGTTTTACTTTTTAAACTTTTCTGGTAAAAGCGGAGACAGACATACACACATTAGCCTGGGCCTCTGCAGCGCCACGATCAGTATTTCTGTTGTGTGCCTCCGCATCTCGTCCCACTGGAAGGCCTTCAGGGGCAAGGCCACACGGAGGACTGTCCTTGCCTCAGCTAACCACGCATTCCTGCGGACTCTCCTCAACAACCTACCTGAGGCTCCTTTTGAGGGAGCATCACCCTCTTTGCAGAAATATGCTCCTGGTGGTTTGCTTGGTTTGTTTCCTTTTTTTTTTTTTTTAATTTTAATCACTGTACATTTGCTTGCCAGCAAGACCCTGTCCCAAGGTGCTCTGCAGACACCACAGTGAACTCGCAGGGGCACTATGGGGTACTTAAAATGTTCGAGGTGAGCACAGTCATAATTGGCATTTATTGGGTGCTGCGCTTGCTACGAGCTAGGAGCGGCTCACAGCTTCAACAGCAAATCATGCTATCTTTCCTTCTTTCTGTGCCATTGATCACATAACTTTCATTTGGGCAGTTGTGATAAGAAGCAAATGTGGTGTGAAGAGGGATGGGGAGCAGGAAATGAGGGTGGTCATATGCAATCTGACTCCAAGGTCTGAGAAGCTGCACAGTGCCCACAGGGCGCCCACAGCCCGTAGTCAGGCTCCACGCTAGGAACGATCGCTCACGTTGTGTGTACTATCTGTTCAGGCTGGTCATAAGTTGTTGCTAAGACATGCTTTCGGAGTGTTTGAACCTGTTTTCCTAAACTGAACGGTTAGCTGTGTTTGTTTGGTTGCTTTCCCAAGAGTGCCGTGAAAAATTACTGAGACATGAAGGGCCTGAGAACCTAGAAAGATAGGGAGCCTCCGGCCTAATGCAATCAAATATGTTTGACTTCTCTGTGTAGCTAAGTACTCCACAGCTGCTTCATTTTTATGTTAATTTTTATCCTTTTTGTATATATAATTGAGACATTATTTTTATATGTTGTGTAAAATAGGAGAATTTTAAGAAATGTTTTCCTCATAAAACACCTACAGAGGGGTTTTGATATGCTGGCACCTCTTTTGGATTAAAGTAGTCGTCACATCACCACTATCAGTCTTGACCTCCCCACCTGTGAAAATAAGAGGGTGGATCATTTTATATCCTCACCCCCTTTCTAATGTAGCATTCTATGGAGCTACAAACCTGGGAGATTCTTGAAATTCTGGTCACCTAGAGGGACCCATGGTTTAGGTGAGAGAGAAGAAGTCTTCTGTTTAGAGGCAATGTTTTGATGTGTATGTGTGGACGTCTCACCAATGAGGGCATATTCCAAACGAAGGGTGCTGTGGTAGGCCCTGCAGAAGGAAGTGTTGATATCTAGGTACTTGAAATGAGGATTATCTAGACATGGTGGAGCAGACCATTTCTTTTTACTCTATTATCTTGACTGAGTCTTGGAGTTGGAGGAATGGTGCAGTGGAAGAATATTACCACACTTTCGAGAGCCATGTTTTTAGAACTCTCAGTCTTATTCTTCGAAATGTCCTGAATTTCAAGTCACGTGGATGAAGAAAAGTTCAAAGCCATTTTCCTCTGATACTTAAATGGAAAATCCCAGGATGCTTCGTTTGGAGAGGTAAATTGTGTATGCAGACAGGCTCTCTAGATCTTCACAGAGATATGAGGGCTCCTGACTTCTCTAATATTGCAGTTGCTGCTTTTATGCATGAATAAACTCTTAATTACAATCCTGGAGATACCTTTATCATCCTGTCAATGCTATTTAAAGCAATATTGAATGCTTTCTCAGGTATTTTTTCAAAAGCGCCCTGCCAATGTGGTGCATGCATTTTCTTTCATGCTGGTGCCGATCAGCTACCTTCACTCTTTTGTGCTTTGAAGAGTTCTCTCATGCCCTCTGTGTATTGTATTAATATCTGTCACTTACTGCCTCTTTTATCCTTTTTATCTCCATCTCTTCAGCTCCTCTGTGGGCTGAACTTTAAATTATTTTCTCGCTTTTATTTTCCTCACTCTGCAGTTTCTCTCTGATGTTTTCCTCTCTCAGCACTGTAATGTATTGTTCCTTGCAGAACCCTTGCTCTGTTCATTTATTTTCCAATAATCTTTATTAGATCTTTTCCTTTGTAATTTTTTTCAATTCTTTTTAATCCCTTTTTATGCAAATTCTTATTTAACGCTCCTCGTTTGCCTGCTCTCTGATCTTCCTTTGACAATTTTATTACAGTTTTCTCTCATCATCTTTAATTTTTTTTGATGCTTCTGAAATATGATCTCCCCACTTTGCTTTTTCTATTTCCTTGATTCTTCCCTCTCTGTTTCATCCCCCATTCATGGCCTTAAGAGTTTCAAATAGTTTCTTCTGTTAGGTAATCTCTTTGCCTCTCCTACCTTCCTACATTTGGAATAGGTTCCTCTAAAGGAATTGTCTACTCGGAATGGCTGTTATTTAAAGGAGGATCCAGCTGATATCCTGCAACATTTAAAGCAACCAGCAAGGCCTGAGAGATGACACGTTGAGTGGCGAACCTGGAGGTCACCTACATGGGTTAAAAGAAGTCCTAGTTATATTGAGTTGCAATGTTTCATAGGTTCAAAGGCTTTCTATGTTGACCCAAGAAAATACAGTTGGGACTCTGGTATCGCTTACTTTCTTTCTCTCCATTAGAAACTAAAGTCCCAGATTCTGAGTCAGACATATGCCTATACTTAAAGTGAAGACAGTCTTTTCTATGACTTCTCTACGAACTAGCTTGGGACGGGGAGAAAATGATATAGGAATAGACAACTTGTTGCATTCTACACTGTTAAAGCTCCGTTGCTAATTCTGTGTAGAGTGAAATAAGTATGAAGCCGATTCATCCTCCCTACAATAACGCATAACTTTTTAATAGTAGTTGATTAGTGAGTACTCTCCAAGTAAATCATCTACCGTTTTCCTCACCACTTGTGGGTGCAAAGTATCAGTTTAGTATACTGTTCTTGAAAATGAGATGCTCAGAGAAAAAGTATTGCCCTTGACCCTGGGGAAGCTGATGGAGCTGCTGTTAGATATGCATGTTGGGTGGGAAGGATAGGAACTCTTCGTTGTTGGTTGCAGTAGGGTAGCTGCTGCTGACCCTTCCTTCAGAACATGTGGCACTTCAGGCAGAACATCCTGTTAGAAGTCTGTTAGCCTGAATTTACACCTGAGTTATGGACCTTGAGCTGTTGGGTGACACCTATTATTCCCGTCTCTCCCACGTTTTCTCACCTTAAAGATGAATTGGTTGCACTCAGTGAAATTTAAAACCCCTTTCAGCTCCTTCTCCCCTGTCATAATGCTTCAAATTCCACCATTAAACATTGATTTCTTTTGTTTTTCGAAGGCTTGTAGGTTTTCAAGGACTGCCATTAAAATGTACACCTAAAGGGAGGAATAACACTTTAGAGTATTCTTAGCCCATTTATCTGAGGTGGTTTGATTGCTGAAGGGGCAGGTCACTTGGGAATAAGTGGGTTGATAAAGCAGGAGAAATGGTGCTTCTTACATCAGAAAGAAGCACAAATCAGCTGACGAGCAGCTAAATAGCACACACAAAGAATAAGCACTGGTTTCATTCATATATCTTATCTCCATTGTTGCAGAGATTTTTGCATGTAGTCATTACCGTACCCATTTTTCATATAAAAAAAACACTAAAGTTCAGAGATATTAAAGAAGTCACCTGGGGAAAAGTGAGCATGAGAACCAAGCTTGCAGGACATAGAGTCCATGCCCACATCCTCCCCCTGCAGAGTGTGGCTTTTGCTTATTTTTCACAATGTCACCTGGAGTGGGTTCTGAAGAAATAAAGTACTTCATGTGAATTATCATACTCAGTCCTCAGGAGTTCTCAAAGGATGGGACTTGTAAGCTCTGATGGAGTTGTAACCTACCCCACCATTCTCTTAGTATTGTTTTTGTAAAGGATGACTTGGAGATTCACATGTGGCTGGAGATAAACAGTTTGCTCAAAGGATTCTAGGAGCTACCCTCAAAGGAAGCGGACTCTAATCAATCAGGCTCCAGGAGATTTGATCACCTTCACAAGACTTGGACCATGGCTTGACTTGTTGTTATCCTAGGAGCCTGTGATGATGACCCACCTAGGACCCTCAGCAAGATGGCCCTCCCTCCCTCCCTCTGGTTTCCTGTGTTCCACCTTCCCTTTCCCTGCTCAGGAAAAGCCCAGCCTGCCCTGAGGTGTCTGGTGGTCTTTGTGATGAGACAGACCCCCATCTTCTCAAGCTGCTGGCCCTTGAATAAACCAAAAGTTCCTCCTATCAGCTCCTGATGATTGGCTTTTGAGCAGCAGACAGGGCAATTTCACCCCTTGAGATGCAAGAATTTTTAAAACATGGAATACCTGACCATTTAGTTAATGTCACTGGCATCTTGTCAAATAATGAAATGACAATGGCCAACACAGCAATAGCCATTGGTGTGAATGAATCAAATTATACCAATTTTCTTCTGTATTGGCAAAAAGTGTAATACTTTTGGTGTGCCATACAGAATTTTAGTAATTACTATATGTGTGCCACGAGATAAGAAAAGGTTGGAAATCTCTGAACAAAGAATAGAATAGTCACAGAAGCCTGAAACCAAGAAAGAGGAAGTTACAAAGGAGCAGATTGGTTGAAGAGTAGATTTTGAGGGAGTATATGCATGAGCGCTAAGGGGGAGATGATTCTGGAGAAGTAAATATAGGATCATCAAGGCCTTTTACTTAGGAGTTTGTCCATAGAAGGTGAAGAGACAATAGAAATGTTAAGCAAGAGAGTGATATGATCACATTTGTAATTCAAGCAGATGCTTTCCATAGAAGAGCCAGAGATACCACTGTGAAACGGAATTTTTACATCTACAGCTGCTTGTACTGAAACCTCTGTCCCTACCTTTTGTCCCATGCCCTTTAACCTTAGATAATGTTTTTAAAATGCCATATTCACCAACAACCAATGGAAATAGAGACAGCTGACTGATTTCATGCAGCTGGATTTTACCCTACTGATATTTGGAGGTAATATATTTATATAGTCAAAAACCACGAATACAACTTGGAATTAGAATACTTGGGTTTAAAAATCCCAGCGCTGCCTTGTATTGACTTTTTGAAGTCTCCTACTGCTATGTATTAGATGAAGTTAATAAGAACACCTTTCTTCACAGTATACTTGTATTAATTCAGTATATGGCAAACTACCTAATATAACACAAAGCTCCAGTAAAATGCATTAAAGTAATAATCATCTGGTGAGCACACAAGGTTTTGACATCAAATCACCACCTGATCACAGTGGGATCTGATGCTGTGGGAGGATGTTTATCAGAGTCACACAGGGTGTTTCACAGCACCCTGAAAATGGAGAAGCCAAGCAGAGAGTGATGCAACTTGAAAATCGAGGTTTAAAATGCCACTCGTCACCCCTGGAGACACTGAAAATGTTGCACCCACAGAGGGAGTGTGACTGCCGCAGGGAACACAAAGAAAGACACCAAATATTCCGGCCAGGAATCAGAGAGCTCCAATATTCCATGCTCACTGCCAGCATGCTGGTGGTTATATTAGAAGTAACTCCTTCCATTTAAATCAAGTGAAAAGGACTTGGATTTTAAGGAATTCATCCTGAACAAATATATAAATCTCATTGGCAGGGCTCTTGACCCAAGAAGTTGACTCCCTGGTATAGGCAGTAAGAAACAGAGGCAAAAACAAACAAACAAACAAACACCCTGCAGATAAATATCTTGCAACCCTGACTGCGTGGTTCTTGGTTTCCTGGTAAGAAGGACTTGGGCAGTGACAAAAACAAAAATAAAAGCAAAAACCCAAAAGAGGGTTATATTCACTTTATATTACCACTTCTTATATTACCCTTTCAGAATGTGGGATTAATTCATGTCTCAAAACATTTTGTCATCTTTATAAAATCACACTATAAAGATCCTTCCAGGTGGGGGAACTGGAGACCCACTGGGGTAATGGGAACATAAATGTTTATGAGGGTAGTGGTTATATAGGTATATATATATATATGTGTGTGTGTGTGTGTGTGTGTGTGTGTAAAAATTAATCAAGCTGCACACTAAACATTTGCATACTTAATATAACTTGAGAATTATTTCATTGCAATTTATTTTTCATTACCATTTATCCCCTTATATCCTCTTCCACCTCCACCCATATAATTTTAAAACAAGGTCACTTCCTGTAGGTATTAAATGTATAGCTAGTTCATTTAATGCATTAAATTTACTTATTAGAGTCAAGATTCAGGGGCTCAGATGAGCTAAGTCAGATACGATGGTTCTTTGCAATACACATCTTGCAGGTGCAGGGATCTTGTTGTAGGAGCCTATTTCTGTTTGCGTGTGCAATAGATCACATATATGAGAAAAAAAGTCATTGTGTAGCTTTGAAAGTCCCTCTTTCTACTTGCCTTTGCTCAGGCTTTCAGCATTTATTGGTGTTAGGGCCAGAGACCCCATGTTGCTCACCCCGAAACTTGCCACCTTTGCAAAACAGGCCATGTTCAGTGGTCACTGTGTTCTTGGGAACTGCAGTCTCGCAGGACCTGAGCCAACACCTGTGCTGAAACAAAGAGGGTCTTCATCACCGGCCATGTATGTGATCACAAAGTTCCCAACTGTCAGAGGCCATTGGGACACAGCTGCCAGCATCCTGCTGAGACCTGGTTCCTGTCCCCTGAGCCTTTCCCAGGAGCAGGGCCATCAATTTCCTGGACTTTGTGTTCCCACAGCGACCATCCCTAACCAGAGGGCATTGTTGTTTCACCTACATCCTGGGCTCTGGAGCTGACCAGCAAGGTGACTCTATCCCTGGGGGTCTGCTCTATGCTTTTAAAAATCCCTCTATCCCTTTCCTTGCTGCTGTTGTCTGCTCAGACTCATCCCGCCTGCTTGAACATCCTTCAGTAAAGACTTTGAACTGGTCCACCCCTGACTCTTCCCTTCTTCCAGGAACAAATCTAACAAGTTGGGAGCTGGAGGTAGTTTTTTTCAGCATCTCATAATGCTGCCTCCTTTTACCAATGGCCAGCTTTCTACTTCTCTTGGCCCTCAAGAGAGTGAGCACACTTGTGTTTGTCATTAAGTTGCTGCTACACATGCCTTCAAGTACCAGAAAGCACAGGTAGTTTCTAGGGCCCTTGAGCCAGCCCTTCTGCAGAGTCCTTCACATTCCATGACAGGGCTTCCCATGTCCTAGAAATTCTTTTTCCTTTTCTTTGGCAGTGCTGGGGCCAACTCAAGGCCAGAGCATTACGTGTGAGTGTTAGCGACCAATTGGATGCAGAGAGAAGATGAAAAAGAAGGAAGGTGAAGATGAACTAAGTTCCAAAACAGTGACTTCAATTGCTTTTTCATGTAGGAGGGGAGCTAGGGTAAAAAATGAACAAAGCACTGTATATTCCTGAACAGCCCAGAAATCACTGATAATGGGACATTTCATGGTAGGAATTATTTCAAAGACTTCTAGAAACTCCCCAAATTATAACTTTACATTGCTTAAGTGTTTGTTGAGATTTCATCGTGATAATGGTTAGAATTTATATTGTACCAGTGAGCCTCTAGGCAGTTTTGGATTGGAACATAAACTGTAATATATAAACTAATTAGAGAAGACCCTTCTCTCCCAGCGAGATCTAAAGGAGGAATAAAAATGCACAGTAAATGTGTCAAATTTAATACAGATGGCGGGAAAGCATAAATACAAAATAACAATATATTGGGAAAAAACACTTGGAAAAAAAAAACAGATTACCCTCTTTCTCTGGATGATAATGGTCTTTTAAAGAATGTTCTGGTAGAGGTAGCAGTCACTGTAAAAGAAATGATTGAGGAGTATTAGAGTTGATTATTGGGGTTGTTTCTGGTCCTCTTTCTGCTAAGCAGACACCCATGTCCTTAGAGCAGGGGACAAAGTGTGGGCTTTAGATTTAGACTGCTGTAGCTGTGTTTATTCCTTTTCAGTGCCACTCCTGACTAGACCACTGAATTCAGAAATGCCATCTAACTCTTTGACTTCTAGTTTCCCCATATCTGAAACAAGGTCAATCATTCCTTTTGTTAAAACTGTGTGGAAATTACATAAATAATCAATAATTAGTGGTTTTACTCTCCTTCTGCCCTCCTAACCCTATGCCAAGAACTTAGTATCCTGAATATGCTTCTATTATAGAACTCATCATGCATTCTTCTAATTTGTCTGTCTTCACATTACATTTAAGCTGTTTAAAAATAAAGACTTTGCTTTATTCACGTATTGTATCCTTTCTGGCCAGGATAGTGCCTGCCATGTGATAAGTATTTATATAAATGTTGAAACAAGAAAATTATTGAATGCCTCAATTGCTTTAAATAAGTTGCTCATTTAGTTAGTATTCATTTTTCAGAGGCAAAGGAATTAAGATAACAAAATATTTATGTTATCAGGATTTGTTATAAGAATTGACAAGGATTTATGGGTCTGTCTTGAAAGTATCAAGCTCGAAAGTATGTAATTAAAACAGTTTATGCTGGATACTTTCAGGACAGACCTTGAAGTTGATCAGAAAGCCATGCTCTTGGATGCAGAGCCAGAGGGCCTGTAGGGAGATGAGAATGCTGTCAAGAGCACCACATAGCTTTGATGACCCTAACCCTAACCCTGTCATTCTCTCAGGAGATCCTCTTCCTCCCGACTCTGGACATGGCTAGAAGCTGGGGAAGAGATGCAGACCATGTCATGTCAAGAACTATTTATTGATTGCCTAAACTGAGCCTACCCTCATCAGTGCTAACACCTGGACAGCGAAATTGATCATACACCAGGTAAGGGATTAAAGATTCATTTGCCTTATCTGTACTCCGCAAACTTCCACAATGTGGCTATTTTCCCCATATTTTACTGGTAAAAATAGGCCCAGGACTATTTAGTACATTTCCTAAACTCACATAGGCATTAAATTACAGAATTGTAGTTCAAGTCCAGATGCCAAAACTCATGCAAATTTTCTCCTTAATGTCTTATTGCTGCCTAAACATTAAATCCTGGTACATAGAGTTTATGAAAGACAATACTTTCTATAGAATCAACTACTCATGCAATGGGCATAAAATCCTACCTAAAGCCAAAAGTTGGGGCCATTTCATTTCAGTTTTGGAGAGAAGATATAGTTGATGATCAAACTTAGCAATGGAGTGAATGACTATTTTATGTCACATGTGTCCATCTACCGTTGTTCCCAGCAGTCCTGAAGTAATTACCTCTCTCCTTTTTTTCTTTGTCAAATCATAAACCTGCAAATTTTCATCTTCAAATTCTGTATGTGTGGGTCATTTATTTATTCATTCCATATTTATTGAACTTTTTCCTATTTTAGATGCTAGAAATAGAAGAATAAAAATTAAAAGAATGTGCTTTTATAAAACTTATGTATTGGTAGTAAGGAAATAGAAACATTAAACAAAAAATAAAGATAAGCAAGAAAAATTTAACAACAATAAATGCTATAAAAAATAAACCTAGGATTGTGATAAAAATGAGGCAGATGGTGGTATAGCTCTTTATACAAGCAAGTCTGGGAAGTCTCAACAGCCACTATTGATGCTCATGAGTTTTCAGTAAATATAATTACCTTCCAGGAGTGCTGTGGAAATTTTACAGAAACATCAATAGTTTCTACTTCTCCCTAGACTCATTTATGCCTTATTTACAAAATGCTCTCAAATGTTGGTAACTCATCTATGATTAATTTCCCGACATTTAATTACCTTTTACTAAATAATTTACATGAATAAAGGGAAATAATGTAAAGAGATTTTAGAAATAGTTTCTCATTATATAATTATTTTTTGGTAATAACACAAAGTCCTGTAGTAAATAAATTAGAAAACACACTTGAAAACAAGAATAGTAAAAATGATAAAAGCAAAAATACTGCTATAACCTACTGGTCACCTGTTAAAGTCAAGCTTTATTTGGTATTGACATTTTTTTTCTGAGTTGTGCAATAACCTCAAAAGAGAAGCATTATGCTCATTTCACAGATAAGGAAACAGGTTCAGAACAGTTTTGTGGTTTGCTCAGATCCATACAGTAGGCAGTTGAGAGGTTTTGTTCCTCCTTGACACCAAGTACATGCTATCTTTTCCAACAAATTTTCCAATTCTCTGACAGCAACTGGGCATCCTATAGTTCAATTCAATTTTTAAAATACTTGTCCTGACCCCTCAATCCTACAAAACTGCACCAACTTCAGATACCAACCACAAAGTGGAGTGCCCAGGTTACCCACAATTCTGCTTGGTTAACTACAAAGTTGGGGTTTCCAATAACTACCCCCTCGGTTTAATAATTTGCTAGAATGACTCCCATAACTCAGCAAAGAGCTCTAATTACTGGTTTATTAGCCTACACTGTAGCTCAAAAGGAGCCTAACAGAAGAGATGTATAGGACAAGATGGGGAAATTGTGCACGAGGTGAGCTTTCTCATCTCCTCTCTGGGTCTATCAATCCCTCAATGTGTTTACAAGCCTGGAGAATCTCTGAACCCTGTCATTTATGGGGTTTTATGGAGGCTTCATTAACTATGAATAATTAATTAAATGATTGGCCATGGGTGATCTAATTTAACCTCCACTCCTTTCCCCCTTTTCAGAGGTCAGGAGGTGGGGCTGAAAGTTTCTATCAGGACTGTCTTTCTGAGAACCAGCCCCATCCTGAAGCTACCTTTGGGACCCTGATAAGAGTTCCCTCATTAGTATAAACTCTGGTATGGTTGAAAAGTGCTAGTGGTGAATAACAAAGAATGTTTCTATCACTCCTCTCATTTGAGCAATTCCAAAGTATTTAGGATTTGGAGTTATATGAAAGGAATCCAAGACAAAGATCACATATATTTCCCGTAATACCACAGTGGTGGTGTTGGGAATAACAGCCAAATACTTCTTCTATACTCTCTTTCCCTTGCTAAGTGAGAGGCTGTAAAAAGCATTTTTCACTCATAAGTATTGTACGGTGCCTACTTTGACTACTAAAAAGAGATTTACACACTCATTGGAAGAAGTTCATTCATCACCTAAAGCAAGTAGCAAATGACCCCAGTAGCTTAAAACAACAGCATTTATTTTCTTATAGTTTCTATGGGCCAGGATTCCAACACAGATTACGTGGGACCTTGGTTCAGGCACTCCTACTGGCGAATTCAAGGTGATGTCTTGGTGGCTGCAGCCACCCGAAGGGTCACCTGGGGAGGATCTTTTCTCATGCTCATTTACTTCATTGTTGCAGATGGACTGAGACCTCAGTTTCTGCTGGCTGTTGTCTAGGGTTCCCTCTCAGGTCCTCGCCACCATGTGGGTCTCCTCACAGAGCAGCACCCAGTAGGGCAACTTGCTTCTTCAGTGGGTGAAAGAAGACCCAGAGAGAGAGAGCATGCTAATTAATGAAAGTCAGTCTTTCACAACCTAGTCTAAGAAGTCACCTTTGCCATGTTGGTTCTGCTATATTTCTGAGAATAAAGACACTAGGTGCAGCCCACACTCACTACTGGGAAGCAGAGGTCATGGGAGTCATCATAGGAGTCGGCTTGCTTCATCATCCAGCTGACCGCCGGCCGTTCTGTAGAGCTTGATGTGCCAATCTCATTTCCAGGTACAGAGGCAAAGGGCACTGAGAGAGAGCAGTGGGGAGGGCAACATCAGTGACACAGACCTCAGCGTGCAGCCTTCCTTTTCTGCTTCCACATGTACTGCCTACTTCCAGATGATAATCAGGCAAGTGGTGCCCGGAAATGCCCACCGGACTCACTCCATTTGAAAACATTTCTTGTCCTCTTCAGATGAATTCTGGTAAGCAAGAATTCAGGAAACCTCCAAGATACCCTCCACGTACCTTCCAGGATGCTTGTATCTCCCTTAAAAATCACTGCTTATCCAGTCATTCTTGAAGGCCATATGTCTTTGTGTTATATCTAATGTATGCTCACGCTATACTGAATTTTGCAGTTTTAACAACAAATTCATCTGAATCCCTTGCCATTCCACTACTCTTTTCAAGGAGTCAACTGAATTCTCCCTGTCACTGCCTGGAGAACAGAGCATTTTCCCATGTTTGATGGATACCCACCTACTTCCCCAAGGTTAGAAAAGAAAAATGCGAGAGTTTTTCATGCCATGCACATAGTCAAAAGTCCTCCAGCTGATGAAATCACACCCTGCTCTGCCTGACTTTGACCTTTGTCTCTCCATTATTTCTATCCTTAACCCTGAAAGTAAAATAAAACTGGCATAGATGCCACTGAGTACGTAAGGAGACAATTCCACGCAGCTCTAAGCCTGTCTCTTTTCTCTGTTAGCAATGTAGCATAGTAATTACATCTAGAAACCTCCTGAGAGATTAAAAAAAAGGTGGTGATGGAGGGCCAAAATCCTGGAGGGGTTATGAATTAATTGTCATTTGTTTCTTAAAGTCTCTTCAGAGTTTTGAAAAACTTCTGTCCCTAGCCAAGTTCATCACACAATGTAAAGAGAAAAAAATTCCTAAAAAACCACTTATTCATTGATTCTTTTTATCAAACTCTTCAGGTCCCTAAATTGGGCTGGTCAACATACTTCTGGGAATTTGGAATACAGAGTTGAACAAGTTAAATCCTTAAAGTCTAGGAGCTCCATACCAGTGGGAGATGGTTTTCAAAACGCTAACAACGACAAAAACAATAATAATACCCCTCACACACAAACAACACTTTTTTTTTTTTAATGTCCCAGGTATTAATCATTAGCCAAGTGGTTGATTTTATACATATGGACATACATACATACATACATACAGAGGTACATATTTATATATCTACAATGCTGCATATCACATTACTTGTTTCAACCTCACTGAAACCTGGTTAATCAGTACTGTTATTATCATCCATAGTTCAAAGACAAGAAAAAAATAAGACTAATTTGAGTAATTTCTTATAATCAATTAATAAATTGAGGAAATATCTCAAGATATTTTAACTTTACTTTGCTAGTTCCAAATTGTTCTTCCATAGTATGATGAAAACCATGAGAAAAAAAGAATACAACAAAAACCAAGGTTATTAAAAGTATAAAAGAAAAAAAGAGAAAAAAGATAACTGCAGGCAAAAACAGAATTAATTTATTTTATTATATTGTTTTTCACAAAAAATTTATGTTGTCTCACCCACCATCATATCATCTATTTTCTTCCCACAAAAGAACCTGTAACCATTATCTCTAGAATTTATAAATATATATGAAGTCAACTGTTGGGATAACTTCAGAACTCATCTTTGAGAGAGGAGGGAATGGGGAGCACAAATCTATACCTTGCTTCTTTAGCATCCTTGATTGGTTTCTTATCTTTGCTGAGATGACTCAGAGATGTTTCTTAGGTATGGACTTAATAATGTAAGAAATTAATGGAGAATTATTCAGTACTAAGTGAGCAAACACGTATTTTCTTTGAAGAAAGGTTCCTCCTGGATCAACACAGGGGGAAAGTTCCCATCGTTCATGCCCCTGACAAGCTAAATGTCCTTGAGGTCATAAGAGTTGTGCAAGCCAACATTTTTAGAGTACCCATGCTGGAGACTATTTGCTAGATGTAGAGTCTGTTCTAATAAATCACCTCTCTTCTTGGCCAGTGGTTGGCTGGCAAATCTTAATGTGGCAGCAACGCAAAATTCTAAGTGATGTCTCCCAGTGGCTGAACTGTATAGCAGCCAGAAGCCAACTAGAACACCAGGAGAGTTTCCAAATCACTCTCTGGGCAACGGTGGTACAGGCATGGGGAGCAGAAAGGGTATAGAAAGGGTATATCAACTGCCAGTGGCAGTTGATGTGTAACTTTAGCCTAGCCCTCCCACCCCGAAATTTGCTTTGTCATTGATGTTTCTGGAAGTAGCTACCTTAAAGCCAGGCATCAGGCCTAGGAGGCCAGAGAATCAATTTTACATATCGACTCATAGAACAATAGAATTTTAGAGGTAGGGGAGGTCTTGATCATATGGGTTTTTAAAAGTCATGCAATTCTTTCTTGACTTTTTCAATATTCAGCAAATATTAATTGAGCATTTAGTTTGGAGGAGAGGCACAATTTGAGATGTCTATGATATATCAATGAGGAAAAGTAGGTGGAGAAACCTTTTATTATTAACCTTACAGTCTATCAAAGATATGTGGGTACAAAGTAAGACATAATAAATAAAGTATATAAAAGAAGAATGCTGAGATAAAGAAAAAAGTAGTGTAGGCTAAGGGGGATAAGACATGCTAGAGAAGGCCATAGGGTGAATTTTAAATGAAGTAGTCAGGGTAGGTCTCACTGAAAAAGTGAAATGTTAGGAAAGAAAATGTTAGCAAAATATTTTAGTTCTCTTTAAAGATATATAGAATGGGTTATTGTGGTATCATAGAAAAACCAAAAGTCATAAAAGTAAAAAAAAAAAAAAAAGAAACAAAGTTTTCATCATTTGATATGAGGGGATCCAAAACAAAAAATCAAAACTAACTCTCCAGAGTTAGGTTCCCCTGCAGTACAGGATTTCCTTGCTAGGTAAGCATTCTAGGAACCTATCTGTTTCAGTTTACCAGCTGGCATTGTTATGAGAAGCCGTGTTTGGCTTTTTAAAAGACTTTTTCAATGTGTTTGCCCACTTTTTGATGGATGATTTAGAAGTGCATAAATATAGAAAGATGCGTTCCCCATAATTCCATGAAGCAATTTGCAAAAGATAACATATTCAATTAAGTGAAAGAATTCAGACTTACTCTGGCCCCTTGCCTCTTAGCCGTTGTTCTTCTATTCATTATCACCAATTGCCCATCCCATTTTTGAGAACCCTCTTGTTCCTAGACTGGATTTTGTGGATCAAATTTAAAAATGTTTTCTATGTTCCACGAAAGTATTGCTCAATTCTAATTTATCCATGTAAGAATCTTTTAAAAAGTAACAAAACAAAATAAAAACCAAAAAACAAAAATACATCAATAAAAAAACAAACACAAATCGATGGTCACCATTCTTCCTTGTAAACCAAGAAATGTAAATAAGAAGAAATCAGAAAGGATTTCATCACAGAATGCATGATATTACTTCTTAAGGAAGAACAGCTGGCAATTTGAACCTGGATCTCCTGTATACATCTCTGTACTTGTGTTTGTGTTTGTCCCTCATTTTTCTTAATCTCCTTACTTCTGCAATGCTATAAAAATTTCCTTACAAAATTTTTTTCTGGCAGTGTTTCCTAAGCCACGAGTTTCTACCAAGTGCCCTGTGTAAAAAAGTAAGATTCGTAGAAAATATCTTGCTCTAGTCAGGGACGCATTCCTTTTCATCTTACCCATCCACCTTCCCTTGGTAAATCCAGATCATTTTCACTTTGGAGAGTGAGTAGCTATGTCTCTTATGACACCTAAGTTGGTTGAGGAGGACAGAATTTTTGCTCTAGAGGAGGGGTCAAGTGTGATGCATTCCTGGAACTTATAGAGGCACATGGACAACATTCCCCAAACTTTAAAACATCTCCCAGTCTTTTAGACTCAATCATTATGACTGTCTGCTATTATTTAGCTTAATTTAATTCCACTGGGTTCAGAAAAATTCAATCGCTGTTTATTGCCTGCCAGTTATGTGTCACACATTATATAAGACCCCAGTGGTTCAAACATATATGTCTTTTACAAATACCTTCTGTTACAGTAACCCATGCAATGTGCTAAAAGAGATCAGAGGTGTGTATAGGAAGTGTTTTAAAAACACAGAAAGAAAATAATTAATGCTGGTGTGGGACAATAGGAAGCATGATATCAGAGAAAGTTACTGAAGGGAAGACAGAGCCGAGTCGAAGTTTGAAAGATAAATTAGTGTTTACTAGACAGAAGGGACAGAAGCACCTGTCAGGACAAAGAAAAAGCATGAGCAAAGGTGAAGAGACATGTAATGGCGTATTGGAAGAAAAGAATAATCTTGTTTGTCATGAAGTGACTGGAAAGGAGACAGGCCCCTGGTTGTGAAGGTGTGTCCATAGCATGTAAGAGCATTTGAGCCTCATCCTTCAGGATTCTTAAGCAGGAGAATGGTGCAATGTGATTATTTTAGAAAATTGACTCTGGTAGTAAAGGGCATGCTAGTTTGGGGGATAAACAGACTATGGGCAGAAAAACCAACTCTATGCTGTTAATATAAACTGAGCAAGAAATGTGAGGTTTTGGGTTGGGCAGTATGGAGGATAGAGAGGAGGGTAGAGATTCCAGACATGTGATATTCTAATCCACAGTGAGTAGCTATAAATGTCCAATAATCCTGCCTCTCTGGTACAACCTCCATTCATTTGAAAATAGCAGTCTTAATTTTTGTAAAGCAAATCACCCTGTAAAATGTAAAATATGAGTAACCACCTGAGGCTGCAGGCTACAATCACTGGGATGGCCAATAAAAGCCATCCTCAGCCAGGCACTAAGTCAAACTCCATAGAAATTCTTAACAACAATAATAAAAATAATACAGCCCTCTCGAAAGCTAGAAATGTATTTGAACACACAGATTTCCTTATTAGTCCCACAAACTTTCCATCAGCCTCCCACGTTTGATTTGTCGGAGCAGTGGCATGATATGTCAATAAGCAGAGAATGTCACCAAGGTGAGGCAGTGGGACTGCAGGTTGGGGGCTCACCCTGAGGTTTACTAGCTAAGATCTTTATATTTTTCCCAAACAACTTTTGTCTTTTGTCTTGAATAGTATTTGACTTCCTTGATTTCTGTAGATTTTAGAGCTGAAATGCTGGAAATGCAATCTAAATCTTAAACTCATTTTTACACCTTTTTATCATGTCTGTGAACATAAAATGCCATGATCTTCCAAAGTCACCCAAGGGTTGATCTAGCAAAAGTGGCAGCTACCTAACTGTGAACCCAGTGCTGATATCTTTTTAAGGATCCCTTCATAGAATTTCCTTCCTTTGAATACTCCAACTCTGATGGGCCACTTGTTGATTTAGTTCTGGTGTGCTAATTCTATTTTCCTCTTCCTCATTCTTCACCTAGTACCATCTCCTGCAAATTCCTGCTTTAATTTACTTAGAGTTTTTTGGTTTAGCATTATTCCCTTTTGACCTTTACCTCCCTCATTTTTTGTTGTCCGGGTTTTGTTTGATATGTTGAGTTAAAGGGACCTGCTTTCTTCTGTAACCTAGAAGCACTTCCATTGTATAGTGTTTACTACTTGACAGGCACATGATCAGAGGAGAGAAAGCATTTCAGTGTTCTGCTAATTTCATAAGCCAATCCTTTCCAGAAAATCTCTCTCCAGCCCTGTTATTATCAAAAGTTTTATGTCTCACCAGTCATTACCTATTCACACCTGCAGATTTTTCATAATCAAAGAATCAGGGCCCAATAAAACAACCTGGATAGCTCCATAGTTTACTTTCTCTAAAACTTGAGAATAGGTCTCATTCATCCGTTAACAAATAGTTTGAGTGCCTACTTTGTGTCAGGCAACATTCCAAATTAATGGGAAATAGAGCAGGCCGAAATAGATGTGAAGCTTGTTTGTTAATGGAAGAGATAAGAATTAATCAAGTAACAACATCATAATGGCAAGTTAATAGAGTATAATGAAATGAACATGTATAGTAGGACAACTAATTTAGTTTGCCCTATGGGACAGAAAAGAAAGGTCAAGAGAACGGTTTGTGAGTTAAGTGATATTCAAGTAGAGACCAAAGGAATGAGCCAGCCGAGGAAGGGAAAGGCACCCAGGAACACTGCAAGACAAGGGATGGTGTTTGTGAAGATGTTGGCCAAAGCATAACCTGGTTGTGTTTGGTGAACTTGAAGGACAGTGTGGCTGGAACCAGGCACAAGATACTGCTGAAAACACAGGAGAGCTTGGGTCATGTAAGGCCTTGGGATTTTATTCCAAGTTCAATGGAAAGTCGACTAAGGGTTTTAAGCAGACAAATAATTAAGACTTTCATTTTAAGAAAATCCCTTCTATTTTCTTCATGGAGAATGGATTTGGGAGTGAGAAGATTAAGTGGGACTATGAAGAGAACAGTTAGAAAGGTATTTTATAAGTCTGTCAAGATGTAATGATAGTTTACCAAGGAAGAGTAAGATCTAAGACCTCTTTGTTGAACATGGGAGAAACACTCTTCTTATTGCATCTGTCTGAAAAGGTGCCCACTGTAACTTTACAGTAGAGTGGCCCACTTGTTTTCCTCCTCCTTCCTTTCCTCCCTTCCTTCCTTCCTTCCTTCTTCTCTTGTTTAATACTGTAAGTTGATTTCTCCTAAACTTTGAGCCTGTTTCAATTATATGACTTGAAACAACAGATATGAGTTTGACAGCTCTGAATGAAATATGGCTTCTACTAGTTTTGTGATAGTGGCAATGTCCTTTGGAGTAAGTGTTTACTATTCCAAAGTGTCTTGTGTTATTCTAATTCACCTTATTCAATCCACAATTTGAATTTCATTTTCAAACCTTTTCTTAAAATTTATCATTAGGAATGCATGTTTTTCTTCACAAAAACAATAAGATAAAATAAAGATACAACTAAAAACAAAGCAAATGAACAGTTGCACAAATATTGAGAAAGAACTTGAGATAGTACTAATGTGAAAGTTATTTTAAAACTATTTATAAGGCTAAACTAGTTTACAGATGGAGGAAAGTTTAGAGATATAATGCAGTACAGCATTTTATTGTTAAAGATGAGGAAACTGAAGTTCAGAGAAGGGAAGTGACTTGATCCAAATCACACAATCAGAAATAGCAAATCCTAGGGTAAATGTAGTCCTAGACTAGTAACCATGTAACTATTATTCAATGATTTTTTTCCCTTTGCTTTCTTCCTTTTGTGTTACTTTCAAATCTCTACCTTCTCTGCTAACTATAACTGCATTTCAACCATTGTGATTTCCATTGCAAAATTCACTAAGATAAGCAATGCAATCTCCAGCTGGCTGGGTAATGCTTTAGACTAATAGCTTTTCCATTATCAATTGAATTGAAACAATAATTTTCCTACTTCAAGCTCAGTATTGTGTTTGTACAGCCATATTTACCTATAAAGATGGCTCATTCCACTGATTAAGATCAGCTTATAAATTCTCCTGTCATCTGCTATTATTTACCCCAAAGAAAATGCATCCCCAGTTTCTGGTTTTCTCCTCTCATTGTGGGAGTTAATAAAAAATATTATTCTCGTAGTCAATGAGAATCCAACTGCACCAATTCAAAGACTTGCATTAACAGAACAACTTAATGCACTATTTTCTCTCCTTCATTCTGGAAACTCAGTCATTTACTGCAGAATAATTTAATGTACTTTTTTGATATTTGACAAGTGGCCTTTGTTCTAGCCTTTAAACTGTACCCTTTCACAATGCATACCCAATCTCCACTTTTCTGTTTAATCATAGAAATGCTTGAAGGTAAATCCTTTCTCTAATTTTTTTTTAAGCCATGGTGGAAGTTTTCTTTTTTTTTTTTATTAGCAGTGTGCCACAAAAGAAACTACAAAGATTCATATATTGTTGATCTGGGGTCCTTGTTGCTTAGAAACAGGGAGCTTGCATTACCAGCAGCATCAGTTAAGATTGCATGGATCTTGCTGTAGTAAAAGCCAACCGACAGCTGCAGCCAGGGGTTACAATACTCACATGTTGGCCCTGCGCATGAGCTAGGCAGAGGAAGCTAAGAATCTCTCCTGCTGTTCAGGTTTAGCAGTGTCATGTCTCTGCTGTGACAGCTGTAGAGTGGGAAACATTCACACAGGTAATTATTTGTTGGCTGTTCCACGAAGCTTAGGTGGTAGCCGAACTACTAGAATCTAAAGGTTCTAGCAAACCAATCCTAACTCTACGCTCATTCCATTGTTGACTTGGGTTGTGATTAAAACACACTCAATAGGCCTAAGAGTTCTTAATTATTTCCTGAGAAAATACATACAATTGAAAGTACATAACATTTTGAGAAGGTTTAATTGGAACTTTGGACTGTAGGTGTTAGAGTATTACATGAAAATAATGGACTTGATCACAAAAACTCCCTCAGATGCAGGGTGCCTTCCTGGTTGGTGTGTGCTGCGATGCTAGAGAGGTTTCCAAACACAAGCCACATTGATTGGCAGCAATGGAGCCTCACCAGCTCTGATTCTCATCCTGCCTGCCTATCCCCAGTGTCAGTTCCCTGCAGGTAACAGTGCAGGAGAGGAGGCAAGGTTTTCTGGAGGAGAAAATGCATCTGTGTGCACACTGGGGATAATATATTGACGTGAGGGAGGATATTTTCTTGTGTGTGTGTGTGTAAAGTTATTCTTTTTACATGTAATTGAGTAAACTGATTTCCTCATTGGTTATTCTTCAAAGTCCTTTAAAACTTACAAGATGTTCACTAATACACCATTGTTATGACTCTGACAGAATTACATACATACTGGGGATTTCTATGCTACTCTTGCCTTCTCTTCTATAGTTGTGTGTGTGTGTGTGTGTATTTTGGTTTATTTGTGTGTTGTTTTTTTGTTTTTTTGTTTTGCCTTTTGCATTGTTTTACACTTAGGGTTTGCACATTTTTTTCTGTCCATTTACAGTTTTAAAAAGAAACAAAGTGTTCGAACCAATAAAATTAACATGATACCTATTCTTCCCTTCTTTTAAAAACCGGATGTAGTTAAAGTTAGAAAATAAAATGCTAACACAGAGAAGTGGAATTCAAATAGGCAACAAATATTACCAACTTTATTCTTTCCTAAGGTAAATTTTAGGAATGATAAAGTGATTGAATCAAACTCCTAAAATGGGTGTTCTCCGAATCAAACACAAAATCAAATATATCCTTTTATCTCATTTAATAAAGATAATTTACAATTTGTTCAAGTCTTAAGAGGTTCTTAACACCTGAAACCAATGGGGCTACTTTCCCTAAGGGACAAATCTTCACTTAATGTAATCTTGGTCTCCATTGCAATTGATTTCTGCAATTGTGTTCCTGAGATTCATATTAATCTGAGCATCTGAAATTAGAAAGGCAGAATATTATTTCCATCATTGTCTTATCATAAAATGCCACCCACTGAATGAAGAAATAGATGAACCAGATCTAGAAATCCAAGTTTTGGGTAAACAGCTGGGTTTTAGGAGCTGTTTATCTCTTTTCTTTCCTTTCTTGTGTTAGTAATTCCTCAGGTACCCAGCATACAGAACTAAGGAATTGAAAGAAACTCTGTACTACAGCAATACCTTAAGTTTACCATTTATAAATGTTGTTGACTTTCCATGAATAATGGGTCCCTGAGGCAACATCTATGCAGCAGCTCAACATCATTTTGAAAGTTCAAAAAATTAAATAACGGGAATTAATCACAAAGATACCCACACCTTTTATATTCAGTCTTAGTGTTTGTTTTTACTTAAATCCAGATTTTCACACCAGCTACTTAGTTCTACTGTTTTTCACCATGTTATTCTTAAAGCTATAAAATACGTGTAAGTTTGCTTTTCAATCAGAGAACATTTTCTTCTGATAATGCTGCTGCCGATTATAAAACGATTCATTGAGAAAGATATCCAGTTTTTGTTATTAACTAATTTAAATGTAAACTGACATTTAAGTAGATCCTACTATGGACCCACTTTGTGCTAAGTGAGGCTTGTTATCTCATTTGAACTTCAGAGCAATTTTAGGCTATAAGCATACTATTTACATTATATAGACGAGAAAACAAAAATTGACAAAATGTGGTCTACTCAAAGTTACCCAGTGATAAAGTGAAGGCCAATGGATTTGAAGTTAACATATTCTAGGTATGGAATCATAGTGTTTTTATTATTGTTGCTTCTTTTCTTAATTGTTTTGTGGTTTAAAGTTTTCTAAAGTAAATATTTACTAAGTTAAAGATAAAGCATACTGAATTTTTTAAAACATTAAAGCCCATTTTACTCATTTTTCCCCCTCATTGGTGAATACGTCAAAAACTAGAGAGCCATTATCTTCTCCCATTGGGAACGCAGGGAGATGCAGGGAGTTTTCACTCTGAGATGCAGGTCACAAAACACAGTGACAGTTACTGTTACAATGAGCAAGTCTTTTTCTTCATTCCTTTCCTTCCTCCCTTCTCCCTTCCTTCTTTCCTCCTTCCCATTTTTTGTTTGTTTTTTCAATGCACCAATTCACCTTTCCAGATTCAAACTTGGATCCAGTTTGGGCCAGTCCAGTATGAGACTAACAGATGGTAATGTCTGGCCTATTTAACTGAGAATTTCCAAGAAGCTCTCAACTCAGGATATTATTACAATAATGTGTGTAAATAAGAACACAAATCACATTAATGGGTCTGGGTGTGCATACAAGTTAGGAATGAAAGGGCAGCAGCTTTTGCCATGCAACACTACTGAAATGGAATGTTTAATTACCCCCAGGTCAGGATGAGAGCGAATACTATTGAAATAAACAGCAATTTGATATCATTGTTTAAATATTTTATTAACTATTTAATAGGGTTTGGAGAGCAGGGATAGACAATTTTCCTGTTTAATTGCCAAATAATACTGGAAATTAAATGTTAGAATGCTTAGAAAACTCTCAGAGGGTTTCACATTTGTGTGAGAAAAATAACTTTATTATTATACTATGATTTGCTTTCTTTTATAAGGTGAAGTAATTTTCTTTAATTTTTCTACAGATGATATTACCTAAAAGGATTAAGAGAAATAATTCAGAGGCATAAAACTTTCAGCTGAGATTGTTAACACTTTTAATCACAGTTAATGTGACTTCACATATCATGATTGTTCTGTTACCCTTCCTTTTATATTTTAAAAAAGTAGTTAAAATTCCCAATCAATTAAAGATCCAATTACCTGTGATTAATGCAGTAGCAGGAGCCATTACATTAATTTTGGTTTGTTTATTGACTTTTGACGAGTTGAATCTTTCAGTATTGGATAAGCTTCCCCAGAGTCAGCTGGAAACTTTTACCCAAATCTGTGATTCATATTATGTGTCCTTTTCCCATTTTTAGGAAAATGAGAATATCTAAGTCGCCCTGCATGTTTCTTGTCCAAGAGAATCCCATTGAAAGATAAAAAGAAAGGCTTTATGCTAATCTATCACTCACTTTTTCAAAGGAAGATCTTACCTTTACTAACACTTGACAACACTATTCATGTTTCTGCACCAAATATCATGAACTCTTAGGTTACATCTAGAAAAGAACTTCATTAAAACTATAAAATCAAAGTAGTATATTATCCTGAAAGTCAAATTTGACCCTTTTTTTTTTTTTTCATTCTACAGTTGGGAAGATAGGTTCTTGACAAGCCTTACCAATGTCAAGTTCCTAATTAGACACAGGGCTGAGACTAAAACATATATTCACCTCAGTGCTCTGTGCCTTCCTCTTTTCCCTTTTTACTCCTTGATTCCTGTTTATTATTCATCAGCAATCACTTTCTTCTTTTATCTTGTAAGAGCTTCCACTTTCTTTTATCTCCCATTCAACTTTATCTATTAGGTGTTTAGAAAGAGCCTTGCTTTTTTGTTTTTGTTGTCATTTATAGCTTTGTTTTTAAAACCAGATTGATAGCAGTCAAAACCCTATTATAGCCCAATGTGGGTCCCTTGTAAGCAAGTGATGGAATTACTTCTATGTTCACCTAAAACAGAATGCCCATTGAGGGCAGGAGACCTGGCAGGGATGCATGCTATAAATGGACTTCCTTTTGTCAGTCCTGACCTGGCCTTTGATCCAAGTGACTGTCCTTGACCTTATTTGTGGTACCCCAATGTTCAGGGAACAATTACATCCCTGGTGGCAGGGTGCTTATATAAATTGATTCCTTCCATTGGAGAGGTCAGCACTTGTCCTCTCAGAGTAGACGTTAATTCTACGTTTGAATTTATTCTTTTTCTATCAGTCATCTTCCAATATATTAGATGAGAAAAACTTTCTTGGTGCAAATGAAATATCAAATTAGTCCAAGTCCTACCAAGTGACTTAATTTGCTAGGCAATAAATGGATATCTATGGGATTCACAGATCTTACCTAACATATCATCACCCAGAAGCAGCTGGCTTTATAGATTGGAAGAATTGCCTATTAAATGCACCATTACAGCCTGGGCTGGTGTGGCTTGGTAGAGTGGTGCTGGCCTGTAAACTCAAAGGTCACTCACTGGTTTGATTCCCAGCCAGGGCACATAACCAGGTTGCAAGCCAGGTCTTGCTGGGAATCGAACCAGCGACCTATGGGTTTGCAGGCTGGCACCTTACATATTTATTATGTAGTTTAATAAAACTCTTTTTTAAAATCTTTTTCCTTTCCCTACTATTGAAAATAGGATTTGTGGGTACTATGTAGTCAAGACTGCTGAATATTGATAAGATAATGGCAAAATTAGTACATTCCAGATTTGAAACTAGATACAGTAAGATTTTGGATTGTATCCTTTTAAGGGGGCAGTATAAGTAATAGGAGAATAGCTACAGCTGAGAGGTTTGTTTTTATATACTTACATTTTTAGTGGTGTAACTGCAGAGAAAGGAGTACATATAAAATTTGACAGTCCAAGTATTGTATTGTAGTGAATGTTTGCCTTTTTATTTGATCCCCACAATTCCATCTAGTCCCCTTTGGAAGGGTGTCCTGTGTGAGTGTCTGGGGCATAAGTGGCCTGAGAATCCCTCTCACCGTGGTCAGGGAGACATGCAACTACAGCCTAGGGTTGCAGGAAGGTCAGAGCCTAGTCACTCTGACCTGGTACTACAACTCTTCTGACAGTAATGCAGATGAGGAGCTTGTCATCTTTCACTGGGTATAGTAAGTACCCTACCCCAGCCCATGGCTTCTCATCACACTTACCATGCTGGCAGCAGGGGCAAGAGTATGGGCATAAATATGAAAAGGCTGCAGCCAATGGGAGATACCAGCCTCCAGAGACTAAAAGGTCAATGTGTGACTGTCTGTGCCCTGGGACTCCAATAGTCAATGGATAAATTAATAGCCTGGAAGGAGGAATAAATGAATGATAATGAGCCAGAGAGTGTGTGATAGGAGACCAAAGAGAAAGAAATATTTTCCGTTTTTAAAAAAACCTGTAAACCTTTCATGTTATCTCCAAAACATGACTTAGATCTAAGAAAACAAAAATAATGAAAAGATGATTCTTTACTGAAAAAATTAAACCCCCTGAAAGGCCAACGGGGGAGGAGGAAGTCAACTTCAAGAACACTATTAAAGAAAGGAAGAGATAAAAGCCTCATGTATGAAAAGCACTTTACCTCTTTCTGGAATTATGGCAGAAAATATTCTAGTCCATCTGGGATCTAGGTGGTAAGAAACATTTGACTCTCTTGAAAAGAACTGCCCCTAGAGAAGATAGTTCTAGAGATAGAGGAGAGCAGAGGAAAATTGAGAAAATCAGAAGAGGTCAAGTGTAGTTTGTTAAAATTAATCCAGCAGGTAAAGTTCCCATGTTTAACAGCTAATTCAGAGTTGAGTTCTTAGCAAGGTAGCAGCTACTACATACCAAGTACTGACTTGGGTGTTAGGTGGCATATGAGCAATTGGATTCTCCTCTACCACTGGGGTATTTGCTCATTTTCTCTAGTCCTCAATTTTCCAATATCTAAAGTGAGTAGAAAATCTGCACCCTATTTCTATTGAGAAAAAAAGAAAATAACAAGCAACTTAAATTCTCTTTAACCATTACTAATATTTTCCTGATACCCCTTCAGCCACTAGTCCTTAGATTTCACCCAAGCAATTTCTCCTCTTCCTTTTTCCTCCTTCTTCCTCTGCTTCCTCTCCTTTTTCTTCAAATTATTTCTCTCCTGATCACAAGTAGCCCCACAAGCCCTAGAACCCTAGTTCCAAATTAGTTATCCAAGTATTAATTTAATAAAATCAGGTGTCATCCTAAGAAGAATTCTGCTGTTAGAAAAATGAAACTTCATTCCTGACTGGTGGTACAGTGGATAAGGCACTGGCCTGTGAACCCAGGGTTTGCTGGTTTGATTCCCAGCCAGGGCACATAATCAGGTTGCAAGCTAGGTCTCCAGCCAGGTCTGTAGCTGGAGGCAGGTGAAAGGCAACCATACATTAATGTTTTTCTCCCTCTCTGCCTCTCTTCCTTCCCCTCTCTCTAAAAATAATGAATAAAATCTTAAAAAAAAAAAAAAGAAAGAAAGAAAAAAGAAAAATGAAACTTCTACTCGAAGGTTTATATTAGTGTCCTTGTAGTTATACAACTGCTCCACCCAACCCACTGGCCTAGCAGTGCCAAATTCTCTTTGACTTATTTTGAATCTCTGTGGCATTAGGCACCTAGAAAATTTAATTTCTGGCTTATTTTTGGTTGGATAACGCCATATGCCTAGTTCTCACCAATGATCTTTGAACAGAAGTGATGTATTCGTTGATGGAGCATTTAACTTGCTGGTGTTCCTACTCTCTGGAGTTCTTTATTTTCATCTGCTTCAGCAATGATCCAGCTAAAAACTGAGATATGAATGACCTAGATCTCAGGTTTATGGGATCTTACAACAGGCCCTAGTTGACAATTGGTGAACATGTAGCATAAGAGATTAAAAATAATAATAATAATAATCTGAGGCTCTTTGTTATATAGTACAGCTTCTTTTGTTCTGACTATTATAATCTTCCATCCCAGAGACTCTAAACCCACCTATAGTAGCTTTTTAATCATCCATAATTTGTTGCTGATTCTTAAGCTGGTTGCTCTCCCAAATCCCAAATTTCTCTGTCAAGTGGTATGACCTTGTAAAGATAACTACTTTTCTCAAAGTTGTGTTGAAAGGCAGAACATAAGGTTTCACAAAACTCATTTTCTTAGTTTCTTAAATTTTGGCCTTAAAGATAATCCTTTGGTGTTTTTCATGTTCTGAATAAAAGAGAAATTTTTGAAAGGACAAAAAGTAATTCCTTGGGAAAAATCTACTTCTTCTGAATCAAGCTTCTTATAAAACTATTGTTTATTGGTAGCCTATAGTCTTTGGTTCTTCAGAAAGTACAGAGGGTTAGAGTTTGGATATTTTAATTAGTAACAAATAGATTCTAATTCCTGGTTAATAAGTTGCAAGAGAATGAGCTTGAACAAGTTATGTAACATGTTTGAGCTTTGATTTCTTCTCCTGTTAAATGGGGACAACTTTAGAAAATCTCTCTCAAAGTTGCTGTGAGGATTAAGCTAGGTAATATACTTTAAATCTTAATTACTGTCCATCAAATAGCTAATGTTCAACAAATAGTAACTATTATTATTATCTTGAAAGAGTCACATTTTCACTGTCAAAGAAACATTTATGGTAGAAAAATGTTATATATATATATTTATATATGTATACTTTTATTATATATGATAAATACTTAACAAATAAGTAGCATTGTCCTTATCATAATAGTCTGGATGAATGATAGCATACACACACACACACACACACACATCTATATATGCTATCATATATATATATATATATATATATATATATATATATATATACATGTTTCAAATTCAGCCCTTATGAAGTTTTAATAGTGTCATTGTAAATGTTTCTATGGTTAAAAAAAGCATGCCATTCTGCTCTGTAAATGTAATTTTATTGTACGTCTCATATACAGATGAAAGATAATATATATGGGTTTTTTGAAAATTTACCTTTTATTGCATGAAGAAAACAGCCAAGTGAAACTGAAAGGCTAGTTCTATTGTAAAGGGCACATGTGGAAAGGTGACTACCCGGTCTTGTTATCTTATTTTCTGTAAATAGCTTTCTACATTTTTTAGACACGTCATCATTTCCTCTACCCTGTATCACACAAGCACAAAATCACATAAAGATACTTGGAGAAAAGACATAAAACAAGAGAGAAAAAGAGAGAGCTGGACTGAGCAAGCATCCATTGAGAAATACTATATCATGGTTTAATACATGCTTTCCTTTTTTTTTTTTTAAGATACTTTTTTAAAAAATATTATTTACTATTTTTATATAAAGAGGAAAGGAGAGGCAAAGAGGGAGAGAGATAATGTATGGTTGCCTTTCACCTGCCTCCAGCTACGGACCTGGCTGGAGACCTGGCCTGCAACCTGGTTATGTGCCCTGGCTGGGAATCGAACCTGCGACCTTTGAGTGCACAGGCCAGCACCTTTCCACTGTGCCGCCAGCCAGGGCTTCCTTTTGTTAGCTTCTTTCAAACTCATAATTATTCTCTGAAATATATTTTCTCTTTTGTATAGATGAGGATACTGAAGTCCAAAGGGAGGCGTGAAATTCCCCAGGAAAATTCCTAGGTTCATATATCTATTCCGAAGTAGTGTTTGCATGGACACTGAGGTTGTACTGAAAATAATTGAACATTTTTCAGTGTTGATTACCTAAAATTACTGATGGAGATCTTGGAATCAGAAGAAGCCATCTTTTCCAGTGCCTCTGGTCTTTGCCTTGGGACAAGATCCACAGAAAACTGTTCTTTTTCAAGAAACAAATTGTAGGCTTTAGCAAACAGTGTTATGCAATGGTCACCATTGTTAGATTCTCTGGGCTAGGCGAAGGCTTCTTCAGCTGTAACACAAAAAGCCCTCTCTGCATCCCATGCCTGAGTGAGAGTTTACCTAAAGTAGGTACATGTTTTGCCTCTCACTTATTTATGTTCATTAACAGCGCTATTCACAATAGCTAAATGCTAGAAACAGCCTAAGTGTCCATCAGCGAATGAATGGATCAAAAAAGCTGTGGTATATTTACACAATGGAATACTACGTAGCAGAAAGGAAAAAGCAACTCCTACCTTTTGCGATAACAGGGATGGAACTTGAGTATCATACTTAGCGAAATAAGTTAGGCAGCAAAAGACAAATACCATATGATCTCACTTAATACAGGAAACTAATGAACAAAACAAACAGACGAGCCGAATGGAACCAGAGACATGAAAATAATTAAAACATTGCTGATTGGACATATAATATGCAACTTTAACACCTAACCCTTTCCATACCTGCTTTAAAACAAATTTATCTTGCTATACATACATATATATTTTCAAGGGTCTTGTCCCCCTTTAATCATCAAATCGAAAAGATCTTGATTTATTTCTTCTATCTGGCACCAAATTAATTATAAAAGCTGTATGTTAATATTACCTTCCTGTAGAGCAACAGCTTTTATTACTTTTGAAGCAAACGTTCCCATTTTACGGCAAAACTTCCCAGTATAATTCAGAAAATCCAAGCTGATGAATTTAGGTAAAGATTTAAATGGAAGTGTTTTATCTTTTAATCACTCAACCAAGCTGTAGTTCAGTAGCATAATCTGCTTAAATTGTACAAGTCCCCACATCCATAGGAATCAAATGAAAGCAAGGTTTATGGCATTTTTCTGTCATTTGTAGCAGTAACTCTCCTGGATGGATTGCTGGGATTCACCCACCCAGGGGAATTAGTGCATGCCAGCCACTCGGCCAAATCCAGCATGGTTTAGTGCAGTTCCAAAGTCACCCCTGCCTTCTGGCTGTGTGACAGCCAGTGCCGGAGTTCTTTGTGAATCCATCATATTGTTCTTACAGAAGTGGAAGAAAAAGGAAAAAAAAAAAAAAAAAAAAAATCCACATAAGATAAATGAAATCTGATGTACACTTCATCGACCTTTAAGAGGGGCAGTATTTGATTTAATAATCCAAGGTGGGTTTACTTGTACCGTTCGTAGCTTAAGAAGGTTACAGAGCATGGCTGTGCTGGGGTTGTTTCCTTTTTCAGCACCAAACCCTTAGAACAAAAGGAAGGATTGGAATCCTGAATGTCTAGACTTGCACACTGACTGGTGTTATTTTCCCGGAAGGCAACAGGCGAGGAATGGGGGTTGCCAGCTGGATGGAATCACTTTTTTTCTAGTCTGCTGATTCTCCTAGGCTGGTCTGCCTGCAGTGGGTAAAGAATCAGGGTCCTCATTATAAACCCCTCATGGTGCTGATAGCTTCAGCAGCAAAGCAAGTTGCTGAAGATTGCCTCTTTTGTTCAACGTATTTTTTATTTTATTTATTGATTTCAGAGAGGTAGACACTAATTTGTTATTCCACTTAATTATGCATGTGTTGATTGACTCTTGTATGTGCCCTGACCTGGGGGGATTGAACCCACAACCTTGACCTATTGGAGTGACGGTCTAGAAAACTGAGCTACCAGGCCAGGGTAAAGATTGACTCTTAAGAGTTGGTTAGGCAAAGTTTGGTGTTTATGTGGTTTAGGACTTCAGACAACCCCAAACTAAGACTGACTCCAGGCCTGCCTAAGTCGATGGCTAGCAGGAATGCAGTGTCTGTCAGCCAGGAGAAGATTAAGCAGGGACCAATCTTTTATCATTTATTTTCTTTTACCCTCTTTACTTTTTCTTTTTACTTTTCTCCCCTTGCATTTATTCTTTTTTTTTCTTATTTGCCTTGTACTCAGCTTACTTTCCCTTTTATTTTTGTTTGTCTTGATCCTTTTTAGTTAGCTACTACATGGGAGTCTTATTAAAAAACCCCTTTTCTATTATATTGCTACTGATAGATATTTGTTTCCTTTTATGGGCAAATATGCAGGTGATACAAAGAGTCTTTGTGTCATTGATGATCACATGGCCAGAAACTATTTTTCTTTTCAAGCAAATTTGAAAATTACTGCTCTTATCTTAATACTTGAAAACCCTTTCTTTATAGTTGTTCCTAAAAGTTTAAGGCTTTGAAAACTGGGCAAATTAGTGTTTAAATTATGAACCTTTCACTTTAAACAATAAAACATCAACAATGAATGAATAGAATACAGTTTGTAGGATTACATTGGTTGCCATGAAACCTATCCTTGAGCAAGCCTCTTTAATAAGAGCACAGTTAGATGTCACATGCAAACAGCACAACATATCCTTGTTCTGGAAGTTTCAAACCCATCTTATGAAAATGATATTTAGGAGCTATTCTGTAGGATTAAAACAAAAGAAAGGTATGCTATGGGACACAGACATTCCATGATTCCAGAAAAAGAATACAAGACAAAAATTATATTCTTAATGTGCCAAATGGAACATCCAAAGGACATTTATAAAATTATTTTGTTGGTATAAATGACAGAATTGCCATTAACTCATTCTGAGACCCCATTCTCTCATTCTTGAAAGGCAGTGATCAATCATCACTTAAATTTCTTCTTGTTCTAATATTCTGACTCTAAGGACAAATGGTGGGTACCTCCAAAAACAATACTATAAATTCCTTAATCTGTTAAGGTCCTAAGTGGCATAGACTTTGACCATATTATTTCAACTGATTTATTTTACCACTCTTCAGTAATAATGTTAATGATAGTTTTTACTTAGTTACCTTCCATCTTTGTTTGGACCGTGTTCCTGGGTTGGGCCTGGAGGTAAAGGGGAGTTACCAAATGATGGAAAAAAATGAGAGTTTTTGACTGTTTATCCTAAGCTTCATTCTGGCTAGATAGAGATGCATAAATGTCATAATAATTTGTGGGTAAGGCATTAGTAAATTAAGTGTACCCGTGAAAAAACTGAATAGTCAACATTCAGCTAATTCATTCAAGGTCATGAGATCTGAAACATGGCTGCTTGATTCCAAGAATGCTATACAATCTCCTGTTGCCAGCTCATTAGATGACTTTACTGCTATTTCTAAGCTTCTCCTGTGTTCACTTCCAGATTAGAGACACGGAATGAACGGCATGCCATTTCTCCTATTAAAGGGCAGAATTACAAAAATGAAATCAGAAACATACCACACCTCTTTCCTGTCAACCTGATGCACTTCACGCTACCACTGTATTCTTTTGGTCAAAGTAGAATCCAAAGTCAGTGGTACCTGGATGTGTATTTTATCTGTTGAGATGGCAGAGCAGTCTTCTAGCAAAGGGAATGGCTAATGAAAGCTACTAGAGGCAAAGAATAGCTGGGAAACACAATTTATCTATTTTGTAAGAATGAGGAATTGGATGATGAAGGCTTGGAACCTCTTTTTATGTAACTCATCAAGAATAGGAGGAATGAACAGCTTAATTTCCATTTTGTGAACTTCTAACTGAAAATGGGGCTAGTTAACCACAATACCATCATCATAATCTGGATGTAATTTTCCTATAACTTGAGAAAAGAGACATTAAATAGACATTAATATTCTTTCTGAGATATAGTTAAAATTCCCACTTGCTTTACTCATTTATACAATGGATTACCACTCTTTATAAAATAAATACATTATTTTAGTGATCACATCTTGGGTTCTGTGTGATATATATTCTCCCCTTCCAGAAAGCAAAACACTATTGATGTAATAGGAGACTGAGTTCTAATTGTTCATAACTCACACCATGAGGAAAGTTTGCTTTCAGCATGAGACATTCTAAAGCTAAATAAGCCATATCTTATTGTCTCTTAAATTCTTCCAGAGTGTTATTCTATTTCTTTTTGGTGTGTGTGTGTGTGTGTGTGTGTGTGTGTGTGTGTGTGTGTGAAGGAAGTATGGCAGAATCTAACTTGATTTCTAATGAGCTAACCTTGCATGGCAAGGTAATACCATCCAATTTTAAACTTCCCCACTCTTGTTTTCACTGCAGGTTCCACTCCCTTTCATCTAACTGCAAAGACAACAAAGGCTCTCCTAGCTCCCAGGGAGACAGTTCACATTAAGGGTTTGTAGAACTGAGCTTGTTTATCTGCCACACAAAAATATTTGTCTCTCAGCAACAAAGGAAAGCTGCCATCTTGAGGTCACTCTAATTACCCAACTCTATGCAAGAAATAGTCTAAAAGGAACCCTTTCTACCCCTCTTTTAATGATCATTTGTTCCCTAATGCTTAAGAAATTAAATTGAATATACCAAATAAAGGTAGAGAAATGACAGATTCAAAGTACATTGAGCCAGTGCTTAAGCAAACACAACGACAGGTTTCTTTAATCTCTTACTATGATTTAAAATGAGCTAAGAA
Organism: Noctilio leporinus; assembly: GCA_004026585.1. NCBI lineage: Eukaryota > Metazoa > Chordata > Mammalia > Chiroptera > Noctilionidae > Noctilio > Noctilio leporinus. The sequence continues at coordinate 220,565 of PVIW01000563.1, read as the reverse complement.
TTTACATAGGTATTAATTCCACTTTCTAAAATGTTAGTAAAATCATACCTTCTTCTTATGCCAGCAAGTATACCAAAAAGTAAGAAAACTGACTTGTTTTTTTGAATTATTAAAGGCAAGTTAGTGTACAGGTTGCATTAAATTTAGAATGCTATATGGCAAATTTCAGGGAGACTGACGTTAAAAAACAAACCACCATGTGAAATAATAATAATTATTTTAAATCATGAAAGCTACTTCATGCATCCAAAGTTTCATGGTTATAAAGCTTCTTAAATTGCCTCATTTCCTTTGATCCTCTTTGAAACTGAAAGTCAACTATAACACATCTTTTTTTTTTCCAAATAAAAGAATTAGAAACACTTATCTCAAATTAGTTGACTTCTAATGTCTAATATGTGAAAGATTCTGTAGCAATTTCATATGTAAGTCAAAATTTGTGACAATTTGAACTGCTTTAATGTTTGTTTTCTCTTTTAAAGGATAAATATATTTTCTCTCCTAAGGAAGTGAGTTAAACTGTGCAAAAAGACTGCTAACAAAATAATTAAATTACTTAATAAAACATTATTTAACAAGCTTTTAAAAACACTTGAAAACATACAGCGACTATACCAAAATTGATGGACCAATTAAAAACTCTATTAATTAACTTATCAAACTAATTTCCTTTGAGATTTCCATTAAGATGTAATCTGTGTGGACAATAATCTACTTATTGGGCATTTCAGGAATTCTATTAAAATTTAGCATTATTTTACTTTTTGTTTGACCGATTTGAGACATTTTTAGTGTGTGTTTACAACAAGAGAAAATTCCATTTTGTACACAATCTCCTTTCTTTTTCTTTCCCTCTCTTCTTTTTCTTCCTTTCTTCCTTTTCTCTCTTATTCTTTCTTTCTTCCTTTTTTCCTTCCTTCCTTCCTTTCTTTTTTTCTCTCTTTCTTTCTCTCTTTCTCTTTTGAGTATAGGATTTTGCATATACACCATACCTCACACACACTTGTATAGTCTCACCCATTCTCAACATTGCCCACCAGAGTGGCACCTTTGATATTCCTACATTGACCCATCATTATCATCCAAAATCCATAGTTTACATCAGAGTTCACTCTTGGTATTGTGCATTCTATGAGTGTGAACAAATGTATAATGACAAAAATCCATCATTATAGTATCATACAGAATAGTTTCATGGTTCTAAAAATCCTGTGTACTACCTAGTCATCACCACTCCTGCCAAATTTCTAGGATCTTCTTAGTTTAATTGAAATTTTTATTTTGATATTACTGTGGATTCACATGTATTTGTAAGAAGTTATAGAGAGATTCTTAGGCCTTTTTTTCTAGTTCCTTCCATGATAACAACTTGCAAAATTATAGTACAATATGACAAGCAAGATATTGAAATTGATGCAATCAAAAAAAGAACAATTATATAACATAAGAACATCTCATGTTACCTCTTACAACAACACATTTTCCTCCATGCTCCACTCCTTTCTTAACCCTAGACCATAGCTAATGTGTTTTTAATGTCTATACATTTGTGTTTTATATATATATATGTATATGTATATATATACATATATATATACACATAGTGATATATATATATATATAATTATAGTATTCCAAAACTTTGGTGTACTATGTTTAATCATTCATTCATTGAAGGACATCTGGTTTGTTTTGACTTTTTTGGCAATTATGAATAAAACTATTACATACATTTGTGGATAGGTGTGTGTGTGGGTGTGTGTGAACATATGCATTTCTCTGATACAAAGCCAGGAGTATGATTGGTGGGGGCTATGTTACTTGCAAGTTTAATTTTTTGAGAAGGACCAATCTGCTTTCGGAAGGATTATGCCATTTTACAATTTTACCAGCATCATTTTATATTCCTGTCAGATTTTTGCTTTCTCTTTACCATTCTATTTTCTTATGCCTGTGTCTAGAGTTTATAGTTGTGCTGAACAGAAAGAACATGAGGAAAATATGTCCATGCTATCTTCTCAAGAGCAGAGGCCCTGTCTACAGTCTTTGATTTAACTGAATTTTGAACCTATATAGAAACTTGTGTTTTTGTTATGCTGCCTTTTTAATCCTCTGATTTTCTTCATCTGAAGTGAAATACTTCCACACTTTTAGGAACTAGCTAATAATGTCCAGCAACCACTTTTATAAGTTTCTATTATTTTGTGTTATCTTCAAAATGATCATTTTCAGTGCTTTGATGTTATGAAAGCTTCAAATAGAAATGTAACACATAAACATTATTTATCTCCCTGGATAACCTTGTGTGATACAAAATGGTTTTAATATTAGATTTTCTTGTTTTGTTTTTGCAATGCCAGCTTCATGGCAGAGCAAACATTATTATGGTTTGTATTAAACACTAGCCATGGAAGCTAAGCAAGGCACCACTTAGAGTGTGTACTCTTTTGATCAAATTATTAAGTGTTTTCAATATGCCCTAAAACATTAGAGTTAATTATTTCAACAACTTGTTTTCTCCAAGTGTTGGAATATATATATGTACTTAAGCCCCTGAGTTGAAGTGGTTCTTTCTGGGCCTCTTTAATTTTACATGACAAGTGCATTGCTAAAGAGTTAGAATTATTGACTCACAGAGTGTTAGAGCTGGAAAGTCACTTGCAGGTTAACCTCTCAGAGTGTGGCCATGACAGTATGCCTGGGTTACATGGAGTGTCAGCATTGAGGAACGTAGTTTCACATTGTTAACCTGTAAATAAAAGGCTAAAGTGAGAGTTTACAAGCATTTACCTGAGATCCAAAAGAATAGCAATTTGAGAAGCACTGACTGATTCAGACAGAAACCCAGTAGTGTTCTCATTGGGAGGCAAAAGGATATATATTTAGGAAACAGGGAAAGGGAACAATTATATCAATGAAAGGAAATAATCACTTAATGGGAGGCGTTTCTATAAATGCATATAAGCTAACATAGTGATGCTAATTCTAAGAGCTGTTTTTCCTTTTTTAATTTTTTGAACCCTGCAACCATCAGTTCAATGGTTATAATATCATAATATCTGTTTCCCAGAAAGTATTTGGGAGATATATTGCTGCTTTAGGGCCAGTCCAAGGTTATTTTGTTTTAACACTGCAGAGATTTGAGGCATAAAGATATACAAGGCTATTCTTCTGAGATGACAGCTTTGACTTCATTTCATTATTATTTTTTAATTTGTTTAAAACTGTATTTACTTTTAGAGAGAGGAGAAAGAGAGAGAAACATCAATGTGTGCTTGTCTCTTGTAAGCCCCTAACTGGAGACCTGGCCTGCAACTCAGGCATGTGCCCTGATTAAAAATCGAACCGGTGACCCTTTGGTTTGCAGGCAGGCACTCAATTCACTGAGCCACACCAGCCAGGGCTGACTCCATTTTAACGTGGCTCTATTGTTTTTATAACACAGAATAAATCACATATATTCGAAAATATGGAGAATAACTTTTGAACTCTTACATTCTTAAAATTATATATGAATTTGGATGAGAAAAATGATAAGGTATTGTTATTCTGTTTTGTCTTGTCTTTAAAACTATTGTTCCTCTTTTGAAAAAGACTCATAACATTGGACTATTATATTTAACTTGAGTTTTTGTTGATAATTTTCTATTTTGTCATTTTGATGCTAGCTCATACAACCCAGTGTTGCTAGTACCTAAGAAGTGGCTTTGCAAAGCAAATAGAGTTGATATTGAAGTGAAAGTTAATTTTGCTGTTACCATTCAAAAATATTATTTGTGACCTTGTATAACATTTTTAAAAACTGTTGTGTCAGCATATTAACCAGTATTTATTTACTTTGGGTTGCTTGAAAATTATGTCTCAAATTATACTATAAACGCTCAATCCCATCATTTTATTTCTTCAATTATGCATGTACTTCCTTCAAAAATATTTCCATAGTGCCTATTTTGTGCCAGTAAAGTGCTAAGGAATGGAAGAAGAGTGGTAAACAAAAGCTACATGATTCTGTTCTTTTTATATCCATGATCTGGAAGGAAAGATAGGAAATAAATAGAATATAAAATAGGATATAAGTAAAGAAAACTTACAATGAAAATTTGGCTTTATAGCATATGTAAGTAATGAAAAATTTGGTAGGTGATTATTGGTACAATCTTTGGGTATGCATAATTTCACAGTTTCAATGTTTTACATCATTTACATTTTTTCAAATGTATCCATTTCAAAATCTACATTTCCACAAGAAACATTTTTCTAGATAACTAAAAAATCTGAAATACAAACATTTAAACCATGAAAATAATAATAAAAAATTATTTAGGACATGAATACTAGAGGTGGAACAGAGGAGGTTTTCCCCTTAAAATTTAAGCAATAAATCTCCCAGTGGAGAACATTATATGACTCTAGTCACAGTTATAGGCAAATAAGTACAGGTAATCTAGTAATTGCAGATTATGAAGACTTATGTGAGAAAGTGAGGTTTTGTTATTAGTATGAAAATAAACCTAGGCTTTTGTGAATAAACCCAAAGTAATAACTCCATGAGCCTGTGACACTTGCAGAGGCATTTTAAAAACAAAATCAAAATGATGGAAGAAAATTACCAGCTTTTTTGCAAAGAAAAATAAAAAGCCTCATCTGGGTACAATAGAATGGAGAACAAAATAAAATACACAAGTGAGCACATGTTTGAACTCCCCTCAGGGCTTTTCAGGGTTCCATTAAAAGGTGAAACTTAGGTCCTTAAAGAAATTTGATGTTACCTTTAACTATAGATACCCAAGTCTATTTTTGGGTTAAGAGAGAAAGGAAGGGGGCAGAGGTGAGAGAGGAAGGGTGAGCATTATGTCCCCAACCCTAAAATCTAATTTTATAGAATCAGAGATAAAATGAAATTTTATTGTGGCTAAAAGGATTATTTAATTGAAGTATTCATACAGTTTGGTAGTAGAAATAGGGTGAGCCAACATATTTGGAATTTACCCCTGAAAATATTATTTGGGTAATTCTATTGTATTTGTTCACTATGTTTCTAAATATTCCGTACGTTGTTTTTGGAAGTGTGCGATTTGAACATATTTAATAGAAACCTATTAGTAAAATTTTTGTGTGTGTGTTGGGGAAGGTCAGGCAAAGGGAATGGGCTTGGGCTGAGGTGAAGCCAAGTCTATTCCAGTTAAATTGTCAACTTTTGCCTCAAGCAATAAGCAATTCTCTGTTTGCTGCTCCTTAAAGAGAGTATCATTTTCATGCTGTTATTGGTTGGAGAGAGCTCAGCATGGAAATCAAAATGGTGAATTTCTTTATGTGACCCATTTGTCCAATGTCTCTATTAGTCTACATAGAAAAGGTACCGTGCTCTTTTCCCCTCATGCTATCCTGGATCCACTCTGCATATTTCCCCTTCTTGCTCTGAGCCTTGGAAAGGGAACCCTCGTCTCCTGCCTTACTTCATCACTTGTTGTGGCTTTAGCCAATCCTGGGCAATTAGGTGTGTTTTCATCAGAGCTCCCTCCCGGCTTTGTGTAGAGAAACGTTAGCACTGACTCTGTTCCTGGGCTCCTACTGCTCCACCCAGGTGTCCCTCCCTCCTCCAGGGCTCCTGTTCTGAATGGGCTTCACTAATGCTCACTTGCACCGAATATGTAAATTGAATTGCATAGTTTCCTTTGTCTCCTAGTCATCCTGCATATGTATTAGCTTGTTTGCTTTCATTTCTCACCATGTTGATCTGTGGTTTGTTGAGGATGTCTAAAAAGAGCTGAGTTTAGACAGTTGCCATAATTTGACAGAAATTATCCAGTGCACTTTTTCATGGCCTGTGTTACAGTCAGAAAATAAACATGATAGATAATTAATAGTTTTACTAAGGTAGATGCTTACATGCCAGAAGGAATGATACATAAATATTAGAAATTCTATTATTAGAAATTCTATGTTATTTTTTCTTAATTTAAAGCATTAGGAAGATACTAAGCTTTAGCAAATGAATCAACAATTGTACATACGATAAATTCTTTAAAAACTTACACTTTATTGATAATGTGTATTATTAAATGGTGATAGTTGAATGAGAGTGTTTTGAAGAACTCTATATAGGATTTTTTCTTCATTGTCAATAGCGTCTGTTTTTAAGTCATCTTTTGACACATTCGTGTTTTGCACTGTTTGCATTCTGTTGATGTGGGGGTTCACTCATTTGCCACTTTGCTACAGTTGGATAATTATTTTTAAAATAATAACTTGAAGCCCTAGCTGGTGGCACAGTGGATAAGGCGCCAGCCTGTGAACCCAAAGGTCGCTGGTTTGATTCCCCAGTCAGGGCACATAACCAGGTTGCAAGCCAGGTCTCCAGCCAGGTCTGTAGCTGGAGGCAGGCAAACGGCAACCATACATTGATGTTTCTTTCCCTCTCTGCCTCTCTCCCTTCTCTCCCTTCCTATCTCTGTGGAAATAATAAATAAAGTCTTTAAAAGAAAAACAAACAAACAAACATTATCTTAAAAAAAAAACTTGAAAATGTAAACACCACTGACCATGCATGCTCAATAAACATCAATTAAAGCAGAATAGCACAATGAATCTAGTGTATGCATATTAACATTTCTCCTTAATGTTATAGACTCACTGCTAATTGACAACTTCTGAGACCATTCTTGTTGGTTGGAAGAGACCATAATATTTTGTTTATTTTGATGAACTTCATCAATGATATAGTATCTTCATACTTGATAGTCCAGCTTGTTGACAGCACAATAATATGGGAAGTGATGTTACTTAAACAAATTGACATTCTACTTCTTGTGTAATGATCTGGTTTACAGACACACCAATCGAACATATGCATTAAAGACAAGTTACTAGTTACTTTAGTGAAAAAGGTAGTAGGGTTTGTTAAGATAAAAAGGAGGGTCGGTGGGACCTAGTAATGGCAGTAGAAGAAATGTACTTAAAATTCTTGTGAAAACTGTTTCAGGGTAAGAATTTTCTATGGTAATAGTTACATTGCTCTAAAACTCTCTACAGGCTAACATTGACTTTGTAATATTTCTTTCCATGAAGCAATACCTTAAAAAATGGACAGCTGGGCCTGAGTTTATCTTGGTTACCAGAACAGTAACACATTATTTAAGTAGAGATGTAAGAGTAAGTACAACAGACAGATGGAAAATACCTTCTATCCTACTCCCCATGCAAATGACAACAGCTTCCATTCATCAAAGTGCTCTCCAGCTTTGAGCCCTTATAAGCCTTTTTATCACGTGTTCTTAGAAGACAAAAACCAACCCACTGAAGTTAGTAGTTGCCATAAATCTTTTGCTTTAACAATAAATAAATAAAGGATTAATTGAAAAGTATGGTTCTATAGACCAACACCTATAGACATTCTGACCAAGATCTTTAGAAAAGTTGAGGTTAAAACCCCAAGAATCGAATCAAAAAAAACCTCCGGAGAGAGCCATTGTGAAGAATGAGCCCCAAACATGATACTCACTTGACTGAGGAGCAGTTAGAACTTGGTATGATGTTAACAAAGGTAACTTTATGATGAATGGAATTTAAATATCATCTCTAGGACCTGAGATGATATGTGGATTGGCTCTTCATTTTTGATGTTTTGACAGAAGCCATCAATAAAGAGACTTTTAAAAACCCCAGAGTTTTGGAGGCCATTTTACTTTTCCATTATCATTGACATCATTCTCTAATATCCAAGAGCTCTTAGAGATATCATGACAGCAACATTTATCTGGCCCACAGGCTGGTGGTCCAACCAGGGCTGCAGAATATTCCCACGGCTGTGTGGAACCAGTTTCTTAGTGTCAGTGGCTCCACCCAGCAGGAGCCTTCTTTACTAGACAACCACCATGTATCTTTTGGATTCCCTTTTCAGGACCTTCACATGACTAAGGCCCAGGCTTGGGGAGGTAAGTAAGAGACACTTCTTTTTGATGCTTACTGCTATGTGGCTGCTTTGATTAAATTCTAAGTCAGTCTAAACAAAACACAATATAATTTCTAGCCTGTGGATGACTATAGCACCAGAGCCATGCTTCCAGCTTATAGTTGTCTAAAACTGTACTTGCCCGTAGATAGGTTCCCTTTCATTACTGCTATTTTTAATGAAACTAGTTGTTGTCCACAAGGCTGGTTTCACAAGAGATACCTCTCTCTGGACAAATCCTAGCTATGATCAGCAGTCAGAAACTCAGAATTACTATAATTTCACAAAATTCTTTTCTGCCCTTTTACCCCTAGCCCACATTGCCTTCTTGTTTTTTTTTTTTTTTTCCCTTCCTTTTGGGCATAAAGCAACTATCTGGATGACACCCATCCACCTAAACTGATAAACAGGAAAGAGTGGAAGTAAATTTTTCATCTGGCTAGTAACAAGTACATAGAGTTCATACTTCCACATAAGCAGAGAATAAAAAGAATACTGCCATCAAGTTTTAAATTGACTATTGTGTTTGTGTATGTGTGTGTGTGTGTGTGTGTGTGTGTTATGTGTATACATTTCTAAAGTAACTCAAATTTATACATTTTAGTTACTGTGAACAACATTTTAATTTATTTCAAAATGATAAATGGCATGTGGTTGGTAAGAGGTGAAAACTCTCTTTCGTAAGCAAATTTGGTTATTGGAAACAAAATCTGTATTTTACTTGGGATCATTCTCATGAAGTCTCAGGTTGGAAAAAAGTTCATTAACATTCCTGGTCGAAAAGAGGTGGGTTAATTTTGATGTTTGTGCTGAGTCTTTCCTTAGCTGCAGTCAACATAGTTCTCACTTACTAGTAAGTCTACAGCTGTTGACATTTTGGTTTCCAATTAATTCAAATATGTTTCTTTCTAAAATACCAATGTTCCTTTCCAATCACTGCCTTTTAAATATTTGATAAAATTCTTGTGGGTAAGCAAAACTTAAATGGGGTGGAATAGAATGAAGACTGTCTGAGAAAAGCTGTCACAAAATACCAGGAGTTACAATTGAGAGTCGAAAAAATCATATTCATTTTAGAAGTAGCTTATATCCTGCTCCATACTTTTTGCAACATGAAAATTTTTAATTGTAATCATTTACATTGACAGAATATGGGGTGAGGTGGAGGTGTATAACATTAGCAAGTTAGGATTTAATTTATGGGCAACTTTGGAAAAACAGTTTTAATATTTTCTGCTCCTAATTACTTAATTTACATATTATTTCAATTCTCATTCCATCAGTTCTCATGAGTTATACTAAGAATGACAGTATGAAAGAAATAAAGTATGACTGGGTGAAGAATGAAGAAGTGTGAATTCTAGCACTGACTGTGGATCGCAGTCTATGACATGATCACTTAGGAAGCTTGAGTCTTAGATTTTTTTTTTTATCTGAACAGCAAGAAAGTTGGATTTGACACACGCGAAAGTCATTAAGGAGTTTGATTCATTGGCTCCAAAAGTGGGGCAAGAAAGTTGTATTTTTTCAAAACTTTCTTCAAGTGCTTGTGATCCATAGCCAAGCTGAGGAAAGCAGATTTTCATTGTTGTAGAAGATTGTGTGTCCCCACATTTATATCATGAAGCCCTAGTGTCCAATGCAACTGTCTTTGGAGATAGGGGTTACAAGGGGGTAATCAAGGTTACACGAGGTCATAGAGGAGAGACCCTCATTTGATAAGGTTAGTAGAAGAATAGCAGAGACACCAGAGCTCTTGCCCTTTCTCTTCCTATCATGTAAAGAAACAGCCAGAAGGCTAGTCCTAGAGACCTCCCGTCAGAAAATAAATTGGCTGGCACCTTGATCTTGAACTTCCCTAGCCTCCAGAAGAAATTTCTATTGTTTAAGCCCATGACATTTTATTATTGCAGTCTTAGCTGGCTAATACACTCAGCAAGCATTTTACAGATGATAGTAGTGAGGGTGGGCAACATCTATAGCAAAGGTCCCCAAATATCATAAGTTGAACACATTGGGGAGTATTGCTCACTGACATGACATCCCAAGTGGCAGGAGGATGACATGTTCCATTCAGTGATTCAGAGATCTGAGCCTTTTCTGATCATCATGCCACAGACCTCTACACAGCTTCCCCCCATAACTCTGAGTAAAATAAATAAAAATATAAGTTTCAAAGAAGTATTACTGAATTTATATGGGAAATTTTTATTTATTTATTTATTTTAAATTAAATTTAGTATTGTTGTATTACATTCATCCCATTTCCCCTCCCTTCTCTCCCCTATCCCACCCACCCATTCCCCGAAAAGTCGGTCCCACTTGTTGTCCATGCCCATAGGTCCTCCATGCTAGTTCCTTGACTAAACTGCCCCCCTTTTTTGTCTCCCCACTCCCAAATTTTAGATGGACTCTTAGATTTATATTAGACACTTCTTGCATTTTGGTAGAAGTTTTTTCTTTGCAGTTGAGTCTAAAATAGATAGTAAATTTAATTCATTTTTAGTAGTCATTTCCTCTCTTTGATACTATGTAATTTTGTTTAAATCACTTAAGTAAGCACTCTGCTTATGTGTGTATAGGTGTGTATACATTTGCCTTAGGCAAAAGTAATTCATGAAAAGAACAGGCAGTTAATATGGACAAAAGTTACTAGAAAACCATTTGTTTTGTCTTTGTACATTTTGTATTTTTTGTTATGTGGTGGGGTTCAGAACACACTATTGCAAACACATTACCTTGGTATATTAAATATCTTAATCTGATGAAGTTTGAGAAGACAGCAGAAGCATCAAGGTCAATGACTTATTTTAACTTCAGTTATAATATTAATAATTGCTGAATATAAAAATACTACAATGTTATTTGAGTTACAGATTATGTAACTCAGAATATGTCATAAGCTTTTACATATTGTATTTATTATGAAAATTTACTGATTTTAAAATCAATATAAAATAATTTGTAGAAGTAAAGGAAAATAACTGCTTGGATATATAGTTAGCTTTTTACAATGCTTATATTAATGTCATCTTTGAAATAACTCCAGAAATTGATGCAATTATTTTGTTTTCTGAGTTCAGTAACATAGTAATATTGTATGCAACTCCCAGTTGAAATCACATGTTCTTTCTCCCAAATTTATGCATTTTGATTGAATAAAAATTGTATGTGCATTTCTTATATGTCAATTTATTGTTATTATTATTATATTCTGATAAGCTTTTATCTTTGTGATTATAGATTAAATCACTGCTCCTGAGAGTTAGGAGAATTGCTCTTGAAAGATGAAGATATTCACATCAGTCATCCATGAATAAAGTTATTTTTTTTTAAATAAATTCTGGCTGGTGTAATTAAGAAACTGATCAATCATTTTATAGTAGGGAAACATGGACATTAGGTGTCATAAATAAAAATTTATAATTGTTAAATCTCAAAGCAACTTTTCCTGACTTTAGTAATTAATCAATCTTAAGCCAAGGGCTACCACAGAAACTATAAAATGTGTACAATGTGTCTTTAAATAGGTGCATTGTATAGTGTGTGAATTGCATCTCAAAGTTTTTCAAATAACAAAACAAAATGTGTAACTTTTAAACCAGAATTAATTTGATATGGCAGTGGAAATTGAGAAAGTAAATAGAGATTTGTAAAATGTTGGCAGAAATAAATTCTAATGTAACAGTGCAGTAACATAAAATAATCAATTAAAATGATATTTCTCAGATTACATTAAAATGTAGTGTGTATGTTTTCTATAAAAGAAATACTTTTAAAAAACAAATAAAGGTTAAAACTAAAATCAATGTATGAGACTAGTATGGCGACAATGTATTAGAAATTTTATATCCTGTCAAAATAAAATTAAGCAACAAAAATATTAGAAAAAGAGATGAATGATGTGATGTACAGGTCAAACCCCCCTGCCCCCCAAAACCCCAACAACGTATCACTGAAAACACAACCTTACAATGCTGCCTCAAAATAGATTGAACAATAAACATATTTAGCTGAAAAACCTTAATGCATCTTTCCCGGAAGCTGGTAGACTAGGAAGGATAAAAATAAAGACAGAGGAGACTTCTGGATTCAGCTCCAACACACAAAAGGTATGGAAATTGTCACTCCCTTTCTCACGGAAAAAAACCCAAAAAACTGAAGGAACTGAAAATCAATGACTTTCCTTAGACCCATCAAGGAGGCAACTGAGAGTCGGGGGTAAGTTGCCACCACACAACCAGGAGAGAAGGGCAAATCCAGGAGTCCCAGCTGAGACTAGTTTATCTAAAGCAGAAACTCCTGAAGCCATAAACTAAATTGCTGGTGGGGGTGTGGACTAGCAGGAGACTGAGAAATTGCTGGTGGCCTTTAGTCTTATAGGGGTCCCAATCACTGGGGGAATTTTCCCTCTCTAAATTTTACCAGATTGTCACATTGAAATATCAAGAAAGATCTCCTTTGCTCTGGCCAGGGAAGAGTATTGGCTCTGGCTGGAGAGAAAGACCCACAACAAAGACATCTTTCCATGGGGAAAAGATTTAACAGAACCTTTTCCTACCAGGAGAGTATTTCTAATACTCAAGCTCCCTATAGCTTTCTTGTCTGACCTCGGGGTAGAAAAGCCACACCACTGTAGAAACAGTTGTCCACTAAAAAAACTGAGACGTTATCATGAGATTTTATAAGATTATCGTATATGTTTTTGTACTAAACAGCAATATTTTGATTACTGTCATTGTATGGTATGGCTTGAAATCAGGTGATCCTTCCACGTTGCCTTCTTTTCCCTATCATGTTGAGTATTTTAGGCTTTTTTGTTTGTCTATATAAACTTGAGAATTAGTTCATCAATATCTACAAAGTACTTGACATTTTAATTGGGATTGTTTTTCATCTATAGATAAAAGATAGAAGTACATCTTACCAATAATGAGTCTCTCAATCTATGAAAACAAAATACTGCTCCATTTACTTTGAATTTTGATTTCTTTAATCAGAGTTTTGTAACTTTCCACATATAAACTTTATGAATATTTTGGTAGGTTTATAGCCCAATTTTCATTTGGGGGTGCTTTTGCTAATGGCATTTTTATTTCAAATTACATATTTTAATGCAAATATGTAGGGAAACAATTAACTCTTGTATTTTAATCTTGTAGTCTGTGAATTTTCAATACTCCCTTATTAGTTCCAGGAAGATTTTTGTTAATTCTTTGGAATTTTCTACATGGACAATCGTATCATGTATGAATAAAGGCACTTTATTTCTTCCTTTCCAATGTGAACACATTTTATTTCCTTTACTTTTCTTTCTACACTAGTTAGGATTTCCAGGAAGATTTGTGTGGAGATGGTGAAAAACACGCCCTCGCTCATCATCTTCTGGCAAAGTGTTCAGTCTCTCACCACTGAATTTAATGTTAGTTGTAGATTTTCATTGCATTGAGGAATTTTCTGTCCATTTCTACTTTGATGAGAGTTTTATCATGAGTAGATATTTGACTTTATTAAATTTATTTGCATCTATTGATAGGACCATTATTATTTTTTAGTCTGTCGATGAGGTGAATCACATTGATCTTCTCAAGTTGAGCTAGCTTTGCATATATAAATCCCACTTGATGATGGTATATATGCTATTATTGTCATCTATTGTTGGATTTAACTTGCTAATACTTTATTAAGAATTCTTGCATCTATGTTTATAAACAGAGGCACAAATAATTGTATCTTGCATCATTAGGGATTTGTGAATTAAAGCAACAATGAGCTATAACAGTAAATCATGAAATGATTTTTTTGAAAACCTAATGTTACATATTGTTGGCATGGATGCAGATCCACAGGAACTCTCACTCATTACTGATGGGACTGCAAATGGTAAGAATGCAAAATGGGCAGCTCCTTTGAAAGATAGTTTGACTATTTCTTACAAAGAGAAAAATAATCCTTTCATGTCATCCAATAATCACACACCTAGGTGTTTACATAATTAATTTGAAAATGTATGGCCACACAAAACCTGTACACTAATATTTATAGCAACTTCATTTATAATTGCAAACCTTGAAGCAACCAAGATAAGCTTTAATAGGTGAATCAATAAACAAATATGGTTCATCCATACCTTATACTAGTATTCAGCAAAAAATAATAGGTAGCTATCACACCACCAAAAACCATTGATGAAAATTAAATAGAAATTGCTTTGCCCAATAAAAAGACTTGAATAAAATTAATAACAAAAACAGTGTATGTTGTATATAAAATTGACAGAAGAGATTAGTAAATTCTGCAAGTCAACATAAACAGCATTTTAATAGAATAATTTGGCAAAATGTAAAAACATAAAAAGAGAAATATATAAGAAAAATAGCCCAGGCTGGTGGCTTAGTGGAAAGTACTGGCCTGAGAACCCAAAGGTCACTGGTTCGATTCCCAGTCAGAGCACATAATCAGGTTGCAAGCCAGGTCTCCAGTCAGGTCCGTAGCTGGAGGCAGGTGTAAGGCAACCATACATTGATATTTTGCTTCCTCTTTCCCCTTCCCTTCCCCTCTCTCTAAAAATTATATATATATATATATATATATATATATATATATATATATATATATGGAAACTCAGATGGCTAACATGTTAGTGAAATTTCCATTCTCATTGACAATAAGAAAAATATAAGTGAAACCAACAATGGTACATAATTTTATGTTAGAAAGCTTGATACTCTCCAGAGTTGGCAGTGAAATGTGACTATTGTCACTCTTCCATACTCTAGTGGCAATGTGGACTGATGCCTCCATCAGACAATGTGGGAAAACACTATGGTAACATTCACTGAACTAAATACAGAACTGACAAGCCATTAATTCTCCTGCTGTAGAATTCTACTCCTGTATAAACCTTATGAAAATTTTAGTAGATTATAAAGGGAAAAGTTTGAGGATTTTACTTGTGTTATTTGGGGTGGCAAGTATTTGGAAGAGGAAACCTGGTTATCCATCATGGGGGGAGTGGGTAACATGTAGTGAATGCAAACCAGGGTATTAGACGACAATCAGAAGCAACAAAGACTGTGGAAATACTGCAACGTGAACAGGTCTTGAAAATGAAGTGTTGAGTGAGAAAAAGTTGGAAACAAAATACCATCATGGAAATAAATTTCATGCACGCAGAATACAATTGCAAGTTTGCCAGAATGCGTAATTCCTACTATGTCATTCAGAGAATCTTGCACAACAGAGCCAGAAGCAAGTTGTAAGTGGTAATTCTTTATTGCAAGGTACAATCCCAGAGAAAACAAGGGAGGTAGAGAAGGCTGGGATGTCCAAACAGTGATGCTTTACTGTTCTGCCCACTGCTGGATGATAAGCTCCAAAAACACTGTCTCTCATGTGTCTTACGCACATGTTTCACCACCTGAGATGTTCTTGAGCTCTAGGAGGAAAATGTGCTTTGGAGGAGTCAGTAAGAGGTTGGAATGGTGAGAGAATTTATTTCTCTCAAGGTCTCACTCCGTCGATAATCATTTCAGGGAAATAATTCCACTTCCCTTTAAGGTTGAGAAAGGGTGCCAGCCTCTTTATCCTGTCCCCTCAGTCTTCAAGGCCTCAGTGCTATAACAGTGACTGAGGTGGAAGAAGTGGGCAAGATTCAACGAAGAAATGACTGTGAAGAGATACATGTCATATCTAACACTCATGCAAACAGAAAAATGTATATTAAATGAATTGAAGCGGTTGTCCGCTGGAAGAAAGAAAGTATGGATAAAAGGGAATAAAAACACAAGAGAGGACTTGCTGAAAACAAGGATAATAAAGGGTCATGAACCAGAGTATTCACTTTACCTTTCCCACCTAAATTCAAAAATAAGGATAATAGAGAAAGTCCAGTAGAGTGTGTCATAATCATTGGCAAATAAGCGGGATATAAAATTTCAAATAATAATTTTTACCTGTTATTAAATAAGCACAAAGTTGTATATTGCAAAAGATTTTCCCCTTTGAGTATAGAACTAAATCAATTTTGGTTTTGTTCAATTAAAAATATGAAGAAAATTACATGATAAGAGTAACATTCTTATATTACAAATGTTATCCACAGTATTGGGAAAGACCAGATAGGATCAGTAAGAGTTATGAATTTAAGCAGAGAAAGATCATTTACTAATGCATTGCCAAAAGATGTTTAATTTAGAAAGGTATTGCTTATTAACGAAATCCTTGAGGACTTGAGTAAGTAAAAGCTGTCTCTGCAAAAGAGAAATACCTCATACCTGAGAGGACTGAATGTTTGTGTCCTCTCAAAATGTGTCTGTGGAAGCTATCCCTGGCAATGTGACTATATGAAGAAGCAGGGCCTTTTGGGGGTGATTAGGTTTAGATGAGGTCATGAGGGTCCCCATGGTAGGATCAGTGAGTGACCTTGTATCAGTGAGAGAAGACCAGAGCTTCCTCCCTCTACCATGGGAAGATGCAGTTGGGCAACCTTCTGCAGCAGGAAGAGGGCTGCACCAGCAACCAAACCTGCATGGACCTTGGACCCCTCATCCTCCAGGACTGTGAGAAATAAACAAATCTCAGTTCCTTAAGCCACCTAATCTCTGGTATTTTGTTATGACAGCCAGATCAGACTAAAACAATTTGTTGTCCCCTTTTCCTGCAAATTACAGAAACTCAACTCATGTAAACTTTAATTTAACAATAAGGAAGAGATAAGAGACATTGACTGTCGTACCTGACAAAGCAAGGGGTGCAATTAGTCTCACACTCAAATTCATAACCTCAAACAGTATCATCAACTTGGGATCTATGGTTGTATTTTCTCTTTATTTTCATTTTCTTGTCACAGCTTCTATCATTTTGTTAACATTTTTTCTGCAGCTTTTTTCCCCCTTTAATTTGAAAGGCAAATGGCCACAGTTACCAACACTCTGGCCTTTTGTATATACTATAGCATAACATAGAACTCAAAAGAGAAAACTATACCTCTATCTCAAGTTCAGGAAATTCCAGACAAGAACTCTAAGTGACCAACTTAGGATCTCAGTTTTGTAGCCACAGAATATGAATTTTGGTATGTTAGAATAACATCGATGGGGTAAGGAGTTAAAAGAAGTTTTCAAATGCAGACTAGGGCAGCATTACCAAGAGTAAAAAGAGCAGCTGGTTAGATATAAAATAATAATAATAATAATAATAATAATAATAATAATAATGTTTTCTGCTTTCAAAACCTTATCAAATTTTAATTGGGGGGAATTTAGAATACAAAATAAAAATACCCAGGATTTCTTGAGAAGTCTCTAAAACCATATTATTCTATAATTTTTGTAACATAAAATGGTCATATTAACACAGAATTAATCAGTTCTTCCATTATAAAAAGTTTCTATGATAAAGTTTTAGAGTTCTTTATTAAAATAGACAATATTAAAAAATGCATGCTAAATTTTTTGTTATCACCCAATGTATTTTGATAAGATTATGAATTTCAATGCTATGTACAAATAATCATACCAGATAGAGATATTTCATAATGAAAAATTCTAAAAGGGATGAACATGATTATGATATGCCAACTAGAAATTATTTTACAAATTGAAAAATAATAACCACAAGAACATTATTAAAAGTTTTCATTCTTAAAATGAAATTTTAAAGCTTTGAAGACGTCAAATGCCCTATCTTACAGTTTTGATCTTGAAAAAATTCTAGGTGTAAAAAACTGTCTTCTGGTTTACAATGAAATTTGTTGAGTGTTTGAAATGCTTTCATGCTAAATGTTAAAGCACAAATTGTTTCGTATAAGCTCCTTTTTATTTAATGATTAAAATATTTTGTCTGCTTACCCTGGTTTTGGTGTCAGATTTGATATTGATTTTGTTTTTGCCAATTCAGATTTTAGATCAGTTTTTATTTTATGTGCACATTTTCCTTCATATATATTTTTGCTAATATATAGTATTTGACAGAAATAGGAGTCTATAGCAAACATTTAAGGCTAAAGAAGGCCAGTGAACATTTTTGTGGCATAATCAAACAATACAACATTGTAAGTTCTTAGCAAGGATAACATCATTACATAATTGTATGTCAAAATTGACATTTTAAGGCTTATTTTGCTTCTAAACTTATTTCATAGAACACCACTTATAGGATTAGTGTAAAGTATATTATGTGTGTGAACTTAATATGTATTTTATTTACAAAAATGAATGCATCACAACACATACTAATAACATGCCAATGGCTGCAAGTGAGAATGTGATCACTTCTTACTAGCACCTTATTCTGGTTTCCATAAATGATGGTTATTACCTTCTATTCTGCCAGTGTTTTTTTAAATTCTGTTTTCACCTTGTCAGGAATACTTTCAAATCATTAACAAGTCTGTGTTAATAACTTAGTTTTAATTCTCACAGGAAAATTCTATTTTCACATTTCCTGGTTTCTCAATTGACTTTTCTCAGAATTCAGGATTAGGAAAATATATATAAATTTCCCAAGAAATGCTGAAAACGAATCCCAAGGTGGAATATACTATAAATTCACCTAAATCTCTTAAATACCTCATCTCAAATAAAAAGTTTGATTTGGAAACATGAAATGACTTTCGATGTTACAGAATGAAATTGGGTTCACAAAACAAACTAATAGCTGTTTTATCTGCCTTCTTCTCCTAGTAAGCTATTCCTACAATCTCAACTGCTGTCACTGAGGGGAAGAGGTGCTATTCAGGGTAGCTTAGGCTCAACAAGATAATATATTCAATGCATATAGTTCTGTCCTAAAGATGTAACAATGTAACCAAAGGTCGCTGGTTCGATTCCCAGTCAGGGTACATAACCAGGTTGCAAGCCAGGTCTCCAGCCAGGTCCCTAGCTGGAGGCAGGTGAAAGGCAACCATACATTAATGTTTTTCTCCCTCTCTGCCTCTCTTCCTTCCCCTCTCTCTAAAAATGATAAATAAAATCTTTTTAAAAAATTTAAAAAGATGTAACAATATGTGTGATAGGTATTATTCTTGATTCAAAATTACCATAGGAAAAAAATGGTATAAATTTGATAATTTCTATAAGATATGAAGGTAAAGGGAAATAGAACAAAGAACATGTTTAAAAGTGATAAAATGCCTATTAATGTCTTTATATTTTTTCCATTTTTTTAAATATTGGAGGTTGCCTTAACTAAAACAATTTTGATAACTTGTTACGATATAACAGTACTTACTTTCTTCAATTATTTAATCAGTTATTTCTCCAAGTAATAATTTCCATTTTAGTAAAACTTTCATTCAGATCTGAAGCTATTATGAACTTTATGCTTGATCTTGTCTGACCTTCCAAATGTGATGATTTCCTTACAGGTATGCTTTTAAAATAACTATTTCTTCTTTCTAAAATCAGAACTAGAGAGCCATATGCCAAATCCAGGATATGATTACCTGGGTAACTACTTTTAGGTATGTTCTTAACTAATTTTCTTGATCAATAGATAATTAATTTTTAAAAATCTTTTTGGGAGTCTAGGCATTCCCAATAGGCCAGCAATTTTTATTTCATAGGTTAACCATTATGCTTCCTTCCACTGAGTCAAATTGGTGTCCAGAACACAGACTGAAGGGACAGAATGCTACAGCAGAGTGAAAGGTTATATAATTAATCAACAGGCCATTGAGAAAGGTCACAATATTACAATTATTTAAAAAGTGTGTTTTTCTTTGGGGATTAGAAATCAAGGTCCTCAATGAAAAATTAATGCAGCTGAAGTTTGCCCTTGTCTGTGTACACAACTCAGGTGGTAACTGACCTTCAGAGATTGTCCGTAGTCTCAGATCCTGCATGGCAATTTTAAAGTTGTTGAATTACAGTGGAGATGTATAACTGACCTGCGCTCTTAGATCTATTAAAGTTCAATATTTCTAGCATGTTTTTCCTTTCTGGTTCTGAAAATTTCAGATGATTGTATACATCGTAAAAGAGAAAATAAACAAATAAAATGTTAAATTTGGCCTTTGATATCCTCTTTCTCTAGAGTTGATATCAGCTCAAGCCAATTACAAATATCTGGAACTAACCCTAACTTTAACTCTATAATACAGGCCCAAAGCTAAACAATGACTTATTTTTACCATCCTAAGATACAGAAGTTTTGGAGACTGCATGGCAGGAACTGGAGAAGCGAATGGCATATTTCTGCATTATTTTCCTTTCCTGTCTTTTCAATCAGGATGTTATATTAACATCTGCACTGTTGTATTTTTCTGAATCTCACCAATGGTCTGAAATCTCTTCCATTTCAAAGGAGGTTTTAGTTTAGGAAAAAGCCAGAAGTCAAAGAGGGACTGGGTCACCTGGGTGATTTGATGTTTTGCAAAAAACTCTGAATGAGATGTGATGTATGAGCAGGCACATTGTCATGATGAAGCTGCCAAAATCACAAGTTGCCTGGGGCTGTGGCTTCTGAACCATTAGTTTCTGTGGAGGAATGTTCCAGCTTAACATCAAGTTTGATGCAGATCTGTTGTTCTACTCACTCGGTCATTTAGAATGTGATGGCCACACAGTACACATGCTCATTCAATAGCATCTACTGCCCCCACCATGAAGTAATTGTTGTTCATGCATGTGCATTCTAGTCCAATCTCCTTGGTTGCCAGGTGTGTGTGTGTGTGTGTATGTATGTATATATATACTTTATATATATATACATACATACACACATATATAAAGTCTATGTACCTATACTGTATAAAATACTGCTTTACATAGGGAGGGACCTGGTCTCAGAAGGGCTGAGAACACCTCAGAGTTGAATACATGATGACTCATACTACATTTTAAAGCACAAAATAAACAACAAGATAACAACAACAAACCCATTCAGAATCAAGCAGTATAAGTAAAAACCAAATCTAATGATGGGTTCATCTTGAGATTCATCATTATGAAATGGAGAATACCCACAGAAAGAAGAAACCAGAGTGAAAAGAAAGGGACAAAATAAATCAAATTACCCGGAGGCTGACAGAAGATGTCTTCTCAGCAACAACAGACTACAGAAGAAAATGAAGTAATGTTTTCAGACTTCTACGGGAAATTACCTCTGCACCTAAAATTCTATATAGAGCTAAAATATCTTTCAAGATATGGTGACATAAACAGATACACAAATAGCAAGAGAAAAGTAAAAAGTAACCTGACCTAAAAAGGAAAGTGAGCCATTTAAGAAACTGCAATGCATGTGGATGTTAATATATATGTTGATAAATTTAATTATCATCAATTAACAAACTCTAACAACCTTAAAAAGTTGGAGAGGACTTTGGTTTAATGCATAAATCATGCTAATACCCTTGTCATCTTTGAAAGAAGAATAGATGATAAGAATAACTTTAATTAGAAAATTTCAATTTAAAATGTACGGTGAATTTTAAAGATACCATTATAAGGATATAATCTACCAATAATTTTCTTTTCCATAGAGAAAAATAAAGATAAAATTATTTTAAAAAATTAGTACTAGATTCAGTGCATAGAAGAGGAAAAACTCAAATAGTGGCAGTTTATACAAGCTACAACTTAATTTTTATTATGTAAAATAGATTAAGATGAAGTCAGAAGGCTAGTATGTGATGGCCTTATGATTATCTATTTCACCCCTCTGGTACTGGGTTTCTTCTCAAATTCATGTCAAAGTCTAATGTGGCTGCTTTGAGTTTGAGGGAGAAGAAGAAAATGTAAAATGCCAAGAGAACACTTTTGCATACAAGTCAAATTCCTTTAATATTACCCACAAATCTCACACAACATTTCTGCTTATATGTCTTTTCCCAGAACTTAGAAACGTGCTCACTGGTGTTTGCAAGGGAGGTAAGAAAAAAGTAATATTTTATTCTGGGCGAGTAACAAAACATGTATCTAACAATTGATGAAACAGGAGTGGGATTTATGGACCTCAGAACAAATAAGTCAGTCACTTAGATAGAACTGACCTCTCAAGTGAAATTCTTAGTATTCTTTTCCTAGGCATATTAGCTGAATATGGGTCAAAATTCAAAGGTCGTATGGAATGACAAAGAAGTTGAAAGCGATTTCCTTTTTGATTAAAGAAAAATGCCTTAAATTACTTGATTCAGTGATTCATCAACAATAGTAGGCATCCGGTTAATATTTGCTGAATGAGTAATTTCCCAAAAAAACATATTGTTACTAAGCATCAACTGTTTCACCAGCATCAGTCATGATAGATTCAATGCCATTATGCAAAGCCCTTGGCTTGTTTTCCTGTAAGAATGGGTACCAAATATTTGGAAGAGTTGGAAGATACAAAATGCTTTTCTGGTAAGTGAAATTTTTGCATTTAAAATAATTCAAGGGCGCCTTGGCTGGTGGCTAAGTGGAAAAATACCAGCCTGCGAACCCAAAATTCGCTGGTGTCGATTCCCAGCCAGAGCACATAACCAGGTTGCAAGCCAGGTCTCCAGCCAGGTCCTTAGCTGGAGGCAGGTGAAAGGCAACCATACATTGATGTTTCTGTCCCTCTTCATCTCCCTCCCTTTGCCTCTTTCTAAAAATAATAAAGTCTTAAAAATAATAATAATTAAAGGGAAACTCAATGAAAAATATCATATTAATGTTTTGCATTCTCTTCCTCTTCATCTATTCCTGAAAGCAAAACAATAAGCAAATTGTTTGAACAAAATTAATTTGCCACAATGTGACATTTCCCTGATAAACTTAAACTGGGGCAGAAAACATAAATGCCACAAGATCCATTTTTATCTGAGGGTTCCTTGTTCCAGGTTTGCAAATCTTCCCAACTTAATAGTGGGACCTCTCACAATTCCTCAGGCCCTGCAAGTCTTAGGAATTCAGTGCAGAAGAAAACAATCTAGTGCATATATTTTCCTCTCTACCAGAGGATTTCTGGGCAAGTCTCAAGAGGGATTTGTTGTAATGCATTTGTTCCTTTTGAGTGAATCTGTTGTGTAAAAATAGATATATTCCAAAGGAGAGCTGCAGCAAACAGCTGGGATTACATGAGTAGCAACGACTTCAGTGACAGAAATCTAAATGTTTTAAAGAAAAAAAAGCAGAAAAAGTCTTTGAACTGGCCCACAGTCAATCCAAAGAATATTCAATAAAAAGCATCTAAAATAAGTTTTATTAAACTTTATTTTTTAATTTCAAGGAGTTTGCCAAAAAAAAATCAGTGTTTTCCTTCTTTCCTTCCTAACACATGTGTCTTGGTATTTCAAAGCTGTAGGGATGTTTCTGAAGTGCCACTAAATGTAATGAGACATTCAGCTATTTTAAGTGATTTTTTCCCCCTCCCTTTTACATTCCTTACTCACTGTAGTTTACATAAGAAAAATCACCATTTGGACCTACAGCATGAACCTGTGCCAGGAATTAAGCTACTGATTTTTGTTTTCAAGCTCATGCTTTATTATTATCATTATTTGTATTATTTTTAGTGATAATGTTAATCAGGAGGGATGTGGGGTGGGGTGGTGCAGGTTATATGGGGATAAATGGGGTGGTGAACACACAGTACAGTGTACAGATGATGAGTTGTTGAACTGTACTCCTGAAGTCCTTATAATTTTGTTAATCAGTGTCATCCCAATACATTCAATTAAAAGGGGGGTGGGGTGGGGAATGACACATTCCGTTGTAGTTGAGTTGACTGAAAATCTTCCCTGTAAAGTCAAACTCACTCTGTAACACTGGGGCTAGGACTCTGACAGCCACACTCGAGTTTCTGTAGCTGCTCTCCTTTAGGCCCTGCCCAAAAGGATCCTGGGAAGAGACTGAAAAGAAGAAGGCAGGAGGACATAACTTCTTCCCATTATCTTTTGCTATTTATTTTAGCTGCCAGTTGGTTGCAGTGTCATTTCAACAATATTTTTACTTTAACAGGGACAATTTGTTCATAGTAGCAAGTAATTCCAGGTTACAGGGTATTTGTTTATTTGTTTGTTGTTTGTTTTTAACAATACTTATAGAACCAGCTTCATGACCCGTCAGGCAACCCAGCACCAGTCAGCTGATGGCCCCTACATGGAGATCTGTCCCCGCACATCCGTGGCTTCTCTCTGAGCTAAAATAATGACACCTGGTAAGCAGAACCTGCTCTTTAAAGAATGTTAGCTCTCAGAAATCCTCTGCCAAGTTTCTAAATTTTAACAATCCCAACTGCTTTCTTCTTCCTCCTCTACCAAGGATTCAAACTGCTTCCTACAGTTATGTGAAAGCTTACTGTTCCCTTTGAATTTCCAGTTTTTCAGTACTTAGTCAAAATTATTTACCCTAAACTCTCCCTGAATATAACTGGTGTTTTCTTCTTCATAACTGCACTACAGTTAATACAATTTGTGATCCCAAAACATAGGATAATTGCCATATTTATGGGAATAAAATCTTTTCGTGCAGAGATTAAAGTGATATCTAAGAGTAGTTTGTTTTTGCAAAACATTCATTTGGTATCTAATAGATGTAAATATGTTGTGTTGCACACTGCAAGGAATAGAGAATTATTAGCCATAACATCACCTGCAAGTATCTAGGCAATTTAAAATGATGGCACCTGGATATTTATGTAATAATTATAATTCATTAAGTATTTTGTGAATATCCTGAGAATGAGCTTTAGAAAAGCTTGGAGGAGGGAAATGAATGTCTTTGGAAATCAGAAGACTTCTGAAGAATTTTAATAGAGGATAAATTATAGTAGGTGGAACTTAAGGGGTACCTTTATAGGGAAAATTAAGAATATGATTAATGGAGATTTTGAAAGATGAAAGTGAAGAACACAAATAAGGCAATAAGACAGAGTATCCAAAGACTTCAAAGCATTCATGAATCAATATTCAGGAGAAATACAAGGTTTGTAAAATAAAACGGTGGGAGATAAAATTCACAGAAAAGATTAGGAGGAGATAGTGGGATATGAATATTTAAGAATTTAAGATTTTGCTTGTCCAGCTAAGAAGAACTATTAAACTTCTGAAGATAACTGTTGGTTTAGGAAGGCTAAGACACATTCAGAATTGATTTGGGTGGGAGAGGACTATATGGAATAGAAAAACATGTGTTAATGTACACACATAGCCTAATGTATCTTTCTCAAACTGGGAAACGCTTAGGATGGAGGTTCTCAGAGCTAGCCAAAGAGTTATACAGAGTGAGCATCTGAGAGAATGAAAGTTGTATTAATTGTAATGGGAAAACATGGGGGAAGAAGAACGTATACATGTCAGAGGACACAGGGTTCATTTTTGGATCTGAAAAAGTTGAATTTAAAGTTAAATTCTATTTAAAGCCCAAGTGGAATTGTGGAACAGGTGGTTGTTCAAAAGAATATGGAGTTCAGAGAAGCTGGCAAAGATAGAAATAGATGTGCTCTTAAACCATCCTCGGACAGATGACACCTACGGTCATGAGGCTGAATGAGAGTACCTGGGAAATAAGTTAGATAGAAAAATGAGCAGATCTGAGGGCTGAACCCAGACACCCAAACATTTAGAGATGGAGATGAAGAGTAGGATTGACAAAGACTAAGAAGGAATTGCCAATGAATTAGCAAACCTAAGAGAGGGTGATATTCTAGAAGTCTGGGTATGAAAGTTTTTCAGGAAGTATAAACTGAACAACTATCAAATGACTTTAAACCAATCCAGATGTGAACTGTTAAAATGATGATATTTTTTCCAGTGTAATACATTGTATTAATCTGGGATGCCTTTAGCCTGAAGAAAATAATATTAAATGAAAATGCTCCTCATTATGCACAAATTCCATATTTGTGAATCTACATACCCACTGAAATATCAAAAATTTTGTGATGCCATTAAGTTAGTGCTTAGAGAGGAAATTAAAGCAGTAAATACACATTATAAAAGTAGAAATATTTTTAATGAATCATGTAAATACTCCCCCTAAGAAAAAAGACAAAAAGATAACATATAGTAAGCAGAAAATGACTATAAAAAATCAATATAGTAAAAAAAAATCAATAGAATAAATCAATGAAACTAAAAGATGATTACTTGAGAATAATAATAAAATTAATAAACCACTAATGAGACTAGGTAAAATAAAAATAGCAAGTGAAAATTACCAACATTATGAATAAGACATGTGATATAGCTGTGAATTATATAAAGTGAAATGTAATTTTATACTAATAAAATTAATATAAAACAATTTCATATTGATACATTTGATAAATTAAATAAAGTGTAAAAATTTGTTCAAGATACATTACACTTTAGGTAAGTTAGTTAACCCAAATATCCTATATTAATTAAATAAATAGAATTTGCAAAGAAAAAGAAAGAGAAAATTTTATCCTTTGCAATAGTATGGATGGACCTGGAGAACATTATGCTAAGTGAAATAAGCCAGCAAGAGAAAGATAAATACCATATGATTTCACTAAGGGGACTAAAGGGTAATGGAAAAATATATAATAAAAATTAAATGTATTAAAAAGCCTTTCCGCAAAGAAATGTTTATCCCCAGAAGTGTTTACAGTAAATTCTATCAAATGTAACAATAAAATAACAGGAAATTTTAATAAAATTTTCCAGAAAAATTAAAGAAGAGGGAACATTTCCCAACTTATCTGATAGCATAATTACCTTGATGTCAAAACCAGGGAAAGAGTTTACATTTCAATTTACAATATAATAACCCTCACAAGCACAGACCCAGAAATTCTTAATAAAATTGTAGCAAGCCAAATCAAACAAAATGTCACAATATGTGTTTGGTTTAACAACCTAAAGTTTATCAATATAATTATTATATTATCATAGTAAAAAAGAATCTATTATTGTTTCAATAGATGCTGAAGAAAAGTATCACCCAATTCAGTGTTTATTCTGGGAAAAGAAGAGAACTTCCTCAACATTGTAAAGGGCATCTTGAAAATCCTTCAGCTAACATACCCGTTGTTGAAAAAACAAATACTTTCTCCCAATATTAAGAACAAGACAAAGACGTCTGCTCCCCCTACCTTAATTAAACATTGAACTGGTGATTCTAAGCAGTGTGATGCTGCAGGCATAATTATATTATGGATGTTTTGTAAGGTATAACATACATTATGCATATATTGCATGATGTACTACATAGTGTATACATATATATAATACATATGTATATATAATGCTTTTGTGCTTATGTAATTAATGTTATCAATAGATTGCATTAGATGACAATCTAATTAATTAGATGTCTAATTAGATGACAGTTCTTTTATACCATATGTTTCTACACAAATTTTAAATGGTAGTAATGATAACTTTCCTTTTGTCTTTTAAATATATGTTAATTGATAACATTTTCTAAAAAGAATACAGTTGAATATATAAAATTATTGTCAAACTTTATCATTCTTAATTATCCTCTTTTTGGTCTTCTTGCTGTCTGAATCTCATTCATTCAATCCAATTACAATGAGAAAAGTCTTGCCCTTTCACTGATATAGCTGAACTAATTGATATTTCTGTTGATGCATTTCAATTGACTTTCCTTTCAGATGGGCCATTCTGATAGTCTGCCTCCATCTGTTTTATCTGTTCTTGCGGTACAGTTTCTTTATCATTATACTTTGCCTGACTACAGCTCTTCTATTCTTGCAAAAGAATTCTAATACCTCATTTCCCCTTTTTGAGAGCTTTTCTTCCCACTTTGTCACCCATTTTCCAACTGTACTCTATTTCTGGTAGTGTATTTTATCTTTTAGTCTACTAAAATTCTTTATTGCTAAATCATATTTCAAGAAAGGGATATTTAATCTTTAGTGTATAGTTAGGCATGCTTACTACTAAGGAAGATATTAAATGTCATTAAATGCTCATTTTTATGATCACAAGACCACAAAGCAACTTCCTTGTGTCCTGGGACAATCAAATTCACAACAGAGATATTATCTAGCATAGATCCCAAGCAACATGAAAGGACAAGGCTTGGCATTGATACCAGCTGTCTTCCGTGGACAAGACTTGCTGTCCCCACTTAAGCCTCTGGCTGTCCTCAGCATCAAAGAGCTTTTATGTTTTTCCATGCAGAGGTTTTTACATTTGTCAATTGTAAGAGTTCCTGACCTGACTGCACTCCCTTCAGATTACTATTGGCAGACCACTCATCTCTAGAGGTTGCTCTGACAACCGGTGAAAAACAGCAGATTAATAGCTTTCCAGGAACATCTCTCAGACATAATTAATCCCCGCCTTTAGTTTTAAACCTCATATATGGGTGGCATCCCTTTCTGCTAACTTTCTCCTCTAACAGACTTGGAAGGAACCCTGGAACCAGTTTTCTATTTCAGTACAATTAAATGATGTACTTCTCTCTGCAATAAGAAGTGTGTTTTCTTCTTACCATTTTTTCTGAAATTGGTTTTCTGAATGAAAAAGAAAAAATAAAAACATAAGCACTATTTGAATCTCAATGTATTATCATTCAGAGTTCATTAAATCATTGTATGTTACAGTAAATCAAAGTAACAATTTGAATGAGGGAGAAAATTTAGACTCCTCTCCTGTGACAGTAATTCACAGATATAATTGCTTTAGTTCAAGATATGTATCAGTGATGAACAACCCTAAAATCTCACGGATTTCAATAAAAAAATAATAACTGATTCAGGGAGAGCAATGTTGGGGGGTGGGGATGAATGTAATACAACAATAAAATTTAAGTTCAAAAAATTTTTTAAAAACCCAAAATGATTCACTCAAAGTGCAGTGAAGATGCTTATGTTTAAGGGAACTTGGGGGAGTCTTTCTGTGAGTGAGGGAACCTAAATCAGGCTGCTTTTCACCTTGTGCAGTCATGACCCCTCCAGCCCTCAAAAACCTCCTATTTTCTGCATTTCATTGGCTGGTGAACAATGAAAGACACATGAAGAACATCAAGGTTATATTCTCCATCCCCCACATTCTGGGAACTCACTGGTTCTTGGCTCCCAACCATGAAAGAGGGGTAGAAACTCCCTGTCTGCTAGTGGCATTCATGGGCATTGTCTCTGCCCATGAATTTAATTTTCATTACAAAGCCTGTGCCATTACCACTTCATGGGCCAAGACCTGGCTTTTAGTTTCCCTATTTGACTGACTAGCTAAGAAAAAGTTAAGTCTCTACAACTTTCTGGGTTCCACTATCTTTTAAGGATCAAATACTATGTAATTATGAGTAGGAATGTGTTTCAGATGAATAAACAACTGATATCATGGATTGATATTAATGTTTATGACTAGTTCATCAATTTTGGGGATGAGGAACCAATCTTATATGCATTTCCATTCATAATTCTACTATACACTTGATTGAAGGCTCTCAGCAGAGCAATGTACAAACATGGGAAAGTTCTAATTTTAAAAAACAATTACCAGAAGCCTAGTTTTGTCAGTTCTCCACCCTTTCATGATCTAGGGCAAAAGATATGGGGTAAAAGCAGGAAACAGAAATGATTATTAGTGCTGCTCATTGTTAATGTTTGCTCCCTTTAAGATTTTTCATAAGATCCAGTCTATTTTAATGCTGCATAACCCAAGGGTCAATATTCAACCATATATATCTATATCTATATCTATATCTATATGTATCTATATATCTATCTATATCTATATCTATATCCATATATATATATGGATATATATATATATATATATATATATATATATATATATATCTTTCATCACAGTCAATTGTAAGGACTCTGAGAACCCAATACACCAGTATGAGGCCTTGGCTGGCAGATGGGTGCGTGGCTTATTTTCCCACACTCTTTCCTCTTTCTCACATCCTATGAAAGCTGAAGCCCTGGTGGGAGGTGGAATCTTTCTCTTATAAGGCTATTCAACCTTGGTGATAGTGAGTGTGTTAGCCCCAGTCTCTATAATCACATCACTCCTGATCTGCATGAACAGGGGAGGGTCTGGAGACCACCTGGAGCTGAAAGAGCCTGAATCCCCAGAACCACCATGAGGATTTGAGCAGACTGCTGCTGGACTCTGAGTTGGCAGCATCATTTCCCCAGATGCACTCATTCATTTGTCGCAAAAGGCAGTAATCCCTGACCAGTATGCATATCCCCACTGTCGTCTGCTCACTGAAACTAACTCATGACTGATGGACACCCATTAAAACACTTCTCAACCATGTAGGTGCTGAGGGAAGATTAAGTGGAATGTTTTCACATTTACTTCTAGCATAAGAGCTATGTCTGGTCTTTCATACTCTCTCCTTAGGTTCCATTTAGAATTGGTGCTAATGTGACTGATGCTCAAGTATCTAACTGGGGGGTGGGGGGGGATGCTTAACTCCCTATAACTTTATGAACAAAACTAAACAGAATAGATTTATGTAGACAGACACTGAAACAAAAATCCTGGCCAAGAGAGTATAAAAATTGCCTGTGAGAATAAGTGCTAATTTGGATGAGGATTCTTTCAGCAAGAATAGGAAAGTCCAATGTAGGAGTTATTTGAGTGACATTCAGATGCTAGGTTCTAGAAGTATAGCAGTTGAAAGCTGGATGCTGACTTCGTAGACCTTTACTAAATGGCAGAAACAGATTTTAAATTAAAATGTACTGTAAGCTACAATACACATAATAAAACTGAAAGTACAGGGCTGATAAAACTATATCATAGAAAACATTGGATAAGTTAGAAAATTTGAATGAAAACAATGAAGAAGAAGAAGATGATGATGATAGGTTACATTAAATTGCAGCAAGTTTTGCTTTCAATTCACATTTATTAATTTAGTGGGTATATATAGTGTGTGTATAAATCACACATTAAAAATTATTAAACTGCCAATTCTGACACAGTGGAATATGTAGGTGGTTCTATCATTCTGTATTTCCCAGACAATAAGACTGGTACTGGTCTGGGTTAGGGGAGTCCCAAGGGGAGAGAGAGAAACCATTTCAAGGAACTAAAACAGACTCGGAAGTGTTTTGGAAGCAGAATCAATTCGATATGAGATATGAGGGTAGGGCTGAAGGAGGAAAAGCAGGTCTAAAAAAGACTCACCAGATTTCCAGCTTGTGCAACAGAATGGAAATGAAGATGGAGAACAGTAGCACGGGCTGAAGTTAGTGGTCTGGTATGGGGAAGATGGAGATAGGTGTGCAGTTCCAGATCAAGAGAAGGGATGATATTACATCAACTACCTTTGGTGCTTATGTGGCTGTCTTCCAGGCACTTGGAAGAGGCAGCTGAACTATATACTGAGAGACATTTGGGACTTCTTGGAGATGCAATCACATATTTCTAAAGCCAATAGTGAGCTGTTGGAGCCCACAGCTGGGGAAAATGTGTCCCCTCTGTACTCTGACACAAATCTACTGTTCTGTCACTTCTTTAGTTTCACTGATATCAAAATTGCTTAGAAAGCAAAAAGTTGAAGTAAAGAGTTGAAGACTTTGTGGGGGAAGAATTTTCCATCAAGGAAATGAGCCCAGTCTCTTTTACCCTCTGTTCTCTGGCTGTATCCAATAGTGCCATTAGTCCAAGAATTAAATTTTAGGGCTGTTAACTGCAGCTTTAAAATCTGCTACAACAATGCAAGCCACGACGGCCAATGTTAATTCAAGACACCTCTGACTATCTCCACCCAAAAACACACTCATGGGGTTACTGCTCACTTCATTATTTTTCTCTTTTCTCCTTTGCAGAAACTCAGTGACCAACAACAGCCCACACAATTGTTCTTTCCTGCCATTACAAGCACCTGAAACTCTTATTTTTGTCTCCTTAGAAATAGATTCCTTCTTTTGTTTCACATAAAATCCTCCAATTTGTGTCATGATTTAAAATCAGAAAAGTGATAATTCTGCATGATTTATTCAAGTCAAAGAACATATAAAGTATAATGATTTCACAACTGTTCCAGCAATGGGGGAGATAATCAGGAGTCAAGTGCTTACTGAACAGAAAGATGATTATGAATATGTTAGTCGAACTCATTAAATCCAGGACTAAGAAGGACATCTGGATTCTGCTGCTGACCCACTTCCAATTACTAAAAAAAAAAAATAATGTTTTAAGCAATTGCTGAATTTAATGCATCAGGAGTAACTGAGACACCTCTTCTTGTGCCTCTTTCCACCCCACACACAATTTGAGAGTGGAGAGTGATTTTTGGGATAACTAAGACACATCTATGTATTTGAAACTAATGTGTGCCTGGAACCTGTGTGTCAAAACTGAACTGAGCACTTGCTGCAAATCCAGGCTTCGTGAAGACATGTTCTTTGTTCAAAAAACCTGAGCCTTGTCCTATAATGGCTATAGTTTGGTTAAAGTTAAGTATGTATACCTATGCAGTGATAATTAAAATGAAAACATTCCATGTATAAATATGCCTCAAATGAACAGGAAAAAGCTGGCCACTGCTGACAGTAAAGGCAATATATCTTGGTAAATTCATTGCAAAATTTTGTCCTAGTTGCAACAGTGTACAAACAATGACAAGCAAGAATACTTCCACAAGCCAATTCATTGCTTTTTGGTTGCTCTTCTATTATTTTCAATAGGAGATGCCAACATAACTGTGATTTTTAAAATGCTATCAGCTGATTTAAATGCTCTATAGATTCCGTGCATTACAATAAAACTTGCCTCTAAGTGTTAGACTTAGAAGAAAACACTATATGGAGTTAAGTTTGCTATGTTTCTCACCATATATTTATAGCTGACCGTTGGAAGTCAGCTTTAGGTTTCTTATCTGCATATTCATAAAGGTGTCAAATAGCTCAGAGAGAAATTTTACTTAGTTATCCTACTTTAAATACTAGGACTTGCTAATGTCCAATTTATGCAAATCCTGAGCAGAACTCACATCATTCCTCCAATGCTGTGGTCGTAATTAACTCTACAACACAGCCAGAGATAGAACAGCTAGACCCCAGTTCTTTGCTCTATATTTCAGGATCCTTTTGGCCATTTAGAAGTTGGGGATCAGACTCTCCTCCAAGGGAGAGAGGTCAGGCCTTAACCATAGTCCCTTTTCACTGAGGAATTAGGAAACACTGGAAGCGGTCAGCCCCAGACCATTAAGGCAGGTGATACAGCTCAGCTCCACCCTTTACATACACTTTTCAGATTGAACTTCTACATTGCCAAAGCCATCTTGAACAAGTAAACTTTTTTCTCAGCTGTGGAAAGCGTGTGTGCGCGCGTGTATGTGTGCATGAGTAGAGGAACTTATCAATTATCATAAATTGCCACTCTATATTTGAGAGCCATCTCTGGATAAGTCACTAGCTTGCAAACCCAAAGGTCACTGGTTCGATTCCCAGCCAGGGCACATAACCAGGTTGCAAGCCAGGTCTCCAGCCAGGTTTGTGGCTGGAGGCAGGTGAAAGGCAACCATACATGGATGTTTCTCTCCCTCTCTGCCTCTCTCCCTAACCTTCTCTCTAAAAATAATAAATAAAATAGTTTTAAAGATAAAAACATTTTAAAAGATTTAATTTATTTAGAGAAAGAGGAAGGGAGAGAGAAAGAAAAAGAAAGAGATACATCGATGTGCAAGATATCTAGCAGTTGCCTCTTGCACACCCCCAACCAGAGACCAAACCCACACTCCAGGCATGTGCCCTGACCAGGAAATGAAACGGTGACCTTTCAGTTTGTGGGATAATGACCAAACCACTGAGCCACACCAGTCAGAGCCGTCCTCTGACTTTCTAGTTTGAATTTATTGCTCATTTTATAACTTGTACTAGGGTGGGAACTGCAGCATTTAATACATTTCTATTTGGGAAACATAATCATTATCTCTGGTTACTTCTAGTTTGCCAAAGATTTCCAGGGTCATAGAATAATAATTTGGGTTTGGAATTGATAGGCTAATTTGGATCCCAATTAGGGTTAATGGCTGAAATATTGATTACTCATATAAACCTGTATTTTAAGTTATCCAGGTAAAAGGTAGTTTGGTTTCTGTGTGTGTTTACCTGCCGAGGCTATTGGTTTTCAATAATGAATGCTCTCTGACCCATCTTAAGCTTCATATTTCATGTCAAGACCTCTGATATTTTTCCTCAGTCCTTCAGGTGTCCACATTATCCAAAGAGAATAAGGTGCATTAGTTAATTATGAACTATAGGTGATCAACATCATCACTGCCCCAGCAATTATTCTTTTAAATTAATTTCTTTATTATCATGATTATAATTTCCCAGAATGCAAAATTGGCTCTCCAGTGATAGAAGCAACATAAGGAGTTCAGAAAAAAAGGCATCAGTTTGAAGTGGGCTTTTATTTCTAAGTAAAGGATCAGGCAAGATGATGTCTGATGACCCTACAAATTTCTAGACTCTACTGGAATTACAACCAGTTGAAGAAGTATGGGTGAAAGAAATTTAGGACACATACGTAATATACATGACTTTTATTTCCTTCTATAAGTCTAAAATAATAACCCCTTTTTCTCACTTATGAATGGACTAAATTTCCAAGTAGGGTCACAACTTATATAGTAAAAATGCTCTTTATTACACAAACGAAATTTATTTCAATTAAAATTTCTCTCGAGAGCCAGTTGGAATTACTAGGGAGAATTAGTGGGTTACTGCCCATAGATACTTCCACAGAGGAAAGATTTAGGTGGCTAAACTACATCCATTTACCTAAAATGTGGGAGGAAGACAGTACAGACAGACACCGCATTCAAAGAATGGTTGAACAGGGAGATAAAAGCAAAAAGCTGAAAAAAATAGTGCTGTATGTGAGGTACCACTTAAAAATGGTAGGTGACTGAAAGAAGATTAACCCCAAGTCAGAAGTAAGGAAGGAGAGAAAAACAAAATAAAATGTGTTACAGGTTAGGTTAGTTGAAGTGATTCAATATGAGGATCGTAAAAAAATATGTTGGAAAGTTACATAATGTGGCATCAAATTTGCAGTGGATAAGAAAGCTCAGAAACGCAGAACCTCAACACTGAAGTCAAAACAATTATTTTTCCTGTGATCCGGAGGGCCACCATTTGACTTAATTTCTGTAAAACTCTCAATACATTATTTCCCATGAAAATAGTTCCAATGAATAAACTGAGAAGTAAGGCACTCCCAAGGCATTCTGTGATCTTTGCTTTTTGCAGATTGAGGTAGACTGAGGCATGGAGGGCTGGTGGTGCCTCCAACCAGCCGAAAACAAGTTGGCACAGCTGGAAAAAAAGGACTCCACATCAAATTAAAAAGCTTCTGCATAGCTAAAGAAAACGTCAGCAAAATGAAAAGGGAAACATATTTGCTAATGATACCACCGACAAGGATATGAAATAAAAAATACAGTTATATAAAGAAGTCATATGATACCACACCAGGAAGACAAACAATCCAATTAAAAAATGGGCAAAGGACCTAAACAGACACCTCTTTGAGGAGGATGTACAAAGGTCCCACAAGCATATGAGAAAATGCTCAACATCATTAGCCATCAGAGAGATGCAAATTAAAACCGTAATAAGACACCACCTCACACCTGTCAGAATGGTCATTATTGAAAAATGAACAAACAAGTGCTGGCGAGGATGTGGAGAAAAGGGAACTCTGATGCACTGTTGGTGGGAATGCAGACTGGTGCAACCACTGTGGAAAAGTGTATGGAGTTTCCTCAAAAAACTAAAAATGGAACTGCCTTTTGGCCCAATGATCCCACTGCTGGGATTATACCCTAAGCATCCAGAAACACCAATTCAAAAGAATGTATGCACCCCTATGTTCATAGCAGCATTATTTATAATAGTCAAGTGCTGGAAACAGCCTAAGTGCCCATTAATAAATGAGTGGATCAAAAAACTGTGGTACATTTACACTATGGCACGCCGTACAACAGAAAGAAGAAACTCCTATCTTTTGCAATTGTATGGATGGAACTAGAGAGTATTATGCTTAGTGAAATAAGCCAGATGGTAAAAGACAAATGCCATATGATCTCACCTGTAAGTGGAAACTAATGAACAAAACAAATGAAGGAGGAAAATAGAACCACAGGCATGGAATCAAGGAAAGAACTGATGGCAACCTAAGGGAGAAGGAGGAGAGGGGTAACGGGGGAAAGAAAAGGAAGGGTCTTGTCAAGGAACAGGTATAAAGGACCCATGGACATGGACAACAAAGTTGAGATTGACTGTGGGACAGGGTTGAAGGACAGGGAATGGGAGAGCAATGGGGGGGGTGGGATGGGACAACTTTTTTAGAAAGAGGGGAAGGGAGAGAGGCAGAGAGGGAGAGAGACATCAATGTATGATTGCTTTTCACCTGCCTCCAGCCACAGATCTGACTGGAGACCT
Organism: Noctilio leporinus; assembly: GCA_004026585.1. Taxonomy (NCBI): domain Eukaryota; kingdom Metazoa; phylum Chordata; class Mammalia; order Chiroptera; family Noctilionidae; genus Noctilio; species Noctilio leporinus. Next base: position 184,285 of record PVIW01000563.1, on the reverse strand, counting down.
GGCTTGCAACCTGGTTATGTGCCCTGGGTGGGGAATCGAACCTGCGACCTTTGGGTTTGCAGGCCGGTGTTTTGTGTTTTTTTAATCTACCAAAGTAAATAAATAAGGCTAGCCACTCTCAGGGGAGGGGCTGCTGCAGGATACTAGGCAAGGAAGAAAGCAAAATTTCACCTACGCAGGGTGTCTTGGGCTATTTCATGGGGAAGGCTGAAAGTAATTAGATAATGGGAGGATTAAAGCACCTGCAGCTCATGACAGACTTGAAGAGAAGAAAAGAGATTCTTTTTTGTGGCTTTCTGCTCTGGAATAAGAATGGATGTTCGTTAATGCTCATTGCAAACTACAAGTAAAGGCTAGAATGGTTTTCTTAATTACTCATGCTAGACTGTGGTTCCTTTACAGTGGTGCCATGTAAGAAATGGGCCATATGGGATCCCTGTATTGTTGTGCTGTATTAAGGAAAAATAAGTTCAGCCGTAGGACCACGGGTAAGGGAGAAGTATTTGGGCAAATACTGGCTACTGTGTGCACCAGAGCACTGTCTGGTGCAGGCTGAAGGACTCAAATTACCTGGCTTACTGATCTCAAGAACCTAAACTTAAGACCTGGCTGATGGCACAGTGGATAAGGCGCCTGCCTGAGAACCCAAAGGTCGCTGGTTCGATTCCCAGCCAGGACAACATGACCAGGTTGCAAGCCAGGTCTCCAGCCAGGTCTGTAGCTGGAGGCAGGTGAAAGGCAACCATATACTGATGTCTTTCTCCCTCTCTGCCTCTCTCCCTTCCCCTCTTTCTAAAAATAATAAATAAAATCTTTTTAAAAAAGAAAGAAACTGAGCTTAAAGTGAAACTTTAAGTGAAGCCATCTGACTCCAAATAATCTCCTCATTGTACTCCAACTTCTCATGCTGCAAATACACAAAAAGAACGCCTCGGATGAAGGTCTCAAGTTCTCAGTCCTCTAATCATCCTTGCCCCTCATTGCACATTAACAGATAGATTTCCTGCTTTTGTACCTCAGCACCTATGACCTGGTTAATGTAACCTTATCTCTGATTAAACAATGCATGCCCTGAAGTTTCTGAGCTTGTGACACTAAGAGGTGTGTACTTGACCTTGGAAAATTTACCATTGGCCCTATGAGGGCTCTTAAGATGCTGCCAGTCTTTCTAACATCGTTGTGACACAGTCACCTTTTCTTTTCAAACTAAACTATTTTAAAAGCAATGCCAGTCATGTCTGCTTTAGGGAAGAAAACACATGCACATACACTCACACACACAGAGAAAGACTTGGAGGGGAGAAAGAAAAAGAAAGAAGGGAGAGGGCGAGGGAGAGAGAAAGAAAGATTGCTTGATTTAGTTCACAAAATAAGGAAAATAGAAATGGAGGGGAACACTGGGAGGGATGCGAGGTCTACCCCTAAAGTATTGTCTGCGCAAACTTTTATTTATATTGATACTGGCTTGATACTTTCAGGACAGATCTCCTAGGCCCCTGTAGTTACAAGGCAGGGTCTCATTGTGGGACTGGTCCTTCACAGTGAGTTCCCTGTCTTGGCCTTGTTCAAGCAATGCTGGGTGGTCCCCTAGCAGTGATGCTACTTTACTCCTGTGAAATTTATTTTTATCATTTTTTCTGAGGCTGCTCAGAGGAAAATAATGTGCATAAATTCTGTTGCACAATGATCATCATGTAAGCAGTCATTAAGCACTTAAGCTGTTACCATTGTTACTATTGTTTTGACATAACATGAAACAACCAGGTATAAGATTTATGACTATCATAGGTGATGCAAATGTCCTTCCTTTCCATCTAGCACATTCTGTGATTCTGTGATGATGAATGGCATTTTGATATTCCTCATAGAAACTAATTTATGGATTTTAATAATTAATAAATAATTGTGCCACATTTTTTCTACAACCCCCACCCAGGCTCTTACGGGGCTTACAAATTCCTATCAAGTCCATAAAGCAGACTTTCCAACTTCATCTTCTATCCCATCCCACTAACCACTCTCCTCAGACATGTTAGCTTCCTGTTGTGTAGCTTCTAATGTGGGGTCTGTCTAGTTACTCTACCAGCTCTCACAAAGCCTCTTCCAGCTGCCTGCATGACCTGTCCTCTCCTTTCTTCTAGCTTTGGTTCAAATGTTATTTTATCAGGGAGGCCTTCCCAACACCCTTGTATTATAAAATCACCCTTTCATTAATATCTTTCTCTTCACCCTTCTTTATTTTGCTTCAGAGCCCTTTCAAATTTTATTTATTTATTTATTTATTTATTTTTAAAGATTTTATTTCATTAGTTTTTAGAAAGAGGGGAAGGGAGAGAGGCAGAGAGGGAGAGAGACAGAGAGGGAGAGAGACATCAGTGTATGGTTGCGTTTCACCTGCCTCCAGCCACAGACCTGACTGGAGACCTGGTTTGCAACCTTGTTATGTGCCCTGGCTGGGGAATCGAACCTGCGACCTTTGGGTTCGCAGGCCAGCGCCTTAACCACTGTCCTACCAGCCAGGGCATGCCCTTTCAAATTTTAACATGGTATATTATGTTATGTGACATATGTCTATATCTGTTCCCCACATTGGAATGTACGTTCCATAGGTGCAGAAAATGTGCTTTCATAACTATTAGAGTCTGATCACCTAGAACAATGCCTGTAACATAACAGTCACTCAAGATATATTGTTAATCTTCTTGTGGTGTTCATCTTGCCTGGAATTCCTTTCCCCACCCCTTACAAAGTTTAGTGCTGCCAAACAAAAGTTGATGAATAAGTTAATGAATACATGAGTGAACCAATCATTAAAAGTAATGTTTCTTTCCTAACTTATAAAATTGCTAGGCAGAAGTATATTCTTCAGGAAAAGCCAAGCTCTGAAAAATAGAATGTTTCTGGAAAACAGGGATTTGGCCTTAGGAATAATGTAGAAATTCAATTGTCAGAGTTAGATCATAAGGTTAGAGCTTGCCTAGCGACAAATAAATTCATTGAAGCCATTGATGTGTCAATGTAGAACTTCTTAAACTCCTGTGAAGGCCAGATTGACTCCTGAATCTTAAGGAAACAGAATCTAAAGTCAAATTTCACCCATCCAAATCCTTACTTAACCATTAGTCAGGATTTTGTGATATTTCTTAGTGACTTGATTTTTCTGTGCTTCGGCTTCCTCATTTGTGTAATAAATAATAGCACTGATCTTTTATGACCCTTGTTATGATTACATGAATTCTTCCATGTGAAGAACTTAATATACCCTCTCTCATTTCAGTTCTGTAAAATTGTAAGCTTCAAGTATATATAGCACACAATTAAGGGGTAGGTAACCCCTGCTATGGAAGGAGGCAAGTTTCTAATTTCTACAATCATTGTAGTCTCTGAGACACAACCTAATAAAAATTAAATTAGTACTCTAGTTCACCCTGCAAAAGATGTGAATTCTTCATATCCATTAAATAATCATGATTTTGATGATGGTAAAATGCATACAAATATGAGAGTTTGTAGTTCAAAAAATTTTTTTATGTTTTTTAAAAAAAGAGTGTATTTATTACTTTTAGAGAGAAGGGAAGGGAGAGAGGCAGAGTGGGAGAGAGACATCAATGTATGGTTGCCTTTCACTTGCCTCCAGCTACAGACCTGGCTGGAGACCTGGCTTACAATTTGGCTGGGAATAGAACCAGTGACCTTTGGGTTCACAGGCTGGTGCCTTATCCACTGTGCCACCAGCTAGGGCTTCTATTTCAAAATTTTAATGATTTGGGTTAAATTTGAGAAAAAGAATTATTTTATGAATTTTCTGGAAAATTGCACCCATCTTCCACTTTCTTTTGATGGTTGTTCACTTTCTATGGACTCCAGACCACAGTGTTCTAAGGTGAGTTCCTCAAATAACAGTGGAAACATATCAGAGAAGTGACTCCAGAATGAAATGAAATCCTTTCTGGGTCATGGGTTGCCAGGCAACACATCATGCACTTAGCATGACAGTTGGCTTCCTGTAAACATCAGCACAAGCAACCCAGACATGCTTAGCTCTGCAGGTGTGTAAAGGCTAGGCTTCTGAGTGATGTCTTAACATTAGAGCAAATTCTAATATGAGTCCTTGGAACACAGCCTGTCAGTCTTCATATAGATTTGATCTCATTCCACTTAAAAGCAGCAATGGGTTGGGTGATAAACAAAACACTTTCAAGTAAGAAAATCAGCAACAATTACAACTAAGAAATCATCTGCCCTTTTCCATGCTGTTTCTGATTACTACGTACCATTTCTTGTTCTTGTTGTTATTGTTCCACTTTCCAAGTCAATCAATCAGTCAGTCAACTAGCAAGTCTCATAGTTCTATTGTGACAGGAACACTTTTATTAGGTGCTTATACGTAAGACGTGAATACAGTATGGTACCCAGATTTTACTATGTTTCTGAGACAGTCACATGGGGATTTTGGAAATTTCTTTTTACCTCTCTAATGATAAAAATATCAGTGCTTTATAGGAGTTATGGGGTGATAAAAGGATAAACAAGTGAAACAATTAGATTTTTAGTTCAGTGAAACTTTCTGCATAATACTGTGATGGTGGGTACTGGCCACTATATATTTGTCAAAATCTGTAGAATGTACAGCACAAGAGTGAACCCTAATTTATATCATAGACTTTCTGTAATAAAAACATGTCAGTGTAGGTCCACTGATTTTAACAATTGTATCCTTCTGGTTAGGGGCATTAGTACTGGGGAAGACAATGGGGTGTGGGACAGCTGGTTTATGTGAACTCTGTGCTTTTCACTCAATTTTGCTGTGATCCTAAAATATTCTAAAAATTAAAGTTTGCATCTTGAAAACATAAATATTGATGTTAATATATGTAGTTATGAAGATGTTAATATCTATTGCAATGAAGAAAAGTAAAGCAGGTAAGTACAGAGCGGGAGATTGCTACTTCAGAGGAAGTAGTCATGGAAAGTATCTGTGAAGAGATTCCACCTGAGACAAGGGAGTGGGCAAGCTACATGACTATCTGAATAAAGAATGTTCCAGGGCCCTGGCTGGTGGCACAATGGATAAGGCACCTGCCTGTGAATCCCAAAGTCACTGGTTCGATTCCCCAGCCAGGGCACATAACCAGGTTGTAAGCCAGGTCTCCAGCCAGGTCCATAGCTAGAGGCAGGTAAAAGGCAACCATACACTGATATTTCTCTCCTTCTCTGTCTTTCTCTCTTCCCCTCTCCCTGAGGATAATAAATAACATATTTTAAAAAATAAATAAATAAAGAATGTTCCAGGCAGAGGGAACAGGCAAGTGCAATCACAAAAGATAAATGACAAAGAAAATATTAGTGCATATCTATTGGAGGCCATTAACAAAATAGTAGATGTAGTAACAATAGGCAATAAAATAGGTGAGAAAGATTTAGCCTCAAATTTCAGAAAACTTCTGAAAGAACTAGCCATCTAATCAATATTTTATATATTTACTATTGCCTATAGGTAGTTTTTGGAGTCAGTATGTAACTTTAAGTTATACTTGACATAGTTAGTCAATGAATATTTATGTATCAACTCCCATGTACCAGGGATTGCTTTTCCTGTTGAAATATTTATCATTCACCTGCCTAAACCATTATGGTGGCTTTCTTCATGGTCTCATGGACTCTAGCGGCACACGCACTGATGCAATCTTTCTCGATCTACAATAACTTTTTCTAAGGGAAGGATCTATGCCATAATGCTAATCTTAACACTAAAAATAACTGTTATCCAGCCAAATGAGCCAAATTTCTAAATGTACAATATATAGATTCTATAAAATAAATATATACTCAAATTACCATACATTTGAAAATAAAGCAAAATATTGACTATTTAAAAGTTTGATATCATACTGGAACACTGTCCAAAATTTACCTAAGTTCCAACTCTCTTAGGGATTATATATTTGGTATATTATTTACTACAATATTGGTCCAGATATTTTAAAACTCCATAAAGATAGAGGTTAACTTTTAGAACAATGATAAAGCAAAGTGACTTACTCTTTTGTAGTTAGGAAAAGTCCATGATTTTATTGCAATATAAGATATGAATCAGTTTATTTTAAATCACATATAAGATTAGCATTACTTATTTCACTGATTGTATAAAACCCCATTTTTTTCATATTTTAATCAGTTTTTTCAAATCATTGCTTTCGTCATGAATGAATTAAATAAAAATATGATAAATAATTGCTATTTACATAAGAATTATGTATTTAACATTTTGAAAATTATGTTTTGACACATGATTATTTTATGATATCAAATTCAACTAGCTAAGAGTAGAATTAAATGTATTTTTCTATATAAATTCTAAATATTACCTATGTGTGAAACTCTTTCACATATGTATTCAAACACACCAACAATCACACTTGCAAAATATCCTTTTGGGAGTTATAAATGCTTCGGAAATCAATTTGATTTGATTTGATTTAGACTTTTCAAGTGAATATGAATTTTAAATAGCATTTTTTAAAGATGGAAAAAGTTTATTTAGAACATTTATGTACAGGTAATATTCCTCTATAGTATTTTTTTATTGTTTTTTTTTTTTTTAAGATTTTATTTATTTTTCCAGAAAGAGAGGAAGAAAGAGAGGCAGAGCAGGAGAGAGGAAAAGAAACATCAATGTATGCTTGCCTTTCACCTGCCTCCAGCTATGGACCTGGCTGGAGACCTGGCTTGCAACTTGGTTATGTGCCCTGGCTGGGAATCGAACCAGTGACTTTTGGGTTCGCAGGCCAGTGCCTTATCCACTGTGCTACCAGCCAGGGCTTTCTATGATATTTTGACTGTTTTATATGAAAGCTCAAGCAAAAGACTAAGCAATTAATACCTGTAGATATCATGAAGCTAGGGGATAAAGTTTATTTTATTTTATTTATTTATTTTTAAAGATTTTATTTATTTTATTATTATTTTTAGAGAGAGGGGAAGCGATAGAGGCAGAGAGGGAGAGCGACATCAACGTATGGGTGCCTTTCACCTGCCTCCAACTATGGACCTGGCTGGAGACCTGGCTTGCAACCTGGTCATATGCCCTGGCTGGGAATCGAACCAGTGACCTCTGGGTTCACAGGCCAGTGCATTATCCACTGTGCCACCAGCCAGGGCTTAAAGTTTCTTTAAGAAAAGTATATTGGTACTTAAAGCATAATCTAAAGCATTCGGAAGTTGGTAGCAAATTTGTGTGCCTTTGAAATGAGCAAAGTTATGGTCAAAGCCATTTGTAAAAAGGGTTTCAGGCAGATCAGAAGTAAGAAAACCTGCAGGTTTATTTTAAAAGGCTGTATCATTCCTTGCAAGCAAAGAACTTTATTGTGATATGTTGCAACATGAACATTCTGCTCGAATGTTCAGTGCTCAATAAGCCCTTAAGGTTATTGATGGTGAATGGCATCAACATAAACTAGAGATTTGGCAGTAGGAATTAAAAGATAACAATAAACCAAGAGGGCATCATAACTTGTGTAAATAACAAAACTACAATGGAAATCTTGGTTTAGAGCAACTTGGTTGTATGCATATGAGCATTGGGGCCGGGCTACCTGAGTTCATGGCCCAGCTTATTCTAGTATTTCTTGTGAGACCTTAAACAAATCACTTAAACTCTCTGTGACTCATTCTTTTCCATTATAAAATAGTAGAGTTGTTGTAAACATTAAATAAGTTCATAGAGGACTTAAAAGAATTCCTAGCACAAAATATGTACCCTGTTAATCTTAGCTACCATTAACATTACAAGTATAAATTGTACATTTGAAACAAAAGAGGAGGAAAGGTAACTCCAGAAACCTGAGAGGTCAGGTGATGTTGTTGCTTGCTGTCTTTAGGGAATTTTAAGAAAATAGGGCTTCTGAAATATACAAAGCTTTCCTGGTTCAGTGACAGTAGGGTTATCCCAAGGAATTGTCTACTAAATTCTTGTCTGATTAAATGTTGTTAACACATTTAATCAGGATTTATAGACTCATGGCAAGTCAGAATAAAAATAATATAGTCTTTGATTTGTTATTAAAGTCATTCGAAGATTGTTTAATACAGATACATGGGTAGTCTCCAAAATTCTCTAAATCAGATATAGGAATATCGTCTTCAGATTGTCACAATGCAAGTAAAATTTGAGGAACACCAATCTAGTTCAATTACCTTCTTTATACTTCGGAACACGAAGGTGTAGAGCTATGAAATGGCTTAGGCAAGTTCGCGTTCTTAATGACATCTTTGGGTTCTGAACTTCCTGTATCCAGATTGGAGCCTGTCCCACATCTCAATGAAGGATGCAGGGCATTAGGAAAGAGTGGCCCAAACTTCAAATCTCATGAGCACAGGATTGGCATATCTACATGGGTTCTGATGGAAGAGACGCACCTTCTTATTCACTTACATTTTGAAAGAAAATGTTTGATCTCTTGCTTAACCATGGCATTGTTCCAGTGTTTTAGGAGTTCAGCAAATTAAAAAAAAAAAAAAAAAAAAAAAAAATAGAGGGGCTCAATTGCTAACCAAGCTCACTGCATCTCATTTTTATATTTCTTCCAACAGAGCTTTGCATTTCTAACCTTCCTCCCAATGAGGAGAAAGCATGAACTTGGCAAAGATGACAATGACACAATATCATCTTTTATTTGCTAAAGATTATTCCTTTTGTGAAACGAGGAGTAGCAAAAATGACTGAAGTGTCAAAAAATAGCACATATCTTTATTTTCTTTCTTATCAGAACAAGAACAAGACAGTCTCGAAAATTGGAGTGTTTAAGAGCTATTTCTTGCCTTTGCTTTGTGCCTTTCCCATCCCCCACTTTGCTTTCACTGCACTTAAAATTTTCTTTTCAGCAAATTCCACTTTAGACCCAAGAAACCTGGCAGCAGTGAGGAATGTATCTGCCTTGTGGACAGTGACTGGAAAGATGTGATAATTCCATTTTCTGTTGAACAGCCAAATGCATGTTGTTAAATGTCAAGTATTTCCCGAAACAGCTGGAAAAATGAAGCCACAGAAAGTCTTGTTTATCACCCTACAGCTTCTAATCCTGCACAGGAAACACAACTTTGACCATGTGGTTCAGAATATTAATAGCATCTCTATTCTGAATAGATTTGTTCTCTCTTTTAACAATAAGCATGTCTATTTATCTTTTCTTTCATTTTTTCTCCCCAAGTTCAAGTCAGAAACCATCTGAGGAGAATTTGCCATATCAACTTTCAAACTGTGAAAAAGAGTCCTTCTACAGCTAACGCCAGCCTGCAATAAATTGTTAATTGTATGAGGGTTGATTGAATTACAAAAGAAGATCATAAAATGTGAAGTCATTATGATCATGAAAATGTAATTATTATTAATTATAATAATACGGGATTTTTCCAAATATCAGGAGCCAAAAGTTTATAATTAGTTTTTCAGATATCAACATATAAACTTCTTCAGTTCTTTGTGAATGTTCTATCCAAGCGATCAGCCTGTAATTTCTGAGTGTCATTATTGAGAAGATGCCTGAGTTCCCTTCTTTGGATACTGTTTTCTCTGGGGAGAATTTTTTTAGAAACCAAAGAATCATATTAAAAAGAACATTAATCACGGAACTGCCTTTTGATCCAGCAATTCCACTACTTGGACTATACCCAAAGAATCCTGAAACACCAATTCATAAGAACCTATGCACACCTATGTTCATAGCGGCACTATTTACAATAGCCAAGTGCTGGAAACAGCCTAATTGCCCATCAGTGGATGATTGGATCAAAAAACTTTGGTACATTTACACAATGGAATTCTATGTAGCAGAAAGAAAGAAGGAACTTGTACCCTTTGCAACAACATGGATGGAACTGGAGAGTATTATGCTTAGTGAAATAAGCCAGTCAGTGAAGGACAAATATCATATGATCTCACCCATTACGGGACAATAATGAGCAA